>CM017910.1:22169592-22239592 GCA_008369825.1 Triplophysa tibetana | reverse complement strand
GTGTCTTTCTGTCTGTGTGTCTGTCTGTCTGTCTGTCTGTGTGACTGTCTGTCTGTCTGTGTGACTGTCTGTCTGTGTGTTTGTGTGTGCGTCTGTCTGTGTGAGTGTCTTTCTGTCTGTGTGACTGTCTGTCGGTCTGTCTGTGTGTGTCTGTCTGCTTGAGTGTCTTTCTGTCTTTGTGACTGTCTGTCTGTCTGTCTGTGTGTGTGTTTTTGTGTGCGCGTCTGTCTGTCTGTCCGTGTTAGTGTCTTTCTGTCTTTCTGTCTGTGTGACTGTCTGACTGTTTGTGTGTTTGTGTGCGCGTCTGTCTGTCTGTCCGTGTTAGTGTCTTTCTGTCTTTCAGTCTGTGTGACTGTCTGTCTGTCTCTATGTTTGTTTTAATATCTGCCTACCTGTGTGTCTGTCTCTGAATCTCTGTCTGTTATCTGTTTATCCTTCTCTTTGCGTGACTGTCTGACATCTTCTCTTTCTTCCTATCTTTTGGTCCGTCTGTCTGTCAGTTGTGTGTTATAAAAAATGAATTTTGTTAATCTTTGTTGATGATTTTAAAGTGAATGGTAGAAACATTTGTTCCTACTAGAGACATAGATAGATTTCAATGTGTTATTGGTCCAAATTGTCAACATTTACCATCTGTTTAAGTGTGTTGAGATTTTCTGTCGTGTGAAAGACTGATGTGCTCCACCTCTGAGGACCGTGTCATTCTGATGAAGGATGTAGAGCCTGTGGCCGCCCTGCAGCGTGATGGATGGTGATAGTAAATCTGCAGATTCAGAGAAGTCTTCTGCATTCCTCTGAAAAACACACTCACACATAATATTTGCCAGTGATAGCATCTCTTCTTATGTTCCATGGAAATCCACATCTGGACCTTCAGGACAAGCGTCAATAAATGTAATTGTATCATTTGCAGCTTTCCCAGTCGAATGGCTCCCATCTTTTCTTTCCTCCTCTCTCACTCGCTGATATTTCTGGCAGGTGGTTGAGGATGTCCAGCTTCATCTGTGTGTGTGTGTGTCCATGTGTGTGTGGTGTTGTCACACACTTTCTATAATGAGTGAGTATTTGCGCGAGTGCCTCCAAATGGAAATGCATTAGCGCTTTTCAATCCAACACAGGCTCTCTGTTTCCCATCTCTCGTGGCCAGATGGATGTCAGTGTAAAGAAGGTGTTTTTGTGTTATTTACTCAATATTTTTGTGTTCTGATCACTGGTAGTACAAATGAGTTTCAAAACTGATAAATTAAGTTTACTAACATATCACTAAAAAATAGCATCTATCACACAGTTCAACCGCATAGGAAGTCGAAATACAGTTTAATTCTGTGTTTATAGCCATTTTCACAGACTCGTGTCATCTAATCAACACTCCTATGCAGGAAACATTTCAAGAACCCACTTTTTAAACATACTCGCACACACTCTGAGCGTTCATGAGACAGGACTTGTGTGGGGACGGATGAGAGGATGACGGTCCATCAGAACCATGACAGATGAGGCGTCAGCAGCTGTAGGACTTCAGTGCTTCTCAAGTGAATGTTTGACTGATTACAGCCCAGCAGAGAAGAAGAACACTGATTGACAACAGCTCGCTCCAGTATTTTCTTCATGAATGACAGAGAGAATGAGAGATGAGTGTTGAGTCTGTGGGAATGTGATGGAAACTCACTGAGCACTACGGGAGATGGACAATGTTAAACGCGTATTTTGCTATTTAACTATTTAACTGAAGCATTTCCCCTCAGATTTTCCCCATTTCACAGTGTTCCACAGCTTACAGAAGAGATCACAGCTTTCTCCTAGACATCAATGAGATGCAAATGTAAACTTTATCTTTAGTCTCATGTGTGTCTCAGATATTTCTCCTTGAGAAAAAGAGTCAGAAATGTCAGAAATGTCATTAGAGTTTGAGAAAAGATGTCAACAATGTATCAGACTGAGCTCAGATTTGTCTCGTCTGCAATCAAAACTCAATATTGTTGAAGATCTCTATTTGAACTCAACTATGCTCTTCACATTTACTCAAATCCAGATGGTTTCACCTCGACAATCGACATTTATTTACACCTCCAGTCTCTTCATGTGTTACACAATTACACTCTCATTTCATTCTCTTTTATTTCTCCTAAAGCAACTATTTTTTTTTTTAAACTATCATCACACACTTGCAAACTTTTTGGAAGACTGCAGAGAGAAACAGGGCATCACACACTACAAGATCAAATCTGCAGACTAGCAAAGACTTTCTGCAAGAAATCCAGACTGAAAATCTGGGCAAAAGTCTTGTGTATTCCAGCCTTAAGGTGAGACTTAAATGAAACACAACTGAGACCTCCATCAGAGCTGTGAAAGAGCGACTTCAGTGTTTATTTGATGGAGGACAGACAGACAGAACATCTTAGGTCTTAAGACCTAAATCTAACTTTTGAACAGAGAAGATGAAGCTTCAATAATCGGCAGACTCTCTCTGACTCAAACACAAATGAAACACTAACATCATCAGAGGCTGATCTCCTTTCGACCTGAACAGAGGGAAGATAATATGAGTGAGTCAGCGTTCTGGTTGTCATTCAGCTTAGAACCTGAAAAATAAAAACGAGAACGGCCATCTGGCCACAGTCTGAGCAGAGGGATAATATCTCTCCGAGAGTCTGAAGTAATGTGGACGGAGAGAGCGAGAGGGTGGGTGGAGGTGAGACATGAAGAGAGAGAAAGATTTTAGGTTGAACACAAAAGATGGCTTTAAAAATCTTAAGGCGAGCGATTTTACAGCAAGCCCAGCTTCAGAAAGAACATTAAAAGCAACCTAAAAAGCGGCCAACAGATCGTCCAGCGCACGTGAACTTCTTGTTGCTCCTCATGAAGATTTTTTTTTTAAGAACGAGGATGTTACGATCAAGAATCACCCTCAACATCCCAGCATCACTATAGCACTGCTCTTGCGCTCACACTTTCTCGCAAACTAATCCACTTGATTAAATATGTTTATATATGAAATGCTAATTCTTCACAGCTTCACAGCTTCAGTTGACACTCATCCGCTCCTGAGGTGTCGTCCAGAGAGATGATATGAAGCACACGTGGGATGCCGTTCATTTCATCCCATATTTAGACATTTGTTCTCTTCTGAAAGACAGTGATTATATGTGCTTCAGGAGAAACACAAACACATAAGTAAGACAAACTAAAAGCCCTTTTCGCACCCTTTGTAACAGTTCACATCAGGAAATGATTTTATGTAAACAGAACAACGTTAAGCAATGCACCTACTATTTTGAAATGTGATGTATTTTTGAAGCTCGATCACAATTATGTTAATGCGTTAATGATTTTTTCATGTTTAGTTATGTAACTTAGTCTATATGCATGTAAGGACTACATGAATGATTTGCGTTAACATATAATTGTTAGAACTGTGAAGAGGATTTGCATTTCCCAGCATGCTTTTTGAGAGTTATTTTCTTAATAAAGTGTTATTTTATGTGTTTTTCAGTCAAGAGAAACACTTGCTAGTGTTTTATGTTCATTTATCATTGAGATTTAGAGGAATTCTATGTATTTTTGAGTTTTGTGGTTGGAAAAGCATTGCCTTTGGTTGTACAAATTTTGTGATTTGAATTACTCTTAAGATCTGTTAACTTAATGTCTTGTTAAAATAAATTAAATTGTATATAGAAGTAACTAAAAATATTTACATATTGAGAATGATCAATGAAAATATGAAACTGACACATTAAAAATCATAATTTTGATTGACAAACATAAATTAGGACTCTTGAACATAGATCAATTATGAATTTATTATATGCAACCTATGTACATCCTTTTTTTCAGTGTGTGACATTATCATGTTACCTGACTTTATTCTAGTAAGTCAGCTCCTGTACATAACACACAACACATATTGCATTTGCATTTTATTCAAGTTTTAGCTATAAAAATGTGTTTAATTGAACAGCATCTCATGTTCAACATAAATTTATAAGGATTTAAGTCAGTAGCAGTATTTTACCACAAGAAAGGTTGGGTCTGTATTTGATTAATTTTTATTTTTTTGGAACTGAACAACCCAGTCAACAGCGAGCAATAACCATTAACAGATTTGAGGAAAAACACACATTTCTGGACACCAGCATTGAGCATCAGAAGCAAACGCACAGAATATCTGTAAAGAATATTTCATTATTCGTGGATGAAAAGCACAGATTGGACGGTTTGTTGAACAATGGCAGAGCAGTTGTGATTGTTAACATGTAGTTATAATCACACTTGTCATGATGAGCGCTTTACACCTCAGATCTGGACACTTTTCTGACACGGGTAATTACATTTGCCCTTTTCTTGTCTTCACTCTCTCCTGGGCCTGTTCCAAAGCCGAGATCATTTTGCATTCGAGTGTGAATCAAAGGTTCTCCTCACAGCGGCTCAATTAAAGCTCACAGAAGAAGTGATTAAAGGAAAGACACACGCTTTTATGAGGTGAGATATTTTCAACAATGAATATTTATGATGTACAAATCAGTTTATCATTTATCCTAGCGAGATTTGTGTTTTATGTGAAATAGCTTTATTTGAGGCTAAGCACTCCCATGAGTGAATATTGTAGTTTACTGCAAAAATGACTTTCTGAATTAGTATTAATCTCTTGATTTCCAGTACAAATGTCTAACAAGTTTTGAATTAAGAAGGATTTTCTTTATGAGCAAAATTACTTGTCTTATTTTTAGACATTTTTTTGTGAATATGTGTTAAAATGAATAAAAAAAAAAACCCGCTAAAAAGTAATCTTGAATTAAGGTTCACTTTGTCTTAGTCACTAAATTCAAGATTCTTTCTACCCCATTTGCAGAATTAGTGCTTTCACTGAAATTTCCTATTATTTGCCTAAAAACAAGATTTATTTACTTAAGTCATTTTGCTCATCAAGAAATGCATCATGATTCAACAATCTTTAGCTATTTATACTGGAAAACAAGACAACAATTACAGGTAAGAATTTTATATGCAGTATATGCTGTAGGCCTAATATTTACTAAATTGGTAAATTCCTTGATGCAATGAACCTTATCATAGTGAATATATAAGAGTAGTAATTGACTCATCAATTGTGTGGTATCGCACTGTAATACAATAAATAAAGTATCCTATAGGCTACTATTCGTATTTCAGTTTACTACAGTCAATACTTCACTTATACGTAACATATTTATGTGGGGAGTACTGATGAAAAAGATGTATTTTTCATTTTCTTTACAATATAAACGTCTGGCTGATTGTAGACACTCGACTGTATGTTGTGAATGATCAACTAAATCTATTTTGCATAGTGTTCTCTTGATTTTGCCGTCGGATATAATCACTGGATTTTTTCCAGGGTTATTGTCATACTGTCATTACCGGACAATAATGAAACGTCTTCCCAGCGTCATGACGTTTCAACCGGTCACCATGGCAACCATCGCCAGCATCCTCTGTCCGCGCTGCTCGAGGGTTAGAGCCCTCTGCTGTCCGTCACAGATATAGGCATGAGAAGAGCTCGTGATGATCGGACACGCGCACGGGTGATGAGGATGATGATGGAGCTGTCAGGTGTGTTAGCTCAGGTGTGTGAGGAAGATTCATGACAAACACACACACACACCGAGTCTCCTCCATCCAGCTGTCGTACGATGGATATTTCATTCAGTAAATGGACGAGTAAAGTTACGGTGAACGCTTGACATGCAGGTGAGTTCATTCAATAAACACTTTCGTGGTGTTCAGCCTAAACGGTTTTGTGGACGATGTTAAATCTTTCATGAATGAGTAAATCAAGCGCTTAAAAGCAAAAACTTCTTCGTAACGTAGAAGAAATGATGAGGCGATGAGACTGATGGTGTGTTTGTCATTATATATGTGAGGTGTACTATATATGAGGATCGTCGACATAAAAAAGTATTCGACATTTTCATGCTTTATCGATGATGAAAATGCCTATGCGTTTAATTTTAAATCGTTTTAACTAAATGCGCATTTTAAAGAACTGTTCTCATAGCTGGAAGCGAATTATTTTCGACAGATGATAATGTTTTAGTCTTATGTAGGTTAGGTTGTGTAAATCAAGTGAACTGAAAATCAATACCAAAGACGTTTCATTCAATGCAACGATGTAGTTAACTGTAATAAATTGTAGTTTATTATATGACGGTTTTAATAGTATAATACAATTGCTGTAAATTGATATTATAGTTAACTGATATTGATTTAAACTTTAGCAAATACTTTCGTGCTTTAATGTTTGCTACAGGGTCATAAACATGATAGAATTACAATACAGTTTACTATAGTAAATACTCAAATATACAACAGAGATGTTTTCATGTGCAGAATAAAAGAAAAGTCCAATCAATCTGTGTGCAAATGTATTTCTAGTTATTTATATACCAGTCATTTTTAGTATTCCTTAGGGAAATATCAGGTCATGAGGAATTGATGAATTGCTCATTTCAGAAAGCTGGAGGATTAGTGATATTGCCAGAAAACAATACGACTAGATCACTGATAGGTTCAGCTGATGCTCTTCATTTCACATGTAACGTGTGTGATTGCTTTTAAGGGTCAGAGAGATGTTTGGTCCTGAAAGTGAAACCTCAGAGAACAGCATCTGTGAGCAAACTCACAACGCTACTGTTATGTGTGCGGACATTTAATTAGTCATATTAGTGCACCACTGACTATGTTTTTTCGTATGTTTCCAATGTTCTTATCGTTGCTTTCCTGTATCTCAGTGGTGAGATCACGGCGCTAGCAACACCCAGGTCATGGGTCCGATCCTAGGGATTGCACATACTCAAATACAAATTTGAAGTATCATTCAATGTAATTGGCTTTGGATAAAAGTGTCCGCCAAATGCGTAAACGTTTGATTTGAACATGTATACACTCCCTAAATCCGTAAAAATACGGCACAATATACTGTATAAATATGAAGAAATTTTCCGTATTAATTTTTTACCTGTATTTTACATTTCGCATTTAATTACATTTTACGGAAATTTCAGTCATATTAAGGAAAATTTACTGGTAATTTACTGCCAGTACTTTAACTGATATTTTATGGGATATTTTTACAGTGTAGGGTTAAAGCACAACAGTGATTCAGATATTCAATGCGTTTGTTTGATCATGTTGAGTATTTGACTAAGATTAGAGCATTCTTCAGTCAAGGCTTTGAAGTTACTCCTAGTGGATATAAAACGATAACATTTCCAGAAAATGAATATGATTGATGTGCAGGTTTGATATGGAAACAAATGCCTTTTATTTGGAATGATGTGCAGCGATGAATTATGCATAATAAGATGAGGAATGTCAATAGTGTCTGTTTTGATTTGATTATGATATCATCTTCTTACATCTGTACTTACACATACATACATTTATTTATAAATAACTTAAAGCTTCATTTAGTAAGTTTGTGTTTTCTTAATGCATGCGAGAGACATGCACGACAGATTTAGACAAGTGTTCATCAGCACTGCAGTACTGTACTCGTGTGAACTCTTGATGTCTGTATGTCTTGTAATGCCTGAGATTCTGAACAGTCCACATGTGTACAGCAGCGCATGTGTGTGTGTGTGTGATTTATCTGTGAGTTTGTCCACCCACGTGCTGTTTGCTAAAACTGAGGTCATGTTCTGTTTCAGCTCTACTTTTGCCTGATTGTAGACAATCTTTTCAATCAAGAGAAGCAAAACCCTCACTATTCTCATCAAGCGCACAAAAACACACACACACACACACACACACACACACACACACACACACACACCACACACACTCCGCACGCACGCACACACACACACACACACACACCCCACACACGCCGCACGCACGCACACACACACTCCGCACGCACGCACACACACACACACACACACACACACACACACACACACACACACACACCACACACGCCGCACGCACACACACTCTCCGCACACACGCACACACACACACACACACACCACACACGCCGCACGCACACACACTCTCCGCACACACACACACACACACACACACACACACACACACACTACACACGCCGCACGCACACACGCACACACACACAAACACACACACACTCACACACACACCACACACGCCGCACGCACACACGCACACACACACACACACACACACACACACACACACTCCGCACGCACGCACACACACACACACACACGCTGAACACATTTATGCATTATTTAGTTATACACTGACCAGTAACACTTTACAGTTGGCTAGTCAATGTGACAAACTGAAACAAAATATGACCAGATAATAAATGCAACACTGCAATGATATTAAAAATAATAATTTTTTGTGTGAGTTCACGTTAACCAGTGCATTAAAGGGAAAGTTTTCACATAAATAAGAATTCTGTCACCATTTCCTAACCCACAAGTTGTTTTAAACCTGGATAAATTTCTATTCAGCTGAAGACCAATATCTGAAGAATGTGGGAGACCAAAAACATCTGGGGCACCATTGACTACCGTGGTAGATAGACCGTTTCATATGACGCGCGTGCCTGGACTGCAATTCAATTCCAGTCTGTGTTTGGCTAGTGTCTAATAATATAACTATTTATATTTGATTTAATTGATATGAATATTGATTTATAATATTATTTTATTGTATAATTTTATTGTATATATAAAATGAACGATTTGTTGGATTTGTTGTATGAATGGGTCATGTAGCTCTGTCGGACTTAAAGAAAGTGTATGGTACTCTAGTGTTTGAGCTTGATATCGCAGTCTAAAGTCAAAATATTGGAGTGACAAGTTTTGCCAAGTATCGCTTCTACAGAAACAATCTACAGTCACTTGATGGTTTGTAAATGTGTAGGAGAAGTTAAGGGCAGCCCACGAGCGCACCCATGCGCAATAGCGTTTGTTTATGTTGTGACTTTGAAACCGTCTCTAGTAGTCAATAGTGACCCCAGAAGTGTTTGGCTATAAACATTCTTCCAAATATCTTTCTCCTAATTCAGCAACAACTAACCTGAGGTGTGTGTAAATGATACATTTATGATGAAACCTTTAAATCATGATTATAAATACAACCTTATTTTAAAGTGCTACCCATACTATCGTTGATTTCATTATTATGTACCGCTTTATTTTCAGTTTAGCATTGAACAGTGAATTGATTCACTTCATTAAGCTGGTATGACTATGTGTCTTTCAGTCGCTGTCTTTTTCACACCCATTTCTCTTACACCTCATCCTCCTCACATGTGTCACAGTCTCTCCGCGATCCATCATCATTGTACGTCTCGCAAAACGCACAGCACCGCCGTTAGTTTGTGCATCGACACAATTGGTCAGTGGCCACCTATAAAGTCATGTTCACTGCGGCAGGTTTTTATCAGCGAGCATGTGAGGTTACACACTCTTCACTGCTGAACGCTCAGGAGAGGAGACGACAACGTGACAAATGTTTCCAGCAGCACTTTTGGGCTTTAGGGAAGATGTTTTCATCCATCCTTCTTCATCCCGCCCAGATGGGATTTGACTTTTTACCAAGTGTGCCTGTGTGTGGATGATGAGCTCAAGGACAGGCTGAAGTTATATCAACTTCAATCTCACCTCACTTCTGTTCTTCTTTAGCCAATGTTCTCCAGCTTCGAAGACTTTAAAACAGAGAGAGAGAGAGCGATTGAGCGATAGAGGGAGAAAGAGAGAGAACGAGCGAGAAAGAGAGACAGACAGAGAGACAGAGAGAGAGACAGAGAGAGAGAGAGAGCGAGCGAGAGACATAGAGAGAGAGAGCGACTGAGCGAGAGAGAGAGTGAGAGAGAGAGAGAGAGAGAGAGACAGAGAGAGTGAATGAGCGAGAGAGAGAGAGAGAGAGAGAGAGAGAGAGAGAGAGAGAGAGAGAGAGAGCGAGAGAGCGGCGAGCGAGCGAGAGACAGAGAGAGAGAGAGAGAGATAGAGGAGCTAAAAACAGAGACAGCAGTCAGATAAAGTCCATGGTTTCTAACATTGAGCATACATTGACTGTTTTTTTGACCATTTTACCTTGGTTTATTTTGGACTAAGGAGTATCTCTTGCATCTGGAAACTTGTAAAATCACCTCTTATAAAGCTCATGGAAAATGTAATTTCTCAACATATTGCATAATGTGACACTGGTCTTACGGACTAAATCCATCAAGTCAAACAAGATGATTTAATGCTGGTCCATTCATAAAGGTGACCCGTGTTGGCATTATAAAGCTCTGCGGCCAGCAAATCATCTTCTGCATAATTCATGTGATGTGTCTCTTAATGTATGATTTGTGGAGATCTATTGGAGATCACAAGTTAATACTTTGATCTTGAGAAATGGGGTCTTGCCTTCATCCGAGCTTTGAATAATAAATGCATCCATAATAGATGTGTCATTGACAGGTATTTTAGCTGTCGGCGAGTGTCGTTTTAGAGCTAATATAATCACGCTGCTAAAGGGAATGTTTCAAGTGAATCAGTAATGTCATGACGTGTGTTTAATAGACCGTGTCTCTGAATTATGAGCAGATGCTGTTCATCTGGAAATCTTTCATCTGAGGCTTCCAAAAATCCATATACATTTAACTGTGAGACACATTAGATATCGCATGAGTAATTTCTGTAAGGCATGTTTGTAATGTTGGTGGATTTATATGGCATATTTCATATATTTATGTCAGCATTGAAAATAAAATAAAAGCTATTTTTATTCAAAACAGTTCCCTCTAAATTTTAATCAAACATGGAGATTAGGCACCAATTTATGCAAAACATTTTTAAATGTGCTTCTCATTTGCATAAAGTTAAACATTTATCAACTTTGTGATGTCACTAGACATGGTCAGTCCGGTCGCCACTGGTTGCTGTCATTCGTGTCGCCGGACCCCACCAGCTCTCCATTGCAATGAATGGGATCATGCTGCCTTGTTGCTAATTAGTGTGAACTGGGCATGAAGGGGATGGTTCACTTACTAATGAAAACGTCATGTCAGACCTGTATGGCCTTCTTCCTTCGACACAACAAAAAAATATTAATTTTTAATAACGTTGATAACCACACAACATTGAAAACAAAACCACTGAGAAATTTCAAAATATCTCAAGTGAAATGTTGTCAGATTCTTTGGGTTATCACTATAAGATGTTTCTAGAGTTCTTTTTTTGATCATTGTCTTTGTGATTGAGGGTTTTGTATTCAATGTTAACATCTAACTGCATGAGGCAATGTTTCTGTTAGTAGAAAAACATTCAACATTAACTATTTTAACAGTTACTAGACCAGTAACTTAGATAGAATTTGTATAAACAAAATAACATAACAAAGTAAAGTTTTAAGTTTTCAATTAAAAATAAGTTGGTTGGAATCGTATATCCATTATAAAGCAAACTCAGAAATCTTTTAGTATTCTACTTGAGTTTGTAGTGAAGTAAAAGACATGTGACATTACTCAGTAAAATGAGTTAGGTGAACTACATTGGCCAGAAGCTGAATAAACATTAATATATCCTGAATATTTGAACACTCTTTTGTTCTGTGTGTGTCACTCTATCCCTCTGTCTATCACTCTGTGTATCAAAGCCAAGTAAATGTGTATCACTCTGTGTGTAACTCTATCCCTCTGTGTATCACTATGTTTATAACTTTATACACTCTGTTTGCCACTCTCTGCGTATCAATATATAACCCTGTGTATCACTCTTTGTGTATAATTATATCACTCTGTGTATCACTGTGTTTACACTCAGTGTATCACTCTTTGTGTATAATTATATCACTCTGTGTATCACTCTATTACTCAGTCTATCACTCCCTGTGTATTAATTTGTGTATCATTTTGTATCACTTATACACTCTGTGTGTCACTCTCTGCGTATCACTCTATCACTCGGTTTATCACTCTTTCACTCTGTGTATCACTCTCTCTGCATCACTACCTGTGTACTATTTTGCTTCACTTATACACTCTGTACACTTCACTTATAACATCTCAAAATCCACTGAGCCTGGTTATAAACGTCTTCATTCCACAGTGGATGAGTCTATGATGCTGTTGTAGCACCTTAACCTGTCTCGGCTGAGAGCACTCGTTTTGAGACGTGCAGACAGAAGAGCGCTCAGGTCTGAAGACAGACGCTTTTCAAATATCCTGACGACTAAACGTCATCAGCCTTAGCAAAGAGAGGACTCATCTAGTGGTGATGTTGTGAATTGCAACCAGTGAGCAGTCTAAGAAAATAAAAACATGACGCTTCATTATGTAAGGTCTTTAAACATTTCTGAACACATAGTTATGGATATTATATTGCATTTCTGACAATAGATCTTCCAAAAAATTACACAGAGTCCCTTTGAAGTTGTTTTTAAAAATGATCTTCTTTTAAATTGTATCTTCTTTTAACTTCATAACTATTTTTCATTTGTAAAGATATAATGTATACAATATACTCATGAGGCAAAATGCTGTAAGAATTACTTGAATACTTTAAAAGTTACTTTAAAAGCATCTTATGCAATATTTTATGTTGTTTAAATTTTGCGAAGCGATGTGGAACTTTAAATGCGGTCAGCAGACCTTGCACAATTTGTGTGCTTCTACTGAAAGTTGAGGCACCCATAGGAAGTTTGTCAACCAATCAGATTGAATCATTCAACACCCCCGTGGTATAACAAGCTATATTCTAAAGATTTGGAACTGACCAAAAACAAACTAACATTCATTGCCTGATTATGAAGACTGAGAATATATTGCACAAGCTGTATAAACTACTTGAAACATGACAGATGTGATTACGATGAAAGTCTGTCGTACAGAAAGATCTTAAGAAACAATTTAGCAGTAAGTAAACTCTGTTGAAAAAAGCTACATTTGCTGGTAAGGTAGGTTTTGAAGCATGGTAGCTGGTTTGTGCTGGTTTAAGATGGTCATTCGGTGGTTTATACTGGTCATGAGCTGGTTTAGGACCAGGTCAAACAAGCTCAGGACCTTCTTAAACCAGCTACCATGCTTCATAACCTTCCTAACCAGCATATGCTGTTTTTTTTCGATAGGGAAACGCGTTTGGAAGTCAAATAAATAAAAGCTTTCCTGTAGCTCAGTTGTAAGAGCATTGCGTTAACAACGCAAGGTTGTGGGTTCGGTCCCAGGGGATCGCAAATACCAATGTAAAATGTATAGGATAAAGCAATGTAAGTCTCTTTGGATAAAAGTGTCTGCTAAATACGTAAATGTAAATGTAATGAAGACGTTTGACCCTTTTGAAATGTGTTTTTGACAGGGTGTTAATCATCGTGTGGAGCAGTGGCTTTAGTCCTGGAGTCCAGCTGTGGGATGGAGATGGAGTGTTATCTGGCAGAAAGCTCCAATGCGCCTGCCAACACAACCAATGCCACGGCCACACCGGGAGCGCCGTTTCACGTTAAGGTGCTGACGGAAAGATTAGCCTTGGTGGCTCTGTTGGGCTTGCTTACGTTATTGACGGCCATCATGAACGGTGCCGTCATCGCAGCCATTTGCACCACCAAAAAGCTCCACCTCCCAGCAAACTACCTCATCTGCTCATTGGCCGTCACTGACTTCATGGTCGCCGTGCTGGTGATGCCCATTAGCATCCTTTACATCACCACGGAGACGTGGTCGCTGGGGCAGATCGTGTGTGAGGCGTGGCTGAGCGTAGACATGACCTGCTGTACCAGTTCCATTCTGCACCTGTGCGTCATAGCGCTGGACCGCTACTGGGCCATCACTAAAGCCATCGAATACGCACGCAAGAGAACGGCTCGCCGCGCAGCCATCATGGTGGCGATGGCGTGGGTGATTTCGGTGTTCATCTCCATACCTCCGCTGTTCTGGAGGCGTCGGGAGGAGAGCGGTGGCCCGCAGCAGTGCATCATAGAGCACGATCACGTGGGCTACACCATCTTCTCCACCTTCTGCGCTTTTTACGTCCCCATGACACTCATCCTCATCCTGTACTCGCGCATTTACGGCGCCGCCAAGACACTGTATCAGAAACGCGGCTCGTCCAGACATCTCAGCAGCCGCAGCACAGACAGCCAGAACTCTCTGAATCACTGCCGGGTCACGCATGCTTTCTGCATCTCCGACCCTTCCAATTCCGACAACGCAACGGAATTAGAACGAAACAACATCACCGTTCGCATGCCGTCGATCGATCTGGATATGGCGGACTCGGACGAGAGGAATCAGATCTGTACGTCCCGGGAGAGGAAGGCGGCGCGCATTTTGGGGCTCATCCTGGGGGCGTTCATCCTGTGCTGGCTGCCCTTCTTTCTGAAGGAGCTGCTGGTGGGGCTGAAGATGCTAAACCCGCCCCCCTACGTGTCGGACCTTCTCACGTGGCTGGGCTACGTGAACTCTCTCATAAACCCGCTGCTCTACACCAGCTTCAACGAGGACTTTAAACAGGCCTTTAAGAGACTGATCAGACGCAAAGGACACACATAAAACCCTCAACAAGACTCTCGAGGAATAAAATCATGCGGATTTATTTCAAGTTCTGGAACTCTGTTTGCATTGACTCTACAGCTTTCAAAAATGGAGCAACCAGAAGGAAAAATGTACATGAAACATTCCTTGCTGATTTCATTTCTGATGTTTCAATAAAATGCAATGAAAACCCGCCGTCGGCTTTTCTCCAACATTCTTCATTCTGGTCCAACAAGTGATACGCATGTCCTGCACTACGCAACTTAAATTACATAATATTATATTCAGTAAAACTAATATTAAACACAAAATATTAAAGGATAGAAATCATATCAGATTTAATTACATCTGAAGATTGGCAACATTGATTCCTCGTTTGAACACGTTTATTGATATAATTGGCAATAAATGAACTAAATCACTTTTCATCCTCTTCGTTTTTTGTAAAGTTTCTTTAACGGTTGCTTGATGACATCATCTTCCTGGATGCACAGATTTAATTTCATGAGATATTTCAAATGAATCCTCTACAAAGGCGGTGATATCTTTGCTCACGTAGGTTGCTGGTCCACCGCGAGAAGTGAGAAACTGTCCGACACAACAGCTCTTATTGATACATCCGCCCACATTTAAGAGGAATAATGTGGCATTTCAGACAAACCCACTAGTAAAGCTGTCTTCTGATTCACAGGGTCTCTGGGCAGCGTTCACTCCTTCCTACACACTCAGCAGGGGATAACAATTAATTTGCCATGTCATTAAACTAAAACACTTTAGTCGTTCAGATCACTTGTGTAAATTTAGATGATATAGTATAGCCTACCTGTGAAAAAAAATATACATAATACACATTTCCATATGTAATCGTTCAACAGTTTAGGGTTCGTTCACTAAAATGTTTTTTTTCTAAAGCCATATGTCTGAAATTGTTTAACTAGATTTGGAGAGCCATAACTGTGCCAACATATTCTTTTCATTACAAAACTGTATAAGCATCTCAGGCCTTAAGAAGATACTTGATAAAAATGACAAAAGTACATTTTTGTAAATAATTGTCGACGAAGGGTGGCCACTTGCCACACTATAGATGATCAAATGTAACATTGTTTTGATTTATGCTCAAACTTAATTTTGAATGATTCCATTGTTTTACTGCGTTTACTGTTATATACGCACAAAACCTACAGCAGAGTGATTAGACTTGTTCGACTTGATGCGGCGCCGCAAGATCCGACATACGGATGACATCATAGTACCGCGAGAGCTATTCGATAAACTTTTTAACCTAACTATTATAAGGTATTGTGATGTTATCCGCCTGTAGGATATTGCGGCGCCGCATCAAGTCGAACAAGCCTATTGATTCATGCGGCGCTGCGCAGAGCGATCGGTGTATTACGTTGAAGCACCGCGAGAGTAACAGTTTTGGCGGTACTTTGACGTCATCCGCCGATCTGGTCTGCGCAGGCAGCACTGCATGAATGAAGTCGAAAAATGATGGCAAACTCTACGCTCTTCTACCACTGAAACAAACAATGCACAAAATGACTTGGGTCACTTTAATGACTTCAGGGCATACAGTTACCAACAAATGCATTGTTTAGAGTTAAACATGTTGAAGATTACCAGACGAGCGAACCATTACATGATACACTATTTTGTATCGAAGTTTATGCAGCGCAGTGAACCTTCTCCCCAATAAAAAATAAACAACCTCCTCTGGTTTCCTTAGCGCTCTTCAGTCAGGCTTTTATCCCTTTTAGCTGCTTTGAATGAAGATCCAGTCCTCTGCTGAGGGGAGTCACGTGACTTGACCTGTGCGTCAGGACGCACGGTGATTTTTCGTCACGTGACGCGCTGTGCGTACGCGGCGGAATTGTTAGTGAAGATGGCGGACGAGGAGGCCGAGCAGGACCACGGCGAGCGGGTCGACGCTTCCGACGCTTTAAACGCATTCTCGGCGCGTCTGGAAGAGATAGCGGCGACTTTGAATAACAGCGTGGAGTCGCCTGACGAGCGCGAGTCGCAGTACTGCTATGAATTCTGTCAGGTACGTGCAGATTGTCTGACAAAACACGGCGCAGCTGCAGTCATAAACATGCGCACAGCGACTGAAATACGAGAACCTCTGTCGTGATAACTAACGTGTTTCTGTGTACAACGAATAATAACAGTACCCTTGATGTGATGGCACGCTTGTAGCGGGTGTGTCGCGAATTCGGTGTCGTTATTTGTCTCGATCAGTCAGGCTAATGTATGCATCTCGCGCAGGACTGTAAACAAGCACGCAGCGCACGCACAGCTGCAGAATTAAAGCTACAGTTATATCTGCACATCATCCATCACTGACTGCATGCCTATCAACTATTACTGCACTACATCCTCTGATATCAATGTTCATTTGAACCTTTGCACGTGATCATAATCTAATACACACTGCATCTCATCATTTTACTCACAGCACATCATCTGTCACACATGATGAGCTGTACGTCATCATAATCTTGTACATAATATGTCTCACATTGCATCATAATCTGTCACTGTACATCATCATAATCTGATACATCATCCATGTGCAGTACATCACATCACGTCACTGGTCACTCACTCACTCATCATTTTCATAATCTGGTTCTCACTGCACAGCATCATCTGATGCTCACATCATCATTTACTCTCTAAGGCTGCATGATATTAAAGATTGGTGGGAAATGTGCTATGATATTGCTTTAATGTTCGGTCGATAACTGATCGTTCTTTAAAGGGATAGTTCGTCCATGAATAAAAATTCATTCAAAAGTCATCATTTACTCACCTATAGTTGTTTCCAATCTGTATAGACTTCTTAGTTATGATAAACACAGATTAAGAAATTTGGAAGAATGCTTAAAACCAAACAGTTCTTCAGCCACTTTGACGACCATAGTCGGAAAAATAACTTTATTTATTTTTTGATCTGTTGAACACAAAAGAAGATATTTTGAAGAATGTGACTTTGGACTACCATTGTCATTTTTCCTACTAGTCAGTGGGGTCCGTTAAGTAATGTTTGGTTACAAGCATATGTCCAAATATCTTTCTCTGTGTTCAGTCAATCAAATACATTTATACAGGATTGGAACTACTAGAGACTGATTAATTCACGTCAGAATGAAAATGTTTGGGTGAACTATCCCTTTAACATGGAAAGCTGTTAAACGATATATTGGCCGATTTACAGAATCTAAATATTAATATAAAATTTTCTAAGCCTGAAAGAAAAGGCCGAAAGAGGAAGGCTGCTTCTATCTTCAGAAAAACAAGATATTAACATTAAGTTATTTTTATTAACAAAATCAAACCTACTAATTAACGTTTCTCTAATTGCTGTAAGTGAAGTAAAATCATTTCTCTGAGAAAATGATTTATGGCTTTAACATATCGGCCTGGTTTTATTATTGGACAGATACTGATAACAGTAAAAATGACCATTTGTTGACCCATTCCGGTATTGAGCATCCCTACTTAAGATATACTTAAAACTGAAAGAGACATAAATCTTTCACATTCCTTTTGATGGTTGATCATTTTCTCACAGGCCGGTATTATCTGTCACACAATATTGATTTTATAATCTGCCACTTGTCATGTGGACTGTGCATTTTTACTGTCTAGAGAAAAGAATTAACTATAAAAATCTAATTGGAATGTTGTAAATAAATCTTTCACTTGATCCGGTGCATTTGGGCGTTCTTGAATAATTTTTTTAGGCAGCGTGTGTGTCATCAATCTCAGACCAGAATGGCGGAATCAAATGCTCAAAAATACATTTGTGATTATTGTATTACTCTATCTCCTTGTTGACCTGCTGTGATTCATTTAGTATTTTTTGTGTATTTAGTTGTGTAGTAGACCTCACATATTCACTGCGATAAATGTTTATTTCAGGGTCTGTTACAGTGAGTGTTGCTGTGCTTGTCTCTTTGTTCTGACGGTCTATTGATCTATATTTCTTTTGTGATTGTTCCATGTGAACAGGTCTTCCCATCAGGTGTAAAATATGACAGTTTGTTTAATCTGTGGCCTGTACCATGCATGTAGCTGAACAAACTCAGGGTTTCAGGATTAGTTTTGGCTTTACAAAACCAAACCAACGTGATCAAGCTTTGTTCTTTATACTTTCATGGTACTTAAAACCCAGGGTTGGCACAAACAAATCCTAAACTTACCTGGCTATCCACCTAAACGGGCTTCATGGTACAGGCCTCTGCTCTTATAAAAATCAAGTTTAAATGGAGTAGCTCAAGCTGTGAGAATATGCTATTGAGTGCACATCAGGTTCAGCTAAGGATCTTCGGTGTGTGTGTTGATAAATTAGTTGAAATGCTTTTAAAGGTTCCTATGTTACATGCACACTGATAAAACATATAGCGGACGAAACGTATTTGGATAAAAGCGTCTGCTGAATGTGTAAATGTAAACAGTTAGTTATTCTAAAAAACATGCATCAACATTCATTATAAGAATTTCTGTATAGTTCTGGAGCAGTTTGGGACTATATGTTTACAATAACGGTCATACGTTTTTGGACACTTGTGTGAAATGTTTGTCATTATCTTAAAAAACGTTTGATCTGAATTTGTATGCTTTAATGCCTGAAATTAGTTTTCAAACAAACATATTTTTTTCATAACAAAACTAGCATTTCTTTTTTAAAAGGACGTCTTTGACTGAATAATGAAGAAAGAGCAGCCAATAAGAGCACAGAATAGATGGGAACTACTTTAATATTGTTTAAAAAGCGTCTCTTGAAGCTGCTTGATAAAATGTCTACGAAATCTGCTCAAAAGGTGACAGCGCTGAAGATGATGAAGTATAACCCGTTTTAATTTAATTTGGTTACAGCATAATTCCCATAGTTCCCTTTGTTTTATTTCATAGTTTTGATGAGTTTGTTATTATTATAAAATATGGAAAGAATATCAACACACAAGTAAGTAAGTGTCCAAAAACTTTTGACGGGTAGTGTGTGTTCAGTCCAAGTGCAGTTTTTTTTTTTTTCATTGCTGGTTAGTTAATATTACATCAATTACGTCAACGACAAAGTAAAATCTAATGTACTGATCTGTTTATCTAACACATTTCTCTTCTCACAGTCATGCTTTGTTTGGCTTTTAGTAAAGAGTAAAAACGTTTTCAGCATGACATCATAGCATCAAGTTTAAACTTCAGCCATTGAAGTGAACCACATCATTATAGTTTGTCTGAGAGATGCTGCTAACCTTCACAAGTTGTTTCGTCATCACATGAGAAATCTGAACACGTTTGACCATGTTGACAACAAAACCTTCGTCATCAACTTCAATTTTCCAAGCTATAACATTGTTAGACAAGCGTTTTTGCTATTTTTAAACAGAAAAGATATATGGCAAATTGTGGTTTAACATTTTGAGAGCCTGTTTGTTATTTAGTTAAGATTTTTGTTATTATTTCTGAACATATAACTGGCATCATACATTCTGATGCAAGTGTTCATTTGAGCACAACCGCGTACCATATAATGGGAAATCTTAGCCCCTCACCACGCTTTGACCTTCAGAGCCCAATGTACTGTAATGATATTGAGATGCACAGTTAATGAGATGCGTTTGTGTGTTCAACAACAGACATTTGTGCTTTAGTTTTGGTTTTTCACATAAAGGTGCTGGCATTTTAGTACAAGGCACGTTAAGTATTATTGCCAGGACTTTAATTTTATAATGTTGCATTAATAGTCATATATCCACTGTTGCCAGTAGCCTGTCATTTATTGATTGCATTAAAAATCACATTCTTTCAGGCCTAATATGGGCTATTCAAGAATGGAGAGGACTCCCTTCTTGAATTTTTATTGACTTGTTTTGCTCAATTTTATTTTAAAGGTATATTGTATCATTGTATTATATATGTGTTTTATGCGTGAGACGCTGTTTCTGTATGTTTGATATTAACATATGACAGCGGTGCTTAATCCTGGTCCTCGCGACCCCCCGCTTTGCACATTTTCTCTTATTCCGTTCTATGGAGCCAATATAGGGTCATATACATTTGCAACAGATCATTTTTTTTTTGCAAACAAAACATAGTTTTGCACAAAAAAATAGGGTATTAAGCAAAAAATTCAATTTTAGCAAAGTAAAAATTCAGCAGCAATAATTTTGCAACACATCTTTTCCTTTGCATCGCCCCTTTAAATCCGCGTTTCAGCCAATCGCTCCTTTGCGACATTGTTTTCTCTTTACTCTTCACTTTTATTCGCGTCTCGCTTTGTGTCCCTGATTTGACGTGGGGGAGGAGACTAGAGATTGGGGCGTATACAAGCGACCTGCCTCCCTTTACGTTCAAGTAGTCCCCGCTGCTTACTGTAGCGCGGTGAAGTCATGTATGCTTTTGTGCCCATGTGCTTTAACGATAAGTGGTCAAGCAATCGTTATTGCGCATGTGTGTCCTGTTTACCTTACAAGGTGATGTTTTCACGTATTTTATCTCATGAATGTGTAAACTCAGACCTTGGATATTTTGTCCGAGATCAATGCATTCCTGTCAATCAAGTGGCGTCGGGGCATATTAAAGATAACCAAAACAATTTGATTTTAATGTATTAAAAAAGTTGACAAAGATACATTATTCTTGTCATTTAGTGATGTAAAACATTTACTTCTGGGTTTGAGGCTTGGAATTCCCGAAATCCGAGTTGTCTAGAACAATTTGTTAATAGAGTAAGTGCGTCTTAGGCAAGTTTATTTATGTAGCACATTTCATACACAAGGGCAATTCAAAGTGCTTTACATAAAATGATTGACAAAGAGAAATAAGACGTATCTTTAAAATGCCAATTATTTAAGATCACAAATTAGATTTAAAGAAAGAATAAAACTGCAATTAAATTGATTAAAATGTGAGAAAAAGAGAAGAACAATATAAAATTAATTAGATGTTTGTTCAATACGATCGTAAGTGCCCTGCGAAGTGAGCATCATTCAATATTCTGCCATGATGCCACTTTGAAACAAGCGTATGTAAGATTCAAAGGGCATTAAAGTGCACAAGACATATGCAAATCTCATCATTACTGTTAAATAACCCTTCACATTTCTGTAGTAAGTAGGGCTGCACGATTTGAAGAAAAAATCGAATTGTGATTTTTCTGACCAAAATTGCGATTTGCGATTTAAAATGCGATTCGACTACTATTTAAAAAAAAAAAGAACTAGGTTTGTTGTGTTGGTTTTAACAGCATGCATCAAAGAAAGACCAAGCAAAATCACAAACTATTGTAACATTATCCCACTGTTTATTTAAAACCACTTACACTGTGGCCATTTTTTTTAATAAAGTTGTCATGCAAAAATGTCATCACAAATTAAGAAAATAACAGCAGTATCTTAAATAGTTCAATTAACAAGTATAAACAAAACCTTAAACGTTTAAGATCCCAAACACACTGTAAACAATTACAGATATGTATGGCGTCTGTTATTTTGCTGTACCTTTGTGAAAATTTATCGTTGGGTGTGCTTATTTCAAACGCGTGAGCAATTGAAGTTTGCTTGGATGTCAGTTGTGGTGGTTGTTGCGACGAAGAGGGTTTATCTGTGGACTTTTTGGCCTTGCATTCATCATAGAATAGTCTTTGATACCTTTGCAGGTGTTGATAGAGATTGGTTGTGTTGCCTCGCGAGGTCGACGCAGACTTTCAAAATAATTCCCAACATAAGCGTTGCTTTTTCATTTAGGTACCAAGTCATCTGCTGCTGCAGGACTTTGCGCTTCAGCAGACATTACTTAACGTTACTTTGTTGCGAATTTGAACTGCTGCTCCCGGTCGCGCTCATCTTTAACAAATTACGTTCTTTGCTAATTCAAAAGCATGTACAGTAGAGATGCGCGGATAAGATAAAATGTCACCCGCATCCGCTGCTTCAAATAAATTATCCACCCGCCCGCACGTATAATTTTCTCCGATATATATATTCTCCCTTTTTAAATTTCTCTCGGATCTGTTTTGTCTCCATTTCTGCTTAAAGAAATAGACCCTCCTCTACAGCCGCAACGCGCACATTTCTTTGAAATTACTGCAAATTAGCGCCTGATTAAAAACGCATTTAAAACATATTCGTATTTTTTGAGAAATTGTGTTAATATTGTATATGATATCATCCACCCGCGTCCCACCCGCCATTAATCTTAATCTTTTTTATTACCAGACCCGCGGATCATCCGCAGTGCCCGCGGATTTAACTGCCATCCTGCGCATCACTAAGTGTTAAAATGCTGCCTATTGGTTTAACGTAAAATTGCAGAAGCAAACTGTCAAATGATACGTAGCTGCATTTTTATCATATTTAAAGCCCTTTTAATCGAAATAATCGCAGCATTTGCGATTTGAGCATCGCACTCGTTCAAATTGCGATTTCGGTTTAAAAACGATTAATCGTGCAGGCCTAGTAGTAAGGTTGCCTTGCCTCTTTGGGTTCACCTTCAAAATGTAATCTCTTCATATATAGCATTTATCTTATTTTATATTGTCTGAACGTGTAAGATATGTTTGGGTTAAGTTTGTGCAATATTTGCTGCATATCTTTTTGCGAGGATATTTAACAGATAGCAAGTCATTTCTTAGATTTACACCACATTGATCACTTCATGATGGGGTTAACCAGGTGGTTATTAAAATAATGTTACCTGAAACACGTTGTAGTTATCAGGGCTCTAGAGTGCGACCAATTTAGTCGCACATGCGACCTTATTTTCAATGGTGCGACTTAAAATTATCAGAGGTCGCACCTGTGCGACCAGCCGTTCGAAGAGAAAAGTCTCCGCAATTCTAAAAGTCTTCCTGTGATTCAACAACAGACACACATTAGGCACATATCGTGGTCTAAACCAATCAAAGAAAGTGAAGGGCGGATCCCCCCCTCTGATTGGCCGTGGCCCAGACATTCCTGCACGTGTGTGTACCAGAGGTCGCGTTAACTGAAAATTCTCGAAAATCTGAAGGCTGTCCGTCATTTTGTCGGATCACAATGAGGGCAATTTGTAAATCCCCGTTTCCCTTCAGCGTGATTTGCTCGCGAAGCGACCTGCGTGTATTCACCCGTCATTGCTACTGACAAGACATATGATGCAATCTGGGAAAACCCCTCGGATGTCGCGCTGGGACGCGTGAAAGACAGTTCACCTATCAAAGTAAACCAAATAACATGAAGAATGAAGGAGTATCAATGAACATTTCCCTGTAAACTATGTCACGCAAAGTTATTTTATACCATGTTTTCGTGAGATGACAGCGCTCACTGTCTGCAGCACGCGAGCCAGACCGCGATCGCAAAACATAAAAGAGAAACAATGTAAAACTTGCTTCACTGCTTATTATTTGTTGTCCGTAATGTTTGTTAGTTTCCTTGTGTAGTGATAATGGCAGAGCTCTCGTTCTTTAAGTGTGCGCCGCACCATTTTCATTACTTTCATTTTATTCAAACGGTGTTGTACAGTATTTTTATAGACTTCAACACTAGGATTTTTTTAATACATTTTTAATAGAGTAAGTCTCTCACCACTGGAAAGTGACTTTTACTTGTGATACTGGACTGTTGTGCTTTTAATTTCATCACTGAACATTAAACACGATTTACTCCAAATTCCGTTCCTGAAAATCACAGCGCTTCAGCCGACATCAGCCATAACTTTAGTTACATACACAAGATATGAGCAAAATAGACATTGATTTGGAAAGGGCTTGAATATGGTATCAAAGACTGTAACGGCTTTATTGGGCATTCGGTTGTGTTACAATACAACAAGTTCCGAGACGCCAAAAAAAAAAGTTCCGAGACGCCAGTACAGCGTGATGACGTCACGAACATACTAATTACCAGAGATGGGAACAAGTCACATATGGTCAAGTCCAAGCAAGTCTCAAGTCTTAACCATCAAGTCTCGAGTCAAGTCTCAAGTCACAGTTTAGACAAATCAAGCAAGTCAAGTCGAGTCCTGATTAGTGTCAAGTCAAGTCGCAGTACTAAAATAAACAGAGGTTAATTTTTTAGATACATGTTTATTTTTGCACAGAAAAGATGAACTTCTATACATACATTATGTATCTTATTCACATTGCTATATTTGAATTATATGCATATCTGTGCAACATTAATATCTGAAAATAAAAGTGTTGCTTACTAGTGTTGTCACGATACTGGAATTTCTAACTACGATACGATACCTTGAAAAATATCGATACTCGATACCATTTTCGATACCAGAGAGAAAAAAACTGCCACAACATTAAGGGGGTAATTTATTTATTTATTATTATTTAAAGATAAATATAACATATATAATGTATTATAAAGAGTTATTAAAGGGTAAAATGCATTATAATTCTTCATAATGTGTGTTGATACGCATTATGTACTGTTGCAGGTAGAGTCTCATCTTCTTTCTGGTGCTACAAGAGAATGGCAAACTTTAATAAACAAATTTTTTTTTGACCACACTTAAAAAAATTTTCATTGGACCAGAGCAAACATGATCCGTTGTATTTTATTACATACTGTCATCAAAGATTAAAATATACTGTAGCAAATGCATTGCTCATCGTTCTTAAATGCTGGTTAATACATAACATTATTTGATGAACATATTTTAATGCCGGATTCACATATCACCGATCCACACACGCAAACTTGCGTGCATCACACGCGAAAACAATGCTCACTGGATAGACATGAAGACAAATTACAGAATTGAAGTAATCATTTTTTGAATTAATTTAATTAAGCACAAGTTAATTTACATTTGACCACAGTTAAAGTATTTAAAGATTCACAGCTAAAGATTCCTCAGTCGGATTATATTAACTTTAAGAACTACGGTGAAAAAACGAGACAACACTCATATTGCTATATTAGAGGTGTTAGCGCCTTTTGTTAGCACTGCTCTAGTAGCAACTCTTGCATATCGGCTTGTTTGTGTCCTTCGGCTTTCCATGTTCATTTTCTTCATATCCAAAATATTTCCAGATAGCACTCCTGCTGTGTTCTTTATCAACCAAAGCCGGTTGCGGAGGCGCCGCACACGCCATATTTATATTCACTTCACTTTTGCTATTTAACTCAACTCAACTCAACTCAACTTTATTTATATAGCGCTTTTTACAATTTTCATTGTTACAAAGCAGCTGTACATGAGACACATTGAATACAAGTAAAAAAACTAAAGGCATATACCTGACAAAGGTGAAAACAACAAAGACAGACATACAAATGCTCCACACACACAATATGCAAACATACATACACACACACACATTGACATAGACGCACACACACACACAGTGAAAGCACACATTGGCGATAAAGGAGAAAGAACCACAGGTCAAATATTAAACGGACTATAAATTCTTATATGCAATATTAATTATGTCTAATTTCTGAATTCTAAAGCAGCCCCCCCGGCCAGGCAGATAGTGCAAAACAATATGCAAACGGTGGTGAGGAACCCAAAACTCCCATCGAGAAAAAAAACCTCAGGAGAACCCAGGCCCAACCAGGGGATTCCAGTTCCCCTCTGGCAAAAGCTGCTGCCTCTGCACAAGCTCAACAGTGCTTGCACAACAAGGCTAAATAAAAATAAAAAATAAACTTAATAAGGTAAATGATAGATTTAAGATTATCATTCACAATCTAATAACATTTGAAATGTTGTAGGAAAATCAAAGTTGTGGCGTCCTTTATCCAGCTCTATCCTCTTAGCTCTTGTCAGGTCACCGCTTCCCATTCTCAGCTCTGCCATCGGGTCTGGGCATGAACTGCATCCTGCGGTAACCTTGGAACAAAGAGACAAGACTGGCTGAGAGTAGAGTACTGTTCTGCACTCTTTGATGCAACAAGTACATCATTTGTTATTGGATGTGTTTCTGGTTCCGGTTGATCTAAATAATGCAGCCTAAATCCTCTGAGGATTAATATTATGGAGGAGTATTGTATGCAAGATTAAAAAGATGAGTCTTTAGTCTAGATTTAAACTGACAGAGTGTGTCTGCCTCCCGGACCGTGCAGGGAAGAATATTCCAAAGTTTAGGCGCTAGATACGAAAAGGATCTACCACCTGCACTTGATTTTGAAATTCTAGGTATTACCAACTGACAGGACGCCTGAGAGCGTAATGAGACGAGACATGTGACAGGCACTGCGGTTTGAACTGGTTTCATTATTTTACAGCACAAAACGTTTTGTTGTTATTGTGGGTATAAAAAAAATTATTCTCGTCAGTATGACCGAAAAGTTTTTAAAGAGGTTTTTAAGTGCAAGTGATCTCACCGGCGCGTCCATCTCAGCCGGTCATGCAGTATATAAGCGAGCTGCTATTCAGCTTCCACACACAGTCCACACAAACACTTGAACATGCGCACATTTAATATAGACATTAGCCTACATGTAATACTGAGAAGCCCTAATTTATTTTAAGATGATTTTAATGTTTTAAGAACATAAAAATCCGGGCTACGCCGTTATAGCGAGATTCCCCAATTCATCTAATTATGAGATGAGATGTAGGCCTATCAGTGATGATCGATGATTACATTTATAATGAAAAAAAAACAACCAAGGCAAAATTATGACAAACAGAAATGATTAATTCATTAAATTAGTAATCGTTTTATTACACTGACTATAAAGCAATTACTTTCTTACCTTTCGTTGTGGTTCTAGTAATGTCGGATGAAATTCGACGTTGTGGTTGTCGTGTCAGAAATCCTTGCGTTGCATACTCTGCATCTGGCAAATCTTTTTTTATTTTCACGGTCCAGTTCAAAGTCCTTGTAGCCAAACGTGACTATCTGTGGAGCTCGACTGTTGTCTGCCATTGTAACGGCCACAACTGTTTCAAGCCGCCTCGAGCAGTTTCCTCTCTATCGTAACTGCTCTATAGTAATTACCGTTACCTTGTTTAACGCGGTTTGAGTTGAGCAGCGTTAAAGGCACAGGCGCTGTAGTGCTGCTGAGTCACAATAATTATTTTAGCTAATTTCATTACTTTACAAAGTTGAAGTCATTGTCGAGTCTTCCATTTAAAGTCAAGTCAAGTCTCAAGTCACTTGCTCTCAAGTCAAAGTCAAGTCAAGTCATTTTCTTACTTCAATCAAGCAAGTCGCAAGTCCTGAAAATTGTGACTCGAGTCAGACTCGAGTCAAGTCATGGTACTCGAGTCCCCCACCTCTGCTAATTACCACAAAACGCCACCTTGAACCATAGTGACGGGAAATAACAGATTATGACGGATTTTTTACGACCATCTCAGTCAAAATGACGGACAAAAAAAAACTAGCGCAACCCTTGATGTGTACGTTTGAAAATGCATGTGCAGCTGTCAGAGAGAGAGGTGAGTAGACTAATTTCTGTTAGTTAAACAGAGTGGATGTAGCAGGGGATGATGAGAGAAGATGAAAAGAACAATTCACAACTTTTCGTGAATAATGTTAAAGTTAAAGGTTAAGGCCTGATTAAAGTTAAGACCTGATCCGTCCGAAAATCATAAGCAATGCTCTGACACGGAGCCTTCAAGCCATGGTCCATTTATCTTGAGATCTTATAAGTTTAAATTTCACTTCACTGAAGCACTTTAAGCACCAACACTTTTTCAGTAAGTTACCTTTCTTGTAGATTTGTGCTTCAAATAAAGAACTTAATGTTAAACAGTTTGTAAGATAAACATTTACAAGTAAATTTTGCCTATATGGACATTCAAAAAAAGTGAACTGGTAAAAGCAGGTAAATGTTTAATGCGTTAAATGCGATGCGGTCTAAAATTTGGGTGCACCTAACTTTTGTGCTGGTGCACCTAAGAAAAAAAGTTAGGCGCACCAGTGCAACCAGTGCAAAAAGTTAGTCTAGAGCCCTGGTTATGCTTTTAAGTTGACTAGTTCAACGTCTAAACAAAAATCATAATGAAAAAATCAAACATGATGAAAAAATCTAGATTAAGATTTTTATGGCAAATCGCCATGCCCTAATTTAAATAGAACTGGATTTAAAAAAATAATTTCTCCGCTGTTTTTAAATGAAGAATCGGCCCTGTCTGTTTGTTTCAGACTTTGGTGGAGTATGCCAGTCTGTGGAAGATGGAGGAGGACCCGTTACCAGTACTGGAGGTGTACATCATGGCCCTGCTCAGCTTTGCACAGGTGTCCTCGTGTCTTTCAGCACAGTGTGAAAAGGTGCCTGTCGTGCTTGAAAGGCTCTCGCTGTAAGTATGCATTTCTTTAAAAATACTTCTTTATCTTTTTCATTTCTTTCTGTCTTCTACCTTTTTTTTGCTTTGTAACCCGTGATTTATGTTTCATGCTGTAGGAGTTGTGTAGAGTTGCTGATTTCTCTGCACCAGAATGTTCCAGATGCATTGTGGGACAGGTTTAGGTCATCTGTCCAGGTAAATCAGAATTTGCGTTTGACAGATTTTAGGTCCTCCACATTGACAAAATGTGTTTGACGAAAATCAATGAAAGCTTCTACAACTGTTAGGTACTGACTATATTGTGGGCTGCTATTTCTGTGTAGATTGCTCATTCTCTGGTACAGGAGTCAGGAATCTCTCAGCTGAGGATGCTTTACACCGTCTCGCATGAACAAGGGATGTGGACCAATCTAACGCTGCAGAGTATCCTTAAAAACGACACGCCACCGCAGGAGAAAGGTGTTGTTGTCCTTCCTCTTTCCTCTTGATCTCTGTGTGAAGAACCAGCAGTCAAATGTTCTTCTTTCATTTCTACAGTTCACGAGTTCCTCACTCAGGAAGGACCAACACTTCTTAAGATGCGAGTCAAGCACCTGATGAAGGAGAGCTATATCGAGCAGGCCGCAGTGCTGGCCAAGACCTGTGCCGACTTCTCCGAGTTTGAAGAACAGGGGCACTTTAAGCAAACATACCTGGTTTGTTTGTGCAGCATCGCGCCACAGGAGATTGTGATGGAAGAGGTGAGACAGCGAACTATAAACTTTAATAAACTTGAATGTTTTCATTATGCTTTTGCTATAAAACAGTCCTTCAAAATATATGCCACTTGAATAAAAAGCTATGACTTTAATCTTGAACTTTCTGAGGATTATTGTCATTGGGCTCTTGAAAGTAGATTTTCATGCTTCAGAGTGAATCCAAATGTTTTTTTTTTGTCTTCAGCTGGCAAGAGTGGACTGTCGTGATGCTTTAGAGATGATTTGCAATCCTTGAGGCGGACAGCGATGAGAAAGCCGCATTTACTTTATGTTCAGGTTTTTTGACCCGTCAGATTCTTCAAGAGGATTCTTACTGTGCTTGGTACGTCACGACAGTTACCATCGCTAATTTAAAAAATATGCCTTGCTATACGTTTATTTATTTTGTGAATGATTTCATGGAAAGTTTATGTGTGATCTCTTGGCAGGGAGCTGACTCTGTTTTGGGGAAAACTTCTTAAGCGATTAGAACCTTCAGAGCAAGGCTTTTTGGACCGATGCCGTCAAATGTCACGTCTCTCCAAAACTGTGTTCCATCTACTCTTTTTCATTAAAGTCATCCAGTCAGAGGTGAATCTTCCCGTAGCTCTCGTTTTATGTAATTATTTTAAAGATGTCTTTGAATTAATAAACGTTACTCTTTTTTCCAAATCACTAGATGGATAAAGTTGGGCTTTCCGCTTGCATTGATATGTGTATACGAGCTCTCCGATTGGAATCGTGTGAAGGAAGCACCAAGGCCACGGTCTGCAAAACCATTTCCTGCCTCTTACCCACGGACCTGGAGGTGAAAAGGTCCTGCCAGCTGACAGAGTTTCTTCTGGAGCCAACGGTAGACTCCTACTATGCGGTGGAAACCCTTTACAATGAGCCGGACCAGAAGCTGGAGGAGAAAGATCTACCAGTACCGAACTCGCTGCGTTGTGAGCTGATCTTAGTTCTCAAAACCCAATGGCCCTTTGATCCTGAGTTTTGGGACTGGAAGACATTAAAGCGTCACTGTTTGGGTCTTATGGGAGAAGAGGCATCTATTGTGTCCTCCATTGATGAACTGAATGATGGCGACCCTGAGGGTTCAGAAGAAGATGCAAACATGTTTTCTGAGGATTTTAAGGATGTGTCTCAGTGCTTTGTGGAGGCAACGAATGAACTAAATGAAATCGCAGATCATAGGCAGAAGAACAGAGAGATTAAAAAGTTGAGAGAAAAAGGCTTCGTTTCAGCGAGGTTCAGAAATTGGCAGGCTTACATGCAGTATTGCGTTTTGTGCGATAAGGAGTTTCTTGGTCACCGAATTGTGCGACACGCACAGACTCACTTTAAAGATGGATTCTACAGCTGCCCAATATGTTTAGAGACTTTTGAAACTAAAGAGACTCTCGAACCGCATGTCGCATCGCACGTGAAACTTTCGTGCAAAGAACGTCTCGCTGCAATGAATACGACTAAGAAATTAGCCAACCCAAAAACCGCTGCTCCTGTCATAGCAGCTCTGAAAGCTAAAAGTGTTGAAAATCAGATGAGCAAGGCCAAGACAAAAAACAACTGCAACGGGGACTCCGACAAACTTTTTAACGGACACGCCAATGACAAGGAGCCCTTGGACGTCAAGGAAGGCAGCGAAGGGAGCATGTTGCCCAGTTCAAAGCTGCAGAAGGGGATTCAAATATTTCCGTAATCTCATTGCTCACGTGAAAGATCATGGGGACAACGAAGAAGCAAAGCGCTTCCTTGAAATGCAGAGCACAAAGGTAGTGTGCCAGTATTGCCGTCGTCAGTTTGTCAGCGTTGACCACCTAAATGATCACCTACAGGTCCACTGTGGAACGAAACCCTATATTTGCATACAGCTCAATTGCAAAGCCAGTTTTGACTCTAATGCTGAACTCATTGTACATAAGAAAGAGCACCCGGGGTTCAAGGCAAGGTGTATGTTTCCAGGTTGTCGCAAGATTTTTCAAGAAGCCTACAAACTGTACGACCATGAGGCCCAGCATTACAAAACATTTACCTGCAAAGCACCAGACTGTGGTAAAGTGTTTCATTGTCAGACTGAGCTAGATCTACACGTAGAGAGTCACGTCACAAAAAAGGAGGTCATGAGCTCTGACGAACTGCCAACAGAACCTCATGAAGACCAATGGAATGAAACGCATCAGAATTCTATTCAGTCAGACCCCCACTCGGCCACACAAGCCTACAGCACAAATCCTCCAGTGGGTCCATCTGGCGCGCTGGAAGTAAAGCATTCTGTAAACAATATGCTTAATAGTGTGTTGGAACTGTCCGCTCAAGAGTGTGTCTATCCTGAAACAGGTCAACCTCAAACTCCCATCCATCTTCCAATCCCTCAAACGCATGACAACCTGACGCAGACAGCCACGAGCACTCACATGTCTCACTTGAGTCAAATCGGTCCAGAGGAATCTCTGCTGGAAGCCTTGATGAGTGATTCAGATCCCATTCCCTCAACGTCCTCATACCAGAGTGTATTAGAGGACTTTCTACCTGTTCCAGCAACTGATGCTTTGAACGGTCAGCTTCAGACGACAGATTCTGCTAAGGCTCCTTTATACAACAATACCAATGGAGTATATGGACAATACTCTCCGAATCCCTTAGGTCAGGTTCAGACGCAGTATTCCAGCATGTATAATAGTACCATAACGTCTCCTACGCACGGTTCCCACAATGCAGCACCTCTTGTGTCATTGGGTCAAATGGTTCCAACTATTTCACAGACACTTAACCATCAAATAGCTCCCTTGACAAGTAATGGACAAGCGTGTGAGAACAAGTCCGTGCAATCGGTAAACACAAACAACACTACCCAAGTGGTGAAAGAGAGACACAAATGTCTTTTCGATTCATGTTCTCGGGACTACAGCTCTTACAGAAGCGTAACCAAACACATGAAAGCTGTTCATTCTGATTTTTACACGGAGTGGAAACTAGCCAAAAAGAACAAAGTGGCAATGCTATCAACACTCCGAACTGTTTCTAAAAAAGGAAGTCTCAATTTAAGTCAAAAGGTTCCCGCTCCTGCTGTTCAACCGCAGAACCCACATGCCCAATCCATTCCCTACTCAACAAACTGTATCAACTCCGGCTTTCCGTCTGTGTCCCCTGGAGTAACTGCTCCTACAGGCCATATTCAAATGGAAAATATTTTGGATCCCATTGTGATCTCTCAACTTGGTACAAATCAGTCTCACATGGCAACAGGTCACTTGTGGGACACCAGGCAAAATTCAACCCTACAACAACAGACGTGTCATTCTCAGGAAATGACTACAAACATTAACACCCTTTCAGGCAGTCGTTTCACTCCTCACCTGAACACAGCATCTACTGAAGGTGTCCAGCATAGAGGAATGAACTTTTCTACTTTACATCCTAATAATCCACCCGCACCTGCCCTAATGGACAGTGTTCAAAAGCTAAGTGTTGACAGTTTGAATCCACTTTGCAGTATTAATCAACCTCAACAAGTCATGGGTTCGAATATGATGGAAGCTGTTAATTCTGTAGCAGATCCAAATTTGTCATCTGCTCAAATGACTCCTTACACTGACAGTTTAAGCATTTCAATTCCGAAAGATCCCTTAGCGTCCTCCTACTCTCAACAACAAGGTGACGGTTCATTCTTACCTGTACCCCGCACTGAGTGTGTAGTGAGCTTGAAGACAGAACCGAATTTTGATTTCCCTCTTTCGAGCAACATTATTGCCCCATCAAATGAGAGTTCTCCCTCTCCTCGGAATAACACTTCGAGTGTGTCAAACGATGGGGACAAAAAAGTCAAACGAAGCAGAAGAACAAAATGGCCTGCTATCATTAAAGATGGCAAGTTTATCTGTTGCAGGTGTTATCGAGAATTTCAGAGTCCTAAATCTCTTGGTGGGCACTTGTCAAAGCGTGTTCATTGCAAACCATTCGATGAAGCTGACCTGACGTCAGACCTTCCCAGCTCCTTTCTTGATCTTCTCAACTCTCCTCATCCAACACCTCCTTCTTACGTGAACCTGCCAATCCCTGCGCACCCGCCGATAAGAGGTCGTCTTGATCCGAAATTGTTTCCCAATGTCACGTATCCTCAAGCTAATGGCACCACGTATTCAAGCAGTGATAAACAGATGGAGGAAGGGTTCAAGCAGAACTCATCAAATGTGTGTGTGAGCTCTGGACAAGAACAGCTTCCAAATGCCTGTGGTGGATATACTCAAAATAATCGAATGTCAGAAACTAGTGTAATTCAGCATACTGGTAGTGTGAAACATCAGATACAACCCAGATACCCTGACAGCTCCAATCCACTTTTTACAGATGCTATTAGTGATCCTCTTCTTTCTCAGTTGTTGGCTGAAGATCACTCGGCATCCACCCTGAGTAGTGGTTCTTCAGAGCATGTCAGTCAAATTCTTCAAGCTGAAACTGTAAATAAAATTGAAACCACAGAAAAATCAACCATTAGCAACGCAAGCGTGATGTCGAATGATGGTCTTTTGGCAGCCATGGAAAGTCTCGCTCAGAATTTGGTGTCTGAAAAGAGCGTCAAAGAAAGACTGCGTGAACAGATATTGGCAGGAGACCTTCACAAAATAAGCAGTCTGCCCCGTGGCTCGAGCATTGATAGTTCCTGCTCACAAATTTCTGTAGCAAGTCCTGTGCCTAGGGAGACAAGGTGTACCTCAAACTTGATTCAGGATGCAACTCAAGGTGAGCAGGAATGGAACACTGCTGGGACTTCCGCGGAGACTCTTTTGCAGTTGGGGGACGCCATTCTAAATGAGGGCTTATCTCAAACCAATTCATCCATGTCTTTAGGACATGATGTGAATGAGATTAATGATACGACCACAGCCATCCCGGATGAAATATCGGTAATCCGAAAATCTTTTGAGAAGCTTGACCTAGACAGAGAAATGGCTGAAGATACCAGAACTGTGGACCAACCTAAAACGAGTGATGTAAAACCCAATAAACCAGAGTCCAAGGATTCAGCCATTGAGATGTCGACTTATGAGAAACCATTTGCATGTGACGCAAATGGTTGTACTTACAGAGCAATGACAAAAGATGCGCTTTTTAAACATCTTATCAAACTGCACAATTACACGGACAACATGCTCGCTGAGGTAAAAGGTCAATGTAACGTCTCCCCTTTCAGCTGTCAGATATGTAACAAGGCGTTCACACGCAACTCCAACCTCAGAGCTCATTATCTGACCATTCATAACTTTTCACAGGAAGACATGAGGAAATTGAAAAGCAAGCGTCATTCTAATCAGAGGTTGGTGGAGAGCGATAGCGGTAGCCCTTGCCCAACGCCAGTTGTGTGCAGTCAAGTCAAAAACATGACTGGATGCAAGTCAACAACAACAAGTAGGTACATCATGGACATTAGAAGCCGATATCATGAAAAAAACATGCATCACTCCGTCGCTTGTCCAGCAGTCTGCTATTGTTTCTCAAAGCAAACATCCTGGAATAGCAAAACAGACTTTAATTTTGGAAAGTCAGACACCCATAAAGCCATCAGTCATAGTATCTGTTCATTCTTCTGTGACTCCAAGAGTAGATCAGCATCCGAAGACGTGGTTTCCCGGACAGTCCTATGGATCCCTACTCAAAGAACTTCCGCCCACTCCTCCCTTGACCCAAAATCCATCAGCACAGATACAGATAGAAAACCAGCCCCTAGATAAAAAGCCCAAGCCTTGCAAGCCCCGCCCGCCAAAGCCAAAAGAATCTCCCAAGAAACCGAAAGAGAAAAAAACAGAGATGGATGATAGCTTTAGTCCTTACAGACCGTATCGTTGCGTTCATCATGGCTGCGTGGCAGCTTTTACTATTCAGCACAATCTGATCTTGCATTACAAAGCGGTGCATCAGTCTGCTTTGCCTAAATTTGAGGTGTACAATCAAGATGAGCAGATCGATGAAGAGACGGAGGAGAAGGATAAGAATGAGGAGACCGAGGATAAACCGGATGGTGAGATCAAAGAGGTGGACGAGTTCAGGTGTCAAGTCAAAGACTGTTCTTGCATTTTCCAGAATGTTCCGGACTTGCTCCAGCACTACCTTCAGCCACACAAGTTACCCCTTGAGAAAGCTGGTGCCATGATGTGCAGCATCAACCTGGGCAGGTTTCAGTGCGATCAACCCGACTGCTCAGAGATGTTTACAGGATTCTGGAAGTACATTAACCATGTGGATAGAGAGCATAAAGATATCAAAATCTCTAAAGTGGAGCCAGTGGAGGGCATGTTCAGATGTCAGGTGGAGGGTTGCGAATGCGCTTACAGCACGCGCTCCAATCTACTGCGGCACACCATGAAGAAACACCATGACGTTTACAAACGGCTGCTCATGAATCCACGGGAAGGCAGCAGGGGCGGTAAACTCGGTCGTCCTAAGAAATATGATGATGATGCTGCTGATGTTGTTGAGAAAGAAAACAGAGAAACAAACAAGAAAACGATTAAAAAGGCATGTCCGAAGAAGTGCAAAACCACGAAAAACAACTGGACCAAATATGGGAAACCCATTTTGAAAACCCGAGAAGAAGCCTCGGCGATGTGCACCAAACGATTACAGCTGCAGTACGCTTGTATGATAAAGGGTTGCGAAACGGTGACCGGGTCAGAGCGAAATATAATGAAACATTACCTCCAGCATGGTCTTCCAAAACAGTACCTAGAAGAACAGAGGAGCAACTTTATCCACTGTAAAAAGTTACCACGCTCCAGATATAAACGTATCGCATCCAGAAGTGATGACACGGATAAGTCAGGGGAAAGTTCAGTCGAGACATCTGACAACGACGAAGTCGCTGAGCCCGAGCCGAGCGAATCCGAGTTCTCAAAACCCACGTCTGAGAAAGAAAGCACAGAGGATCCCGATCTGTCGGATAGCAAGCCTTCCACGGACACGTGTTCAGAGATCTCCGTAGTGATTAAACGCCGGAGGGGACGTCCACGCAAGGGTGAGATAGTAAGGAAATCATCGGGACAGAAGAGGACGACCAGATTGCGGACTCCAAGGAGTTGCACAGTCAGTTATGTGGATTTAAACTCGGATTCCACGTCCTCCAGCACTTTGACCCAGGAAGACATCTCCGATCACAACACGCCTTTAAATTCATTCAAGCCCATGGGATTCGAGGTGTCCTTTCTTCAGTTTCTGGAGGAATCACGGACATCCAAGAGAAAGGCAACGGAACAGATGAATGGAGGTTCACGTAAACGGACGGCTGCTTTCCAGCTAAAGACCGCCACGATCGTGTGCAAAAGAGCAGGATGCAGAAATGCCTTCTCGGGATATCCTGAAACTTGTGGAATTTAAAAATCCCCAAAAGTTAACCTCTCTCAGCAACATCACGTTTGAGGTGCAGAAAGTGTTCTCTGGCGCCTTGGAGCTTCTTCTCAAGCAGCTTCATGAAATGAGACCTTCTGTGATCCTTGAAAAAGAAAATTAATTTATTGAACTCAGGATAAGAATGACGACTGCAAACTGAAGGAAACAGAAAGAAATGAATGCTGAACAGTTGTAGCTGCATTTGAAGATTAAACACTACATGCCCGGTATCTTGATGGTCCCCAGTATGATGTTTTTAACTCATGACTGTGTTATGACTATGTTAGGCTGACTTTATAGTTGCAGTAGATAATGAAATACCTCTAAAGCATGTATGTCCTTAGATAAAAGTGATCAGCACATTTTCCTGCCTTGAATTTGGAAGTTGATTTGGTTCTTTGAGTTTTGGATAGACTTTGTAATATTCCATTGGACTTTTTCGATCCAGCTGAAAGTGGTTCAGTTCCCATGTCATGTGCCGTGTATAATTCGTAACCGTTTTGGTCCCGTACATCCTGTAAATTTGAAATTTGTCAATAATGTTGTGTCTGGTTCTTTGATCAACTACTGCCACCAGCAGTCCGTATGTTAATCAATGGCAACCGATTTAATACAGCTTGCTTTTTGGTACTCGGTTTTGGTCTCTTTTTTCATTGCAATGTCAGCAGGAACCCAGGACATTAGTTTTAGTAGTTTATTGTGTGCCTTGGTAAATCAAATGCATCAAGTATACTTTATTTAGTTCATTTCCATAATGCACTCAAAGTGCTCTTTTGCCAAACAATAATTTTTACATCATATCCCAAAAATGTTTTTTACTTCTGTTCATGATGTCTCAAAATAGCACAGTTGAGTATACTTGGGCTCTTAACAGTTTTTTTGGGGGGGTATATTAAGAGTAAGATAAGTGCGTGAAAACAGAGCACTTTTAGATGTATTATATAGTATGGTTGCACTGTGTACCGGTGCTACGATGGCATTGTGATGCTAAAGCTTCAAAATTGCCGTGATGCCGCTCTATTTTTGAAACGGCCGTATTGTAGTACCGTAGTTAATGTTGCATATGGGCATTGATATTCATTTAAACACTTGTATCTGCCTTTTTGCGGTGTTTATCTCCTAAATGAATGTGTGTTTTGAATGACTCGGACAAGTTAATGATTCAAATTGGCGTTTGAACGAGTTGATTAAATGATTCACTAACTCTGTGGAAAATAGACGCAACCTACATTTAAAGTAAGCCTAATATTTCCCTTTTTATATATATAACACTGCTGTATCAATGAATTTTTGACCCAGATTTGAAATAGTTTCCACGTGAAAAATGATCCAGTGTACTTAAGTACTTACTACAGTAAACTACTAAAGATACTAGTGTTTTTGAGTTTTATCATAGTAGATTTTGAAATATAATAGTATTTGCTACAATTTATCCAATTGCTACAGTTAAAACAATAACATATTCTAGTGCAAAGTATAATACAGTTTACTATAGTAAATACAAAATGTTTAATCTAAATCTGTGTTTTTTGTATAGATTTGAATTATTCGGCACAGAATTGTTATACTACTTGGTATCGAGATACTTCAGCTGGTATAGTAAGACATGTTTATGGTACCGTGACAACCCCTATTATGTAGTGAACTTTTTTTTCACCTGGGTGTCCTGTATTAATTGTAAATACTCTTAAGTACTTTCACTGAAAAACTGCGCTGAACCCCTCACCGTAACCCAACCCTTATCCCAAACCTATAATCAAACGTTAAGCTCGCTCGTTGAGAGAAATTTTCAGTGTGATCGAGTCGTGTTTCTATGATTCCGCCTTATAATGAATGTTCTGAGATGTTGTCAAAATTTAATTCTTCACTTTCTCTTATTTGCAGTGTGATATTTTTTCTTTATGTTGTGCACATAGGACATTTTTAGAAAAGAAGGTTTTATGCTACAAAAACAAATGCAAAGTAAAAACTTTGAACCACGTTATCACCCAAACAAGGTCACTTATAAAACATTTATTTTTAATGTGTGTTTTTACTACAAAGTGACAAATTATATGTGTGGACAGTGCTGGCCAGTTAATTTAGAAATATAGAGTTTAAATCACAGTATTTTCTATGTAAACATGTGGTATGCAAAGAAATCACAGGTGAAGCTGATAATCTCAACAGCCTTTACAACATATTAAAGGATACTTCACCCAAAAGTGAAAATTCTGTAATCCTTTACTCACACTCAGATTGTTCCAAGTGAGGGATAATGTTCAGTCAGCTGGTTGTTATGGCAGAAATAATCCCTGACAGTGTGATCGGGACCCAACGTGAAGCTGAGGGTCTTGTTTCACACTGAATGGGCTTATTTAGCGATAACAGACCGCTGCTTGTACATTATCACGCTTATAACATGGCTACTCGCCACATGAGAAAAAACGACATGAAATGTGAATTTGAAATATTTTTTTCTAGTTTTAAGGTAAGAAACGATGTTCAAATGTCACGAACAGGCAAATTGGTTTTATCGTTTGTAAATATGATGTCATATGTTATTAAAAGATATATTTACAGTGAGGGAAATAAGTATTTGATCCCCTGCTGATTTTGTGAGTTTGCCTGCTTACAAAGAAATGAAGGGTCTATTATTTCTATGGTAGGTTTCTTTGAACTGAAAGAGACAGAATATAAAATAATCAGGGGAAAAAATGTTATATAAAAGTTATAAATAGATTTGCATTTCAGTCAGTGAAATAAGTGTTTGATCCCTGAGCAAAATATAACTTTGTACTTGTTGGCGAGCACAGAAGTCAGATATTTAAATAGTTGGTCACCAAATTTGCACATGTGTCCAGATCCATTAAGTCCACTCCTCTGTCAATCTTAATGGTTTCTTGGCTGTCGCAGCAAATTGTAGTTTTATCCTAATTCACAGATGTTCTATAGGTCATAGTCAACATTTCTCTCCCTCCAAACACAGGAGTCAATTTTGGTGTCACAGCAGTGCCAGCACTTTCGCCAAAGCCTTTTCTGAATCATTTTGATGTTCATTATCCAACTTCAGACGAGTCAGACCTTCTTGGGCAGAAGGACCTTGCGGGTGCTTCAGGATTTCAATGTATTGTGTCATAGTATGCTACCAATGGCTACTGTGGTCTCGACTGTCTTGAAATCATGAACAAGCTTCTTCCGTGTAGTTATGGGATGATCTTTAACCTTTTTCATGATCATCTTTACTCCATTGGGGAGTAAAGGGCACAAGGGCATTTGATAGTTATTTTGTATTTCTTCTATTTCCAAATAATCGCACCAACCATGGTTTCCTTCTCACCAAGCTTCTGTCTGTAGCCTATTCAAGGTTTCTGCTGGTCTACAATCTTGTCCCTGACATCCTTTAAAACCTATTTGGTCTGGACCATGGTGGTGGAGAGGTTGAACGAAAGATACAGATTCTGTTGACGGGCATCTTTTATATATATAACAAGCTGATTTAGGAGTACTGTCTTACAGTGACAGGACCAATCTGTGGTCCAAATAACCAATCAGAGGAGCCAGAATTCTTGCTAGTTGGTAGGGGATCAAATACTTATTTCCCTCACTGTATATTTAATTAGTCAAAAAATCCTGTCAAAATGATTTGCTGCATGCGGTTTACCGTGTGTTATTAGTTTTGTGAGATTGTTATCTGGCAATAACGAGCCTGCAAATGTTGCGAATTGCTTATCAGAATCAAGGATTCCAACGAGCCGTGTGATAATATATTTGATTAAAGAGTAAAAGTTGGACATCACTTTTGTATGAATAAGTATGAATTTAAAGTCACAACATAAACGTTACTGAACATGCGCATGCTCTCGGGCTCCTCTTAACTTCCGGTACGCATTCACAAACTATAGACGCCTGTAGAATATTTCGGATAACTATCAAAAGAAACAGAGGAATAGTTACTTGGCTAAACTCGTCTCTCTAATACTTTGAGTTTAGACTGTGATACCAAACTCAACCACTAGATTTCAGTGTAGTTATAATTATTATACAATAAAATAATAACACAAATAAGTATTCACATGAATAAAATAGTTTATAATATAGTATATCAGACACTAGCGACAAGCAAAACAAAATCCGGAAGATAACTTCAGTCCTGGCACTGCGCGTCCGATAGAAAAGTCTGGTCATTTTTCCTTCATCCTTCTGTATATTGTTAAAGCATTATTTTTACATTGTCAGGTAAGTGCTGCTTTCAGAATTGTAACATTTATTACAGTCAATTTCCTTATTTGTTTTCCTTATGTTGTACAAAGAGCCATTTGTTGGGTATCATTGCTTCTGGGTTGTGCATTTGATTTCACAGAAATTTTTAAACAAATGTCATCTCTCAGAAACTGTCCATTTTTGTCACATGTTCCCTTTTTTTTAAATAGAAACCTGTATAAACTGATATTTTTCTGATGTCTAGACTTTAGAGACATGCTTCAATACATTGGTTATAAACACTCGATTTCAAGTTTTGATAGAAAATGTCTTATCAGTAAAACTGAAAGAGAAATTGCCCACCTAACACTTGACCAACCTGAGTTCTTTTAGAAATGTGAATGAAATGAAGCTATTCATGTGGTCTGATTTGGTTATTAGAGAGTGACATATGAATTTTAAGCCGATTCCAATCCGAAAAGAAAAAAATCAAACAGTCCATATTTCAAGCAGCATTAAGCGCAGCGTTGTCCTTCCCCGTCAGTGCAGATTGAAGTCCCCCCTCTTTAGACGCTGATAAGGGATGTGGCGCGGCCGAACCGAGAGTCACCACGGAAGGAGGTCGACTGTGACAGCCGACTCTTACGTTCACAGGGACATACTTCTTACTGAAGCACTTCCAGCACTGTTTGGATACAATATACACCAGCTCCACCACATTCAGCACGATGCATAGTATAGACGTACATCCCATAATATACAGAAATATCTTTTTCTCTGTGGGTTTGGAAATGTAGCAATCCACAGTGTTGGGACAGGGGCTCTCTTCACACTGGAGTAGTCGGGGGACGTTGAAGCCGCTGTACAGAAAATAGAAAGCGAGGAGAGTCGCCACTTCGAAGGAGGTTTTGAGGACCAGACTCAGGATGTATGTTAAGAGGAGACCTCCGTCGATGCTGCCCTTGTCCTGGTACAGCTTTCTTTTGTGTTTGCTCTCTCTGTGCTCCCTGTAGGCCACATGCAGCGCCACCAGCAGCGACGGAGTGGACACCATGATCAGCTGCAAGGCCCACAGACGCACCTGTGAGATGGGGAAGAAGTGGTCGAAACACACCTGCTCGCAGCCCGGCTGCTGAGTGTTGCACACAAAGTCTTTGAACTCATCCTTCCACACCTGCTCGGCGGCGGCCACGAACACCAGGATCCTGAAAACGAAGAGGACGGAGAGCCAAACCCGTCCAACGACTGTCGAATACTTGTTTACTCCGCTCAACACATTCTCCAGAAATCCCCAGTTCATGTTTTCTCAGGGATCATCGGGCTGGAAGTCAGAACGCAAGGTTACAAATTATGAAATAAACACACGGTACACACAGGTTTCAGGTGTCACCTCATGAGATCATGATTCGCACATTTTCTTGAAACAACCGTTGAAATGAATTAAATGTACAGTGACCCCAAAGACTCAGAGATCGCTTTTCAAAATGACAGTAAAGTCTACAGGTAACATTTTACGATAAGGCTGTATTTGTTAGCATTACTTAAAGCATTAGTTAACATGAACTAAAAAAGTTAAAATATCATTTTTCAGCATTTTTTCATCTTTGTTCAAAGTCAAAGTCTGCTTTTTTGTCAATTCTGCCACATGTACACTTCATACATATAAATGATTGAAATTACGTTACTCTGAGACCCATAGTGCATACAAATAACACTTACACAGAATAAGAAATTATATACAAAATATATATATATACATACAGATTATACATATTTGTCAAATACTATTACAAGCAGAATACAACTATTACAAGCAGTTGACTACAGTACAATTGTTGACTGTATGGTTATGGTGCATTAAGTAATGTTAACAGTTTCAACTTTCTTAAATAAACATGAACTATAAAAATCAAAAGGCATTTGTCACATAGCGTTCGGTGTAAGGTGTAAGAATAATACATGCTAAAAATTGTTTGGTAATGCCTTAACTAATGTTAACAAATACAATCTTATTGTGTTACTTGTTCACACAACCTACTTTACATTTATTTAGCGGTCTGTTTTATCCACAGCAAGATATAAAACAACAAAATGCTTTAAATGGTAATAAGCCTAATCTTTTGAAATAATAATAATCTGAAAGTATTTACCTTTCATTTAGTCTGACTTCTCTTTTCTCTTGTTTTTCTCTGGCCGGTAGAGACGAGACTGCTTCTCTGTGCTATTTGATAGTCAAATACACCTGGCACAGGTGCCGCACCCGTTTGGTTACCATGGATGAGGAACTCTTATGTCAATGGAAATGGGGAGCGAATGATATGTGACCAATCAGATGCTTTATTGCTGTACGGTGTTTTTGGTAAACAGAAAAGCTGACATGTTTGCAGAGTCATCAGAGATCCTGCTGTAGTGTTATTAGTGTAAACACTGTTCAAAAAAACAGAAACACACACCAGCTCGTGTCCTCGACAGGTCTGTGCGCCATTGTTTCCATGGTCGTGGTCTCCATGGGTGTTAAAAAATGTAAAGGGAAATAATAGGAAAAAGGAGACAGTATTGAATTGGGACATTAAATCAATTTACATTTGACTGATACTTTCTGTGAATATTTAAGAGAGTGTAAAGTGTTTACTGTACATCTTAATGTGAGTTCTGACATGAATACAGACATCATTTCCAATTACTTCACATATAAAGAGTTTGGTTCCAAAATGGGATAAAAATGTTTTTTTATGATATCATCATGTTTTTATGATCTAAGTTAGCTGTATTTTTAAAGGTATTATGGCATAAATAAATAAAAAAAACTGCAGTTTTATTGATATTCATTTGAATGCACAATAAATCTCTCATTTTGGTACCAAACTCTTCATGTACACTCACCTAAAGGATTATTAGGAACACCATACTAATACTGTGTTTGAGCCCCTTTGGCCTTCAGAACTGCCTTAATTCTACGTGGCATTGATTCAACAAGGTGCTGAAAGCATTCTTTAGAAGTGTTGGCCCATATTGATAGGAGAGCATCTTGCAGTTGGTGGAGATTTGTGGGATGCACGAAGCTCCCGTTCCACCACATCCCAAAGATGCTCTATTGGGTTGAGATCAGGTGACTGTGGGGTCATTTTAGTACAGTGAACTCATTGTCATGCTCAAGAAACCAATTTGAAATGATTGGAGCTTTGTGACATGGTGCATTATCCTGCTGGAAGAAGCCATCATAAAGGGATGGACATGGTCAGAAACAATGCTCAGGTAGGCCGTGGCATTTAAACGATGCCCAATTGTCACTAAGGGGCCTAAAGTGTGCCAAGAAAACATCCCCCACACCATTACACCACCACCATAATTGCATTCATGAGAAATTGAACAGGTGTTCCTTATAATCCTTTAGGTGAGTGTATATCCGTGACATCAACTTCCCTTTTTTTGTTCATATTGGCAAGTAAATATTTCCATAAGGTCTTTTATAGTTTGAGGTAATGGATAGTCCTGTTTATAGCAGACTTATGTTTGTTGCCAGATCAGAATATAATCCACACAGAGCTCTTCCTCTCAAAAACTCACAAGTATAAAGTGAAACATGTTGTGTGTTTATATATCCCACTTTCAATAACCGTGAGAGCAGCAGAAAATATGTTTGTGCAATGGCTTGTTTAGAGAACGCTCTTGGAGCTTTGCTAACATTCTTTGACATATAGGTCTCTGTCTAACAATAAGTGCTGATATATGATAATGTGACTTACTGCAGATATGGAAACCTGTACATTTGTGTCACACCACAGGTCCACATGCAGTTTTAATAAGCTGTGAATAAATTACTGATGAGATCAGAAGCACTTATCTTGTTACCAACAGAGAGACACTGAATAAAGTCAAAGACAGACAATTATATTTATTCCCTGTTATCTTACTACACTCTGAGAGGAATCATGAAATGAAAGTTGCAATTGACTTGTTTTCATATCCTGCTTCTGAATCAGAATGAAAGGTAGAGCGGGGCTTTATTTTGCCCTCCTCTTCTTGAGTGGTTTGTTGTAAGTTGGGCGTGGAGGGATGGGCTAAAAATGTCTGGCCATTGGACAGTCAGTATAGATTTACAGTATTTCATTTAGCAGACGCTTTCATCCAAAGTGACGTACAAAGAGTTCAGGGAGCAGTGAGCGATATATAGTATAGTCCTACCTCGTTTTTTGTTTGTTTGTTGCTGACGTCATGTGGTGAAGAGTTGGTGAGAGGAGAAGAGGAGCTTCATGATTTTGATTAAAGATTACAAGTGGAAATGAATTTGGAAAAAATAATGGTGTGAACAGATAAATCATTTCTTAGAAATGAAAACACTTAGAAATGTCCTGTTTGATCGCACGGTGACTTTTTAAAATGAAGGTGCTTAAAAGGCTCTTCACAGCAATGCCAGAAGAACCATCTCTGGTTCTTTAAAGAACCATCTCTTTCATAACTTTTTATAATGTGAAGGACCTTTTTTGAAACAAAATGTTTAAGGTTCTTTATGGAAACAATTAGAAAAACAAGGTTCTTCTATGGCATTGTGAAGCAACTTTAGTTTTAAGAGTGTAGATGCGGTTGACGGTGTTCATAAGATCAAAACTGATGTGTCTTAATGCAAACACTTACAATGAATGATTCATAAGCACATGTTTAATAAAAAATATACTTTTATTTACAACTTTCTCAACCTAAGCTTACCCTCTCACTCTTTTTGAACTTCCACATCTGTCATAAAGTGTGGCCAGATAGTTCCATGAACAAATCTAACGTTTTCTTCATGAAATTCCTGTTTTGCTCGAAAAAACACGAATAAACTGGATTTACTCAATTAATTATTTGAAAGAAAGTACACCTTTTTAAAGGTTGACCAATGTAGCTTTATTTGCAAATGTAGCATGACTTGCATGCTGAATAAAGATGAGCAGACACAGATGACATCATTAATTCCCTTACATGTGTCTTTTTTAAAGAATAATAATGGCAACTTGATGTTCCTTTCGTCACAGAAATGCATTGCCGTTTTTAGGCCCACAGCCTTTAACGCCACGAAGCTGTTGTGGAATTTTAAAAGGCAAATGTGCTGTGATTCTCTTCACAGGGCCTCACATCTCAATATCACGTCTGCTGCCTCATACCTAACTGATCATGTAGATCCACGTAGATTGTAAAGCATTTTAATCAGATAAGAAATGTAACTTTATGTACTCTTTCAATTAAGACCGCAGCTGCCTCGTTCACTCATGTAGGCCTGAGCATTCTTTCCGTTGACCCACCATTCAGTGGCCAATGCGGCATCTCAAGTTTGAGATTAAAAATTAACCCTTAATTTCACATACATACCCAAACATTGACTGGATCTAAGCCTCTCTTTTATCTTTATTCATTAGATGATTTAGAAAATATTTGGATTCATTCAAATCAAATTTAAATATGTTTTAATCCGATAGTAATATTCGTCCTTTGTGTCCTCCTGAGAAGTTTTATATTTTCTGCTACACTGGCAACTTATTATGTATTTGTGTTTTTTTTCTTTACCGTATTACCTTATTGCTTCAATGTTCTTCTGCATTATCTCATTTAAAAATATTTCATACGTTTTTATTTATTTATGTTTTGTGAAGAAAAATAATAAACAAAAACTAAAAAGAATAAAACGTATTCATCCATATATTAATCCTTTTTACAAAAATGACATAGGTCAAAGATTTTAACAATTCTTTTCGCTTGACTCACTACAGAAATTCACACCAGATTCTCCCATCAGCAACGCACAAGCTCAACCACTAGAGGGCGCTGCGATGTTTCTCTGCCACATTTCAACCTGCTGCCTTGTCTTTATTAACTCTCGTCTATCTGTTCAAAATGTCGTCCTCCTTCATATGACAATAACACTCTTGTTTTTGAAGAGAAACTGAAGGTATTTAATAACACCAGTGAGGATGTGTCGAGCAGCGGACGGCAGCGGGACGGGAGGCGCGCAGAAGCCGGGCATCAGTGAGCGGGAGGCGGGTTACAAGGGTCCGGGGCTCCGGGGAGTTAAAACCACCTCACTGTTCCGAGCTGTCAATCCGGAGCTCTTCATCAGACCTGTGAGTCACTTCACTTATGTCACTTTATAATGCACAATTACAGTTGTGTTGATGGGGGTTTTGCGCTATGTAGTTAGTAGAGTAAAAGACATCATTTATTGACCTTTATCTAACAGGACTCTCAAATTCTAGTAAGCTGTCTGTATAAACAACACGACTTGTGAATGTGTGTTTGTTGACACATCAGTAAGTTTGTTCATTTATTTTCCCTTCAGAATAAGCCGGTGATGTTTTTTGGGCTGGTGACCATCAGTCTGTGTGTCGGGTATCTGGGTTATCTTCACGTCATCAGAGACCGAGACCAGCAGCTCTATGAGGCCATAGACAGTGATGGAGAGACGTACATGAGGAAAAAAACCTCCAGATGGGACTGATAGAGACTAAACCACTACTGACACTGACTCTCCTATTATATCAAACTACGTTATCATTATGAAATTAAGTAAATGATGCATTTCTGTCTTTTATGATCATCACATTTTGTCAGAATGCACAGAATGAAATAGTTTGACCAGCAGCTTGACAAAATCAGATTTAGTTTAAACCGAGCAGGTTGATGATATGTTGAGGTCCCAAAGCTGATTTATTTTCATTACTAGACTCACAGAATAAATGAATCCTGTCCGACTGTTATTTTTACAAAGACATTTGTAGCTGAACGTTTTTGCGTGCTGTAACATTCATGTTATGTGTAACTACATCAACAAACACAGAATGAACGAGTAATTTTATAGTATTTATAGCCACTTTGGTGCATTTTTAAATCCTACACATCACAAAACAAGTGCATTGCTCAAAATTATCACCTGCAAAAGCCTGTCACTTGTTGAAAATCTTTAATTCATCTTTCAGAAGTAGATGTTTATGCCATTTATCAGCACCAGAATCAGAAGTCCTCATGTCATTGAACACCAAGACAGTTCTAAGTGTCAGTGTTTACCAATGTAAACTATGATAACCATTTTGATGACGGTCACTAAAAGTGAATACTATGGATTTTATCTGTATGACATAAAGGAGAATTTATTAGTAGCTTTCCTGTAGCTCAGCGGTAAGAGCATTCATTGCGTTAGGTTGTGGGTTTGATCCCAGGGGATTGCAAATACCTATGTAAAATGTATAGGATAAAGCAATGTAAGTCGCGTCTGCTTAATGCATAAATGTTATGCAACATTGACAGAAATTCTGAAAAATGTATGTGATTCTCAGTCATAATGTCAAGGCATATAGAGAAAAGATTATTTTACAGCACAAAAGGAAAAGAAATTCACAAGAAATGTCAGAACAGAATGATTTTTTGATTCAACCGTTTTGAATTAAATGACAGATGCGATGAATGAATGTGACTTGTTGGCATGCCTTTGTCAAAACACAAAAAGAACATAAATTTACAAGAATTTTTTTTTACAGAAAAAGACAGGAAATTTACAAGAAAAACGAGGGAATAAATGTATTATAAATCCTTATATGCAGTAATTTTACAGGGGGAAAAAATGCTATTTTACAGTATATTTCTGTCAATCCAGCTGAAAGAAAATATTCATTTTTTTAGGTGTGGGCACATTTAAAAGGGCGCTTTGTTGTTGGTCTCATGAGTTCACCTGCTCGTCCAGTCTTTATGAAGAAAATAATAGAAAACAAATTTGGTTCTGAGACTCTGCTGGAGCTGTGAGTAAACCCTCACAACAATAGAATAGAATAAAATGAATCAGTGGAGGGCTCGGGGTGAAGAAGGGATACCGCAAGAATTGTTGTAAGAGAAATTTAGACGGCTGTGAGTATACTCTTGGGAATGACTGACAGGATCCCTCAGGAATCTATAGAACTTTTATTTTGCATTAAAGAAAGCAATCAAAGTAAATGAAAAAACATCAATGTTTGAAATGATCAGTGACTTTTTTTTTTAGATACTTTACAGCCAGGACCACAAGGCCTATGAATCTGCTAATATTACAAGAAGGAAACGACATATGATCTTCAATGTAGACATATTGATCAGATATTTTGATTAGGATCAATCTCGGTGACATCACAATGTTCATTAAAGACCAGATGAACTGCTTACGACTGTCTGGATATGACAGACTGTTTGACAGCATTTAGAAAACCACTCAACAATCTGCTGAAAGAAGGAAGCTTGACTAAAGTGTAACAGGATCTTAGCACATGTATGAAGAGCAGCTAGACCTGTTCTGGCTGTTTTCATGCTTTTAAAATGATGTGTCTGTGAAGTGTGCTTTGTGTTTTTGACCAGTAATAAGAAGTAGAACAAGAAACATAAAGTAGAACCGAATGTAAAGTTCAGGTGGCAAAAACATTAATGGCAACAATATAATAAGAAAGAACGCTGCTCCAGTGAGAACTTCCTTTTTTAGTTTTTAACACGTCATGAACATTTGAACCAAATAAGATCACAACCAACAGAACATTTATAAACAATAAAAATGTTAAATCTATATCTTTAAGATTTAATCAAATGAGTAAGATTTATAACCGGTGGATCAGTGTGTAGTCTTGCAAAGTTGTCTATTTATATATATGTGTGTGTGTTTGTGTATAAATTGTGTTCCATCCATAGACTTTTACTGTTTATGCAACCAATCAAGTCTTTGGAATACGTGACTGTGGGTGGGCGGAGTTTAGCGCGAAGCCCCGCCCTTCCGTCACAGGTTATAAATGCGCTGCACCGGCTGCGGCTCATCGGGATCATTCAGCCGAGAGATGCTCTCCGTACCCGGGTCAACATGGCGGAAACACTCGCTGCTCTTCTGTGCACGCTAACGGTCTCAAGTAGTTTCCTGGAGGGTCTTTTACTTTCAAAGTTTTGATGAAAACTGTCCCATGACCATGAGCAGCTCACGCGCAGGTAAAAAAACAACAGCATCAGTCTGAGCTCGTCATCAGTTATTTGTTTATATAAAATGAAGTTGCTCTTATTAAGTTCTCATAAGTATGTATTGTGCTGATTTTAAACCTTCGGTATTATAATCGAGCATCATAACATCATTGCGGAGTTTTTGTGTGAACGTGTTTTGTAAAAGTGTCGCTCAACGCACGAGAGGAAATAAACACCGAATCAGCGCGTCATTCTTCATCTGAAGAAACAAAACACCGACAGCACGCGAACAAACGCTCATCTGTTTTAACAATAAAACTTTATTGCTGTTTAAACTCTATTAGTCACTCGACTGGAGTTTTTCGTGAACGTAAAAACCTTTTGATTTGAAGGCACGTGTCTGAATGTCTGAACTTTTTGTGGAAATATTATTGTGCAAACTATACTTCAATAAAATAAACTACTTCTGTAGAATGATATTGTTTTTGAATTTGATAAGGATAAAAATCCTACTGAAAAACAGTTAAAAAATGTTTTAAAAGACCTCAAGAAGCTACTTGAAAAGATAATTTTTGAACGTGGAAAAATATTAAATAAAAGTTTTCCCCAAACGTAATTTTTGCACTGTACTTTTATTAATGCTGTTAAATATTAAAATATAAAGAATTAGCGACCCTTCTTTTGAAGTAGTTCATTTAAAACTTTCTTAATATATCATATCTAGTAAAAGGCAATATGAGGACATTTCGAAACATTTGAATTTTAAGTAATTTGACTTTTTGAAACAATGGTGTTGTGTGTCATAACGTCTCAAAGGAACGTTGGATGGATTCTGAGCATGAAGGCTTTGTAACGTAAATCCTGTCAAATTCAAATGAACAGGAACAAATGTTTTCAACCTTACAGAATACAAACGTGTTTTATGATCTTTTAGTAGTTCATTTAATTTCAAGGCCTGTCACCAATGATTATTGACCCAGAGAGTCCAGGATTAAATTTGTTGCCTGTTATTTCAGCGTTCTGGTGGTCTCCCCCGTCCCCTGCCCTGCCTGCCGATCATGTGCTGAAGTCTGGAGCGGTCATATTCCCCGGTAAATCTTCCTCTCTGTGATCCTGACAGATCGGTCATGTCTCTGGTCTGTTGTGTTCTTATGAAGGGTGTGAATGTGAACAGGTGCGTTCGATCAGCACGGATGTCCTCTGCTCATGTTTCCGGCGGAGACTCAATGTAAACTGTCCGAGGAGGTTAGCGGAGAGGAGGTGTCTCAGTTTATTCTCTACTGTCTGCGTCTGCACAAGTATGAAACGCACAACACGCTTCACCCAAATACAACGAGAACCAATGTGTGTACTTATTTTTGTTGTACCTTTTATTTTGTGTTTGAGCAGTAAGAAAGGAGAAGAGGGTCTGGTGTCTGTGGTTGCTGATCTGAGACGAGCTGACGTCACGGTCGTGAAGTTTATCACAGAGACTCTCCTGACATTGGAGGTATTAACTCGGCCATAGAGCATTTTCTCCCTGAACAACTGCCTTTAATCATAAAATTATAATTTCTATTCTATATGTATTATAATAAAGTGTTTGCAAGTGTCAGGATACACAGCTGACAAACATTCCTGAGAGTAGATCATGATATCTGTTAAGCAGGAATGAAGTTGGCCGTGTCGTTGGTTTTGATGTGAAAGGCTCCAGTGTTTTTCTTGTGACGTGGTAGAAGAGCGAGTAGATCACATGCCTGCTGTAGGTCACAGGACTGATGTTATCTCATCACAGAGTTCGGGCGGGATGTTGTGCTTGATATGGAATATTTAAATCCCGTACACTTGAATCCTTTGAGTTTGGCGTGTTTTAATGTAATGTTCACACAGCTGATGTCTCGTGTTGTGTAGGTCTACAGGAGGATCTTTCATTCTGTGTATTTTGTTCAACCAAAGAAGAAATCTGTTCAGAAGCTGCTGGGGAAACTTCTGACACAGAGCTCCAAACAGAAGAGACCCGTTCTCTTTAAAGTGAGTCCCGTTGTATCGGTGTTCTTCACCTGCCATACAAACGTGAGAATTGTCGCCTAAAGAGATACTTCATCCAAAAATTCAAAATCCATTTACTTGCCTTGGAGTTGTTCCAAATCTGTATAAATGTTGCCCCCCATCGACTCCCATAGTAGGAAAAAATACTATCATTATTTTTTTCCATTGGAAACAAGATATTTTGAAGAATGTAGAACCGCAAACCGTTCTGGGCACTTTTGACCAACATTGTATTTAGTCCTTCTATGGGAGTCAATGGGGGGCAAAATATTTCTTGTTATAAACCATTCTTCCAAATATCTTTGTGTTCATCAAAACGAAGACATTTGTACAGATTTATAACAAGTCGAAGGTGATTAAATTACTTTTTTTTTTTTTTTATCAGGTGAACTATTCTTCAAAGGAATGGTTCACCAAAAAATGAAATTCTGTAATTTGCGGTCAAGTGATGTTTCAAACCTGTATAAGTTCATCTTCTGAACACAAAGATGTTTGCAAGAAATGTGGGATACCATATAAAGAAAACTACTATGGCAGTCAATGGTGCCCCAGAGCGGTTTGGTTTCCCACATTTAAAAAAAACAATAATCATCTTTGTGGTGAACATGATTATATACCGGGTTGGAACAGCTGAAGAATTACTAAATGACAGAATCATTTTTTTGGGTGAAGTATCCTTTTAAAGGTTTGTTCACACCATGAACGATATTGACATAGTTTTTTCTAAGCTCGTATGCAGAATCCTGTTTTAAATGAAAGGTCTACTCACTATCTTGAGTGTGAAAATGAACACAATCAGACTGACATGTCACTCAAGATATTTATTGAAGGTTAAGAATCGCCTGTATGTGAATTTTGTAAACATGGATTTAAAACATTATCTGCTTGAAATGAAATTTTAGAAATGTCAAAATTGACTTGAAATTCATGATATCCTTCTGAAACCCTGAAAATCTCCATATTTCATCTTTATTTTTATGTTCACAATCATTATTATTAGTCACTCTTCGTTTGTCACTGGGTTTCTATGTAACCAACAACTATTAAAACGAGTCTTCATCTTTTAGATGTTTGAATCAATTAAATGCTGCACTTTTCCTGATAAACCGTGAATTTGTACATGTGATGTTTTGTAAGGACAGCGATATGTCCTTTGTTTTTATAGGTATGTATTTTTGTAACATTGTTTTTGTTTTGCGTATGAACAGCGGGTTTTCCTCAAGGATGTTTGTGAACTTTCAAACTTCATGGACAGGAGTCAGTTATCATGTAGTTTAGGAGGATACCTCATGTACTGCCATGACAGCTGGGTTAACTTCATTAAGGTTTGTGTGCTTGGTTTTGTAGACCTTAATTTTACACTGTTTTTTTTCAATCACGTATGTTTCTTCCACACACGGTCTTCTCTAAATGAGGACATGCTGTATTGTTCTGATGTTGTTTTTACCAAGATGAAAAACTGAAACCGTAGTTTCCTTTTGGAGAGAGTGTATTTCCATGTAAATGCAGTAGCGCTCAGAAACCGCACAATTATTATTCTAGCGTGTCTGATCTCCGAGTCTCGCAGGCCTGGAGTCAGTTACTGTACTCTTCACTTTAGGATGGAGAGAGAGATGTTGAGGACGTGTCACGCTGACGGTTCTGTCTGTTGATGTGTGTTTAATATGTGCATGTATGATGAGGCTTTTAATGAGCGTGTCTCTTTTGTGTGTCTCCCTGGAGGCCGATCGTCTGAGATCATTAGCAAGTGAAAGGATTGCACGCTCTTTCTCTCTTCTGCTTCAGCTCGCCCGCTTCTCTCGCTCTTTGTCATGCGAGCGTTTTTCGGGTCTTAAAGAGACAGTATTGGCAAAAATTAAAATATATTTTTATACGTTTATTCCCGCTCATGTCAAACCTGAATGAGTTTCTTTCTTCAGAACACAAACGATGTTTTGAAGAATGTTAATAATTAAACACAGAACCCCATTGGATGAACACAAAACCACAGAGACATTTCACAAAATATCGTCTTTTGTGTTGCACTGAGGAAAGACTTGCACGAGTATAAAATAAGTAAAAAAAAAGTGATTTGTCTGTAGTTATGAAGTTTGATTGACTGAATCTGGTGAACCGTGTTCACGTTGTCGTGCAGGAGATCGACGCGTTTGTGCAGGAGTTTCTGTGTGTGGTGAACAGACTGCCGTCCTGTATCTCGACTCTTCAGTCGCTTGCGAAGCTGCCGGTCCCTGGAGACTTTGAGCAGCTCCGTGAATTTTGCTCCGTGAATGAAGCTCGATTCCAGCAGCTCAGGAGGTATTTCTGTTTCATTTGATGGCATGATTCTTTCCCGTGATCTTTAACACGCAGGAACTTTGCTGAACGAACTTCTGGCATGTTTGATGCTAGCACCTCATTTCTGTTGGCATGGAAACCATATGTACCAAAACCGCTATGTTTCATGAAATGGATAAACTCCGTTGTAAAGGTTATTGGGATGTTCATATGTGGTTAAACATTTCCACGTTTCATTAAGATTTGATCAACGTTTGGATGTTTTTGACCACTGAATGTCAGATGTTTTTTAGCGCCGCAGTAGGTGTTCGGGTTATGCTGTCATAAATTTCATGTTTTAAATTTTTTGGCGGGATCTAGTGGTCAGGTTGTGAATTAAAACTAATGGCTGCAACAATAACCTACACCCTGAACACATTTATGTTTTGTATTGCACTTCTGTCAGTCGATCCTCCAAAAAATGACACACTGGACCCTTAAAGCAACACTATGGAGTTTTTGCACCCTAAAATTATCTCTCTAAAATTATTTTAGTGGTAGGACATCTCTTAACAGGAGTTTTACTGCTGCTCCTACCCAAGCAGCACATAGCAAAGATCAACTGAAATCACACTTTTGGTGAGGGTAGGTACATTAGCCCCGCCCATAACATGTTTTTCCTCATAGCCCGGTTGAAGCTAGCCTTCAGCTAACAATAAGACGAAACGGTCTAGTTCAATGGAAATCTGTAAACCATCACCATGGGAGAGCCAGCAAAACAGAGGAAAAGAGAGCGAGTGGTCAGACACGAGCCCAAACATGAATCGATGTCTGACAGACTTTCACTCAGTGGCGGGAGCTGCAAGAGGCAACGGGTTGCCAAAGGGATGGAGACCTAACATTAGCCTTCCTCTTCATGTATCTGAAAGTCTTATAAGTTCAGAAGTAAAAGACCGTAATATAAAATGTACATGGAAGTAATTAGGTTGTGCTCAGATTTATTGGTGCACTAACGTTACTGGTTCACAATTGATAACCTTAAGGTAGACTAGAGATAATTCAATGTTGCAGGGTCTCGATAGCTTTCATAGCATGATCGTTCTTTGCCATGAATTCAGTGTTATGCTTGTAAGCGATGACTACCAAACGACATTAAATGTTGTATGGTCTAAAGTTGCTCTCAACACCTGTTTGAGTGTTTCTGAAAATATAACTATAGGAAATAATTTTTGTTGGCCTGTGTACACACACACATGTTTCTGTCGGACTGTGATGATCTAATACTTTGCGGAATGAAAATCGGTGTTTATTAGATCGTCTTTAACACTTGTTCATGTTTTAGAGATCTTGGTTTGGATGACTTGCTGAAGTGCTGTGAGTGTTTATTGGAGAAACTGCGTTTCCCTGAGAATGAGCCTTGTTTTCATGCGATGGCCGGAACGATTCTCTTCTCTCACACCGCTCTGGAAATGCTCCAGAACTACAACCGGTTTGTACGACCAGAGCACACTTTCAACATCTTCTCATTGACATTTTATACAGACTTGGCATCCCTCTCTCTCTCTCTCTCTCTCTCTCTCTCTCTCTCAGGTTAAGTGCAGCGGTGGAGAAAGTAGAGTTGCTGTGGCAACAGGCCTTCTCCAAGCCCCGCCTTCAGCTTCAGGTCGCCCACCTGCAAAGAGAAGCTCAACAGGTTGAATCAAAAACTGTTATTCACCTTCTCCCCGCTGTGATGATTACACTTAAACGCATGAAGTGCTGAGATTCATAGTTGATTTGATCTTGTTGTGATTTCAGATACAGGAGCAGATAGTTGTGTTACACAGAGAGAAGGTTCAGCCCTACAGGATTCAACCAGCTGAAGATGTTCACAGATCTGAAAGTCTCCGGCTGGAGTTTGAGTCTTTAATATACATGCATGCAATGGTACGTAACGGATCTTCAGCTTTATGGAGAAGTGTGCACAGATCTCTTCAGTTCAGTAGATGTGACGCATCTGTACAACATGAGACCAGTTACAATCAGTCGACAATGATGGCGCACTCTGTCTGCGTTACGTCTAGGTGATGTTAGCATTTACATCTGCAAGACATAGTTTGCGCATCTCCAATATGTCTTTGAGACGTCTGTAATGCGTTTGGAAAACATCTGCTGTGTAAAAACATCTGCTTAACTAGTTTCATATCCATTCTAAAATATAAACATCTTCCACACATCTTATAGATGTCTATATGTCTTCTGACAGCAGATGTCGCCGAGACGTATTGAAGATGAGCAAACTACCTAATCCAGAGATCTTGAAGATGTCAAATAGACGCAAGGCAGATTTATGTGTGCTATCAGGGTTATGGGTTTGTGGTTGGTTAGGACACAGTGCTATAGATGACTAATGTCTCAGCTAGCACATGTACGTCTGTAAGACGTCTGCTAAAGAACTGGAGATCTGCTTAACATCTTGGATCAGTTTAACATCCGTTCTAAATCTTAAACATCTAATAGAAGTCTACATGACATCTGACAGCAGACCTCTCTTGATGTGTATTGCAGAAGAGCAAAGTATGTATTGCAGATGTTGTGGAGATGTTTGTGCATATTTAATCTGATCAAATATCTTATGTTAACAGGCTCTTGTTCGTCGTGCTGAGGATGTTCTCCACACGTTATCAGAGAGCGTTCAGTTAACAGATGTCAGAGAGCCGTGGGTCCATGATCTGCACCGAATGAAGGAGAACCTCCGTTCTTCTGTTCAACATCTTTACCAAACACTTAGAAACGTGTCAGACTTCCACTACACCTTAAACAGAGTATGGGCTTTTCATCTCATCATGAAATCATGAGATTATTTGTGGCGTTGTGCCGTAACTCTTGATGTGGTTTATTTGTGTAATAGTGTAGAGACTGGTACAAGCAGGTGCTGTGTGAAACCTTCCTGTCAGATCTGTCACAGAGATGTGAGGGTGTGTGTGAGCGCAGCTTTACTCCAGAAGGACTCATGTGGAGACGAGGAATGGAGACGTTTCTCAGGAGGAGTTCTTGTCCTGAAGTGCACGAGCTGGTGAAGCTGACTCATCTCACTGATGTTATATCTGACCCGAACCTACAGCACGCCGGCAAGCAGCTGTCTCACAGGTACACTCATTCAATGGCTGGAAAAAAATACATCCTCAGATTCTAATCTCATTGTGATTTTACTAAACAATATCGATTTGGGAATCCCAAGAGGTGGTGCACAGCATAACTATGCTGTGACAGATTTTTTAGCCTATAGGTCTGTGCACATAGTGAGAAATATTCGTATGTGTGTTTTCATATTTGGCAATGGTTTGTACATTGTCTTTCAATTGTCAAAACGTCTCAAAATAACTACGGATGCGAAAAACTCAAAAATCTAACCCAGCCCAGGATGAAAATATTGGAGGCAGTTGTGTACATGTGATTGCCACATGAAGTCTTATTTTTTAACGTCAGAAACTTTGGACTCCATGAGCAATGGGCTCAAGAATGATTTGAGACGTTTAAAACAAAACTTACCGCAGTGTTCGCCCCGTTCATTAGCAACATATTAACACACATAATGATTTACATACATTCAGATAAACTCAGTGCCCATTTGCCAAATGTTATATAAATATAGAGCAAGTTTAACACTGGCTTTAAATGCTCTAATTAGCCTGTGACTGACGTAGCTCTATTGGCTATCATATGCTAACGTTTTCCTCCTGTATATACGGTACATTTGTCAATTCAGACTGTTGATAAATATTACTTGCATCGGCAGATTTGTCTCGTTCAGTCGGTCCCTATCCCTCTTGAACAGGCTTGTCAGTCCTGGAGGGCCGGTGTCCTGCAAAGTTGAGCTTCAACCCTTATTAAAACACACCTGAACAGCTAATCAAGGTCTCACAAAGCAGACTAGAAACTTCCAGACAGGTGTGTTGAGCCATGTTTGAGCTAAACTCTGCAGGACTGTGGCCCTCCAGGAACGACATTGGACACCCCTGCTCTTGAGGAACAACTTTGAAGCTAATCCTGCTTGTACTGTCCCAGGTTGATAAAGCACTCCGGCTTGAAATGATTCGTGCGAACAGGCATGTTTTTATTTATGGTTTGTGAGGGATATCCACTAAAAATAAAATAAATCCACTGCTGTCTCCTAGGTTTGGACTCAGTGCAGCGACTACATTACATGTTGTCCAGAAACTTTAGCCATAGCGTCACATACACCGCTGTCGCTTGTGAAAACAATGGAATTGTGTAGATTAAGAGGCAGTAATATTATAAGAGCCTGCATCTAACTCGCATCAGGCATGAAATCTTGCAGAGAAAGGCTTATTTAAACAAAGTTACTGGGATCTTGTTTTTCACATTTTCTGGGTTGTTCAATGCACCGGGGACCCAAGCACTTAAACACAGAAATAATGTGGCTTTCATCCAATGGATACTTTGAATATAGTAATTCATTTCATTGGTACTTTTTATGATTTCTTGTGCCAATGTTTGTTACTCAAAATAGAAGTATAAAATAATTAAACAAATTGTGTGTAAATGTGTATTACAGTAATCTGGACATTGTAAGGGGTTTTAATTTTAAATTTGAAGTTTGCGTCTGCAATCCAATGAGACGTCTTTTGAGACGTTGAGTAACTTGTATCGAATCAAAATCAGATTCTTAAAGGGTTTTGATTCAATTACAAATCGATCACCAAAAAGGTTTCCATACTCAGCCCTGGTTCTGTATCAGATGTACTTCTGTGCTTTGGGAAAATGTAATTATGTACATTACAAATCTAAACATAAAGTTTGCCATAGAATTAAGTTTTTGGAATAATCTTTTAGTAAACTACAATAACCTTGATCCCATGACTTTAAAACGCCTTGTAGCATGGCCTTGTAAACTAACGGTACTGTTTAGCCTGCTGACAAAATATTTATTTGCATCTCCTACTTGTTAGTTGCTTGGAAAAAAGCATTTGCCAAATGAATAAATGTAAAACCTGTTTTACAGACACTTTAATCCAAAGTGATTTGCATTGGATTAAAATACACACTTGTTTCGAAGTATGTTCAATCCCTGGAATTGAACCCATGACCTTGGCGTTGCTAGCCCCATGCTCTAACCACAGAGATACAGGAAAGCAGGATATTTTATAGTACTATAATGGTTTTAATACAAACAGATTCAATCAAATTTTTTACTTTATCAGAATTGTATACAATGTAGATGCGAGTATATGATATGATGCCATAACTCGTGATTGACATCTGAAACAATGTTCCTCTAAGATAGAACTGTGCTAAAATGGTTAAGAAACCTGTGCTAGTACTTGCCTTGCCTTGCCTAGTAGTTTATGATCGTGATTTAAAACTTGTTTGCTTGCTTTTCTATAATGAATAAAATATCGTTTCATTCCACAGATGCATGACTTTAAGAAGATTGTTGACATCGTCCGTGTCCGTATCATTTCATGACCTTCAGCTTGCTCTTCAGTGGCAGTACGAGTACCTCATGAGTAACCACACAACCTCTGACATCACTTCCCTCCAGACTGATCAGAATAAGAGCGGTCTGAGAGACTCGAGCTTCATGTCCAACTCCGTCCCACACGGACCTTTAGTTTCTCAATCTGAGAGTTTGTTTGATTTAGCCAAGTGGCCTTCGGTTGGAGATTGTGAGCATCAGGTGTCACCCAGCGGCGCTCCTGGTGCCGGTAAACCTCCCTCTCTCAGCTCGTTCGACTCTGGATTTGATGGAGCAGGAAGCAGTCACCTAGACACCAGGAACCGAAGGGAGGGGCTCTCTAGATTCCCAGGCAACGGGGACTCCAAACCGGTTTATGCTCAAATTCACGAGGAGAACGTCGCCAGCGTGTCCGACTCTGAAGATCCAGAGTGTAGTTTGAATAGAGACACCCCTCAGGCCAGTATTCAGATCTTTCCCAAAATAACATCGGACTCTGTGAACCTGGAGATCAAGGTGAAGCGATCGGCCACGCTACCCAAGAACCCCTGGCTCAGTCTCCCTATAGATGATCTGGAGAGCTCTTACACGGTTACCATCACACCAAACTCTTCCGACCAGCAGAGGATTATCAAGAGCTCCGGCCTGTCAACAAACACTCATGATGCAGAACAAACCTCTGGGACACGTGACCCGCGGTGTGTTTGTGATAAACGTCCCGAGAGGGAGAATAGCTTTGAGGACTCTGAAGTGAATCCCATCATCAATGTTCTGTCCAGTACCATCACTGATCCTGAAGAAAATACTGTGGACGCCGAGGCTTCTCTTCTCTGGGACACGTTTGATCTTCACAACCTCAGACATGATTCCTGTGAACGGTGAGTTAGCCGTACATGTCACATCCTCACTTTGATCTTGAAGTTAATTCTGCTTTACGGTGCATAAGTGCACAGCGTGACCATCCTGGTGAGTGTTTGTGGGATGTGTTGGACAGGTTGGACGCGTCTCTTTTTGAGTGGGTTCAGAGAGAACAAGAAGATCTTCATGAGGTGGAGAAGACTTTAGAGCGAGCAGCTGAGATCCTGCAGGTGGGACTGAAAATTCCTATTTACTCCCACACAAGCCGTCCCAGATGAATGTGACTTAAACTCAATCTCAATGATCTATAGCATTATATTGTTTGATCATTTGATGGATATTTCCGCTGAAAATGACAGGAACTCTTGCCAGTTGTAATATGTTTTTTTTTAATTCTGGTGTGTTTAGACCGTTTCTGCTGTCTGCTCCTTCTGGTGTTTACAATCATACACATTTAATCGGCAAACAATACTGTGGGTTTGTAATTCGTCTGGGAATAAAAAGCTCATGTATGTCATGTTCAGGAGGAAGAGAATGTGCTTGCACAGGAAGTGATGCTCGATGAGCTGTTAGAAACTGAAGACGTGATCAAACAAGGTCCTGTATGGAGTAAAGATCAGCACGGTGAGGTAAGACTTCCTTCATGTATGAGAACAAATTTAAGATGAAGCAGACAGACGTCTCTCTCACAGTGGACCTCGTCAATCTCACGTAAAAACTGATGAGAATTCATCATAGTGGAGATGATCTTGTGTGAAATGCGACACTAAGATAATGAGTCTGTGAATGATTGACATTCAGTGTGTCTGTCATATTCACACACGTTACGTAAAGACTCACATAATGAGAGCGACTAAACAGAAACACATTTCATGCCAATGTCTTTATTTTCAGATGTCTCTTCAAGATCTGGTTCAATCTGGCGTGATTGGGTTAGACGATGAAATCTCCTCTTCTCTTCCCGTCAGTCCTCGCAGTCAACTCCCATCATCTGATTCTGACACGCAGACCAGTGAGATTTTCGAAAAGCGCTCTGGTTCACGCAGATCAATCACAGAAAGCCTCACGTGTGTGGATGTACCACAGAAAGTGGACAAAAGTGACATCATTCAAGATCTTCAAGTTCTCGAGGTAGCAAATCCTGGAGGAGAGGTTCCAACTGGAAGCTTTGCGTCTGGGCGAGTCTGAACCTTTAGCTCTGTCTCACGTCACGACACGTAGCTCCTGCAGAGAGCGCCGGATGTTTCTGGCACATCTGGAGGAAGAGAGACAGGACGTTGTGAAAATGGAAAGAAGTTTCAGAAGAGAGCGAGTAAAGAAGAGAGTCGTGAGGTGTTCCATCATGGAGAAGAACTCTATGAGGAAAGATCTGTGGAGTTCAGACACCGAAGAGAAACTTCAACACGCCGACACATCTCGTCTCAAAGAGATGAACACCAGTCCAACACCTCAAGATGAAAAACAGGAGTGTACAGAAGTCACAAACAAATCTCAGTCAAGTTTGAGTTCTCCTGCTCCTCCAGATTCTACATCTCAGTCTGAAATCAATCAAGACGTCCGGTTTCGTTACGAGGAGTCCGATACGAGTGATTTGTGGCGATCTTCCGGCACAGACTCTCCATCTTCGGTCCACCCGGAGCGGTCATCAAATCCTCCGGCAGATGAAATATCTTCCTGTCCGGCGGAGACGCAGCAGACCAATCCAGAGAACGGTGCTTTTGATCCTGGTGGTGCTCCGGTACCTGCACCAAGACGTGTCTTTTTTGAAGCACAAACACAAGAGCGTTCTGAATCCATCTCAGGGTCAATCGACCTCATCCAAACTCCAGACCAGATCACAAGATGTCTTCACATGCATAACAATAACAACAACACTCTCGTTCAGTCATACCAACACGACGGACATTCTGAAACCCAACAGAACATCTCTACAGTCATGGCAAACACAACAGAAGCGCAGCAGGAGCAAAGTGCTGAAGCAGAATGGGAGGAGACGGGGCAGATGTTGGGCCGTGAGCGGAATGAAGGTGGAGTTTATGATGGATGTGGCTCCACGAGAGCCGTGTTTGGATCTCTGCTGGACCGGCCGCAGCTGAACACGTCTAATAGACCGGTGAGGACTAGAGGTTTCTTCATTCAACTCGAATGTTTCCAATGAGAACAGATGAGGCTTCTGCACTGATCCTTCATGGAAAGCACTGTTTTATTCAAGCAGCCTACTAACATCTGAGGCTGTTTTGGTTGTAAAGGATATCATCTTAGATGACTCACGAGAGTCTGGACGTCTTTAACTCATTGAGTTTGTGTTGACCAGGAGGAATTGATGTACAAGTTTATAAGCATGTTTTTTCATGTCTCTTTATCAGCTGGACTATCAGACGCCCATCGTGCTGGACACGGGCTCTGGTTTGATGAAGGCAGGATTTGCAGACCAGGACCTTCCCACTGTTGTGTTCCCTACTGTTATTGGTCATCCAAAATATGAGGTTTGACCTTTCACCTCCGTACAGTCTCCAGTGTCACATGATGAGTTGTGATGCTGATGTTGGCTGTTTTTAATCTCAGGAGGTGATGAGTGGAGGTGTGGACAGAGATGTGTATGTCGGACATGATGCTCGGCACATGAGAGGAGTTCTGACCCTCAAACATCCCATAAGAAACGGCATCGTACGCAACTGGGATGAGATGGAGATGGTGAGTTGTGTGTGGTTGATCTCTTTATAACTTTCTGAAAGTGTCTCTTCTACGTGAATTAAAGTCCACATGAAATCTGAGTTGACCTCATCAAGCGATTTATTTTTGGGTCATTTTGTTTGTTTGTAGATCTGGCATCATGCGTTCCAGCAGCTCTCTGTGGATCCTCAGGATCATCCGGTGATGTTGACGGAGGCGGCGAGGAATCCTCTGGAGAACCGTCAGCGGATGATAGAACTGATGTTTGAAACCTTTAACGTCCCGCTCACGTTTGTGGCCATGCAGGCCGTTCTGGCGCTTTACGCCTCAGGACGAACCACAGGTCAGACCCGTCAGGGATATTTCTCACAATGGTTTATCTCAGGTTCTCCGCTCAACAATGATTTTATTTGTTTGTTCAGATGGTCACTGACATGTGCAGAATTGTATCCCTGTCGTTAATGTCTGCTTTCATTTTCTTAGTTGTATTTATCAGAGTTGTCTAAATAATATAAAAGATTTGTCTTAAACTGAAAAGCTCTTGATATTTTGTTTGTAAAACATCGCATCTTGTCACACGTGTACTTGCAGGAAGATTCTAATGTTCTGTATCAGCAGTGAAGTTAAAAGATGTTTGATTTTCAGTGTTTGTTTGCTTCTCACCTGAAGAGTGTTTTTAGTTACGAGTTTAAACTTGACGTATGATTGAGATCCTACACCACAAAAAAAACACTTTCTTATTAAATATTTATTATTTTTGTCTTGTTTTAAGAGGTTTTCAATATTTGCGCTAGAAAACAAAATACATTTATTCGACAAGGGAAGTGACTGAAGATATTTAGTTTTGTGTAATAAAAGAAAATATAATGACGTTTGTTTAAGACGAGCAGAAATTCTGCCATGAGGTGAGAAATAAACTTCTAGGTACTTAATCAAAAGTAAAACGAAATTGTAATTTATTTTTCTCCACTCCGTTGTTTTACACAAACTTAATTCTTTTTCATAAAACAAAACTAATTATACCATAGTCCGTTTGAATACTTGCTTCTGATTGGCTGGAAGGTGTTAATAAAACGGCTTAATGCACGGTTAGCTGTGGATGATCTCTTCCATATCTTACTAGTCAAATAAATGTATCTTGATTTAAGAATATTTACACATTTCTAGTAATAAGTTGAAGCAAATGTTTAGTAATAAATTCCTGTTTGTTTGGTGTTCTGCTGATTTTGATGTGTGTTTTCTGGGTGTTTGTGTGTGTTCAGGTGTGGTTCTGGACTCTGGTGATGGTGTCAGTCACAGTGTTCCAGTGTTTGATGGTCACTGTCTGCCTCACGCTGTCCAGCGCTTCAATCTGGCCGGAGCTGACGTCACACTGCAGCTGCAGAAGGTGATGACATCACACACACACCATAACAGCAATGAGATCCATACAGCTGACGCAACCATCTGATTGATTGACACCTGTCATCATACACGAGTTGTTGTAAATGTCCATGAGGAGGACTTGTGTCTGTAACGGTTTGAGACTGAATTGTGTGTTTGTGTGTTATAGCTTCTCCTGGAACAGGGTGTCTGTATGCAGACGTCTGCAGAGCTGGAGATCGTGCGGGAGATGAAAGAGAAATGTTGTTTTGTGGCACTTGATTATGAATCCCAGATCAGGAACGGAGGTACGGCGTCCTCGGAGGTCCAATACACGCTACCTGATGGACGGATCGTCTCGCTGTGCACAGAACGCTTCAGGTGATGAAACTGACTCAGTTAGTGATCTTCAGATATCAGCACATGATAGCACACACACATCTGGCAGACGTCTAGTTGATGTCTGCGTTTACATCTGCAAGACCTATTTTCTCAGAGACGTCTGCTGACAGATGTCATATAAACGTCTAGATGTCTGTTAGATGTTTGTGATTTAGAACGGATGGTAAATTGCTGGAAGATGTTAATCAGATTTTTTTACACAGCAGATGTTTTTCAGATCTTTAGCAGACATCTTACAGATGTTGTCTGGGCATTAGAAGGCAGTTTAAGTTAAAGCTATTTGATCGCCCCCTAGTGTCTGACTGCGGTACAGGTCATCAGTCTCTCCCTCTCCAGAGAAACTAATGGAATCACAGCAAACCAAAAAATCCAATCGCACTGCAAATACGCTTTAGCCAAAGATGGTTTCTGTCATCTTAGTTCAGAACATTTGATACGATCTGAGGTCAGAACATGCATGAGAATCTTCACTTGCCTACTTTTCACAGAAATCAAAATGGTAAAGAGGTCGAAGTGAAGAGAGAAGACCAGACCTGTGAATGAGAGCGATGAGAGTACAGTGAGAATATTTCGATGTCAATAAAATGACACCGATAGAAAACATGAGGAGACACATTTCCTCTAAATTCTCTTCAGATTTGGATTTTATAATGAAAACGCTGCTGAATGTGCAGTTAAAGTAAAACCTAGATGACAAAAGTCTCTCTTCATATGTCATACACAGGGCACCAGAGGTCCTGTTCAAGCCAGGGCTGATTGGACGAGATCATTATGGGATGCATGAGAGCGTTTTTAAATCCATTCTCCAGTCGGACATTGACCTGCGGAGGAGTTTTTTTGGAAACATGGTTCTGTCAGGTATGAATCAAACGAGTCTGCTGTGGATCTATTGAAGCTGTTCTGGTGTTATTGTGAATATGGGCAGTAAGAAGCATCAACACTACACTCATCCAGAGTTGATTCCATCAGTCAGTGCCGTTATTGTGAACATGTTGTTTATCTCTAAGGGCCTTTTGACACAAACACATTGTGAAACAGACGTTTGATCGAAATAAATATTCAAACTGTGGTATTATGGGAAATCTTTAAAAAACACACTAGTGATAGAAATACGTTCATTGTATTGTTGTTGTATTTTATAGGTTTATGTAATAAAATGATGTTAAAGGGACAGTTCACGCTAAAATGAGAAATTCTGTCTTTTTGTACTGCTGAACTCAATGGAAGATATTTGGAAGAATGTCAGTCACCAAACAGATCTCAGCCCCATTGGCTCCCATAGATTTTATTTTCTATGGAAGTGGTAGATGAGATCCTTTTGATGACTGACATTCTTACAAATATCTGCCTTTGTGTTCCTTAGGAACAATCTGAGGGCGAGTAATTTACAGAATTTATTTTTATTTTTATTTTCCTTTAATATATGAAGAAAAAACATATAACGCAGTCTTTGAGAAAATTCTAAAATGTTTTTTGTTTATTCCTATTAATCTTCTTAAAAACAACCCAACTGCAGTTTGATTTAAGTAATAATATAAATATATAGACCTAACTAACACAATAAAAGACAAAAGCATAAAACAATGAAAAACATGATTTATGAAAGTGTTTTTGCAAACAAACTCTTAATTTCTCGGGATTGTTAATAGTTGTGTTAAAGGGTTAATAGTTTGTGTCTATGGGTGCACATGTCTGAGTTTGTGTGTTCTGTCTGTTGTGAGGTGGTAATATGCTGTTGGCCGGACTCCCCGAGCGTCTGCAGATGGAGATCAGACACATGGTTCCAGCAGATCTGATGGAGTCTGTAAGAGTCACGAGTCCGAGCGATCGAGACTTCTCTGTGTGGTGTGGAGGAGCCGTGTTGGCCAATCTGCCCGTGTTCTCCAGCGCCTGGATCAGCTCTGATGAATATGAAGAGTTTGGTCCTCAGATCGTGTTCAGGAAATGTTTCTGAGGTTTCCTCATTTTAATGCAGTTTTGTCTTATTGAAAAGAGATTTTTTTGAAGTCTTTAGTAGATAAATAACTGCCTGGTGAATTCTGAATCATGTGACCGTAATGCAACGCATCAGCCGTGTTTGAGGTTTCTTTGATTTGTGTCTGAGCAACACTAAAAGCTCTTAAAAGCGCTTCATAACACTGGTTGTATCAATCAGATATTTTAACTCTATTATATATCTATTCAAAATGTTATGTCAAAGTTTTCTATGTATGTGATGATCAATTCTCTGTGTGGTTTGTGGATGCCGTCGTGTCAAATGTGTGAATGGATGGAGTCAGTTGTGAATCTTTGAAAGTAATGTGCCACATCATCTACAGATTGAATCTTCTTTACATTCATTTCTGAGGTGAAGTCTGAACTCATTTATCTGCCAGAGATCCTGTTTTCCTACACCGCTGCAATTTCTCAACTTTTCCTCGGCTGCTTTTGAGTCTTTTGTGTGTTTTGAGTGGAATTGGATTGATTTGCACGACTCTGAAGAAGTTTGTATTTTCACGGTGGTTTTGCTTTAGTCTTTAGTGTCTGAAGGAATGCTTTTGAAATGCGTATGGATGGATAAACATGGATTGAGATTGTGTATCCTGCAGGTTTTGATCAGTCGCTCTCACAGACCTCTACAGTATAATAAACCCTTCAGTGTGAGCCGGATGAAAGATTTGTAAATGCACTTGTTTGGTGCGGTTTTTATTTCTGCATCTGTGTGACTGCACAGACTGTTGAAGGTTTGGTCTGTTTGTTCATCGTTGAATCTTTAGTTTTTATGTTCAGTGGATTTGTCTTTATTGCCCCGTGATCTCCAGCATCAGTGTCTGTTCAACTGTCCTGACCTTTTTATAATAAATCAATCAAAATCATCCTTGTTTTGTGTGTTTTTTACAAGTCGCCATGTTTGTAAACAACTTGATAGTGTCAAGCTTTTCATAAACGAGATAAATCTGAAGTTTGAAACATTCAGTAACATGTCTGCTCAGATTCAGCTGCCGCACATGCATGTTAAGAGCAGTTTACAGACATCTAAATATCTTTTAAACGGAGTAAAATATATCTTTCATGAAAAATAGTTTTTAATTTCAGAGTGATGTAATGTTAAATTAGAACAGAATTTATTTCATTGAACAAAAATTAAACGCAGACTAAACATGAACACCTCAACATACAGAAGCTGAAACTATATTTGAAGAGTTTGGTTCCAAAATCATGTTTTTTGTGCGAGTTAACTATTTAGTTATTATGGCTATAATCAAAATAAACCAACTGCAGTTTGATATGAATTGGAATACACGATAAAAAAATTAAATGATCTAATTTTGGAAAATAAACTGTTTGTTTTGTGTCATCATAGTAATATTACTTTAGAGATTTCCAAAGCATCAGTTAATCAAATGAATCTTAATTTAAAACTGACACTAACATCAAATGGAGATTATGGAGAAACACACATTAGTCTAACAGACGAATAATATATTCTTGCTTTAATCAACAGACAGACAGCGTGTCTCTTCTGACATATGTCATATAAGTGAAGGATTTTAAAGTCTTTTTTTCCCAAATCTTATACCTGAGACAAAGACTTCTGAATTGAGAAAAAAAAGTGTAGGGCGGGGCTTGATTACATTCACCAACAACTGATTGGATCGTAAAAGGCGAAAGATTTGGGTTGTTTCCAGAGGGGGAGGAGCTTAACGTTTCTATTAAAGATTATAGTGCAAATGAATTTGTAAAAAATACTGATGTGCACGAATAAATAATTTATGATAAATACTTCACCACTGTGTAAAACAATTAGAATGATCATTTTTGATTTCATGCCGACTTTAAGATGTGAGTTTGTGAAAAGCAGCCTGTGTGTCGATCATAAGTTTTCTTTGTAAAGTGAAAACAGTTCCACACTTTAAAATTTTGTATCAGTCCACTTTATTAGTTTAACTTATACAAACATGGCACCACATGGTCTGTAAAGACATTCAACAGACCTCTAAAATTAAACAGATTTTGTCTCTTTAAAGGTCCAGTGTGGGAGTTTAAACAGCATCTAGTGGTGAGGTTGTGAACTGCAACCAATGGCTCACTCCTCCCTCTCTTTTGAAGCACTATGGTGGCTGACACAGGACTAAGATGTCGTTATGTTTTCATTTCTTTGCTGAAGGAGATCATGTGTTTATGAAACACGTTCTGTAGCAGTTTGTCCGTTTAGGGCTACTGTAGAAACAACATGATGAAGTCTGTGTAAGGAGACCAGCGGTGTATATAGACAGAAATAACTCATTCTAAGATGATAAAAACATGATGCTTCATTATATAAGGTCTTCATACACCTCTGAACACATCGTTATGTTTATTATATTGTATTTCTGTTCATACATCCTCCAAAAATTACATATTGGACCTTTAAATACATTACATTTTTGGGTGAAATATTCCTTTAAATATCATCATTGTTAGTAACTCTTCATAATAAGATTTCATTAGTCAACTTTAGTTTCTACATTGACTGACATGAGCTATATATGATGAAAAGTGTTTATTGATCTTTGCTAATACAAAAACAGTTGATTGTTGTAACACCAGCAAATACAGGATTTGATTTGAAACATGTGTTAGTAAACAGTCAAATAAATAATAGTTGTGTTAATGTCCCTATTTTCTGTCTGTTCTACTCTTAATTGAACACATGCTATAGGTTCAGTTCCCCGTCACTCATCATTAACCTGCTGATGTCATCAGGTCCAATAAAACAGCCTGCCAGAGAGCCAATCACAGAGCAGATGTGTTATTACACTGTTCCTGTATCTTCAGCTCTCTTATGATCACTCTACACAAGTTCCCGGTTGTTACAGCATTAAAATTGAAAGTCTTAAGAATGTTTTACCACATGTTTTGAAAATAACTCTAAAAATCTGACTTCAAGTCACTGTTTAATATAATAAAATTATTTCAAAGAGAAATATACAAAACTATTTTTTAAGATTTATACCATTTCCAAAAATACCA
>CM017910.1:21722092-22164592 GCA_008369825.1 Triplophysa tibetana | reverse complement strand
AGTCTGTGATACATCTCATACAGTAAGTGTGTCCACAGGGAACAGTCACTGGATCCTTCAGTAGATCCAGACACACTGAACACATGAAGTGATCCTCTGAAATACTCGCTTCTGCCATTTCACCGTATGAACACACACAGATAGAAACACCAAACACTCCACAGATCGATGAGTTCAGTTTCACTTTCTCTGAACTGAAAGACTTCCTGCTTCAGATTATGAAACACATGAAACAGGTTTGACAAGTGATGTAATAAACACGTCCACTAGATGGAGGCAAAGTGTTTTATTTAAGGAAAGTCTCCTGCATGATGACAATATTTAAAACAGCTCTGAGCAGATATTTCCGTCATACAAAACCAAACCAAATAATCTAATGGTGAAGATTAATCTCTAATACACTAAATAATAAATTATCTCCTGAAAAATCTGTGTCTTTTATGATCTATGTTGGGAGAATATTTAGAGTTGAATGTGTACAGTGGCCTATACAGGACAAACTGCATTCTTACTATTAACTTCTTTAATGTTTTAAAACGCCATGAAATTTTTACTAAAGTTTTTTGGCTTTTAGTGTAAATATGTTTGCATTACAAATATAAACATTGATAGAACTCACAGAAAGAACAAACAAACATTGAAATCTTATTGGTCGGTTTCTCTGGCAGGTGTTAAAGGGACAGTTCACCAAAAATGTAAATTCTTTCATCATTTACTCTCCCTCAGATTGTTCTAAACCTGTTTACATTTATTTCGTTGGCTGAACACAAAGGAAGATATTTGGAAGAATGTCAGTAATCAAACAGATCTCATTCTCATAGGGAAATTAAATACTGTAAGAGTCAATGGGAACACCACAGGTGAAAACACACACATGTGCAACTATTTTAAATGAATGATTATTCAGTCTGATGAATGTGTTCAATCAGACACACCTGACTCATGTGATGTGTGTGTTCACGTGTAGAGCTTCAGTCGAGGACGGACGGTGAGGAAGAGGAGAGACAAGATGAAGACTGGAGGTCGAGCGCAGTCGGTCCTGCGTGATGACATGTTACAGAGAAAAGTGAAGATGTTCAACTCCATACACCAACATATTCTGCTCTTAAAGGGACAGATCCCTTAAAATAAAATGAATAAAGTCAAACAGAAGTTACTCAAGCAGATGAGTCATTACTGTACATGATGATGATGATTTAAATGTGTGTGTTTCACAGGTGTCTCCATCAGACGCTCTCATCAGAAGACACAAACACAGTGATGTTAAGAAGAAGAGTAAAGCTGACAGATCATTTCCATTGACTGCTCCTCATAACTATAAAGCCTATCAGCTCTACACACTTTACAGAGATCAAGACGCAAAAATCATGCAGGTGAACTCTTCTCATGCCTTCATTATACATTCATGTGCGCTCGCTCTGATTGGCCAACGTGATGATTTTAACCTCCTGTAACGTTTTGTATTTGATATCAATCAACAGTAGCAGATATTTCTGATAATATCAGGATTTGCAACGATAAAAATAGTGAAATAAACATACAGGTATGAAATAAAAAAGAGGGTTTGTATGAGGGTTTAGTGATAGAAAATAGTTTTAAACAGAAGTCAATGTTGAAGAATGAAATGAACATTTGATAATATGAAACATGGCCATTATTAGTCAGTCATGACACATGATAGTTTTTGATGATTTTGTGTATTATTTGTGCGTCAGGCGCCGCTGAACGGCTGCAGATGTGAACCTCTCATTCATAAACTGGAGAATCAACTCACGGCCACTAAAGAAGAAATGCAGTCAGAGATTCACACAGTCCAGCAGCTCATGAACACAAAGATGGGTCAACTGGACCTCAGCAACAAACATCAGGTACCAAACATCTCATCACGACCTCATGACTTATTTCATCATCCACATCTCTTTATTAATGTCCGCACACTCAAAGCAAACTTACTGCTGAATGAATGTGTGAGTGTTTTTATAGATCAGAGCTCTTGATAAGATCACTTCAGAGAGAGTTTCTGCTGAGAGGATCCAGTGTTTACATCGCATTGACAAGAGAGTCATGCAGGAACGACTGGAAGGAGAGAAGAGACGGGTAACATTCATCACATCTACACAAACCCAAATGACAAGAGCTGTTGAAGTCATAAAACACTTATTCACACTTGCTTTTAGTTTTCAGATACATGTCAAATGATTGAAACAGACGAGCTGTTTGAAACCTTCATCAACTGATCAAATAAATGAAATATCCAGAATCACATTCAGATTCTAATGTCTTTATTTATATGATATAATGTGTCTGAGTAACACAGTGGACATTTTTTTATAACACTTTGGGTCAATACTCAACATGGAAGCCAAGAACTGCAGAGCACATGATGTAAAGAAATACATTTACATACACATATGTTTTACTTTTACTCAAAATGTCTTCTTTCTTTATGATACTGATATTTAAGTTACAGTGTTGATGAATCCACCTTTGACACGTTTGCTATTTTGACACATGTTTAGGAAAAGAGAGAGACTTTCTATGACATCACAATATACAAATGATGTGAGGCTATTGCATGCTGGGAAATGAGGCCCAAGATTTTACCTGAGACTCCACAGCCTCCTTGAGCTTCTGAAGGTCTTTCTCTCTCTTCTGGATCTGCTGCTGAACTTTCTTCTGTGTTTCTCTAACTGATTCAGAAAAATGGAACACAAAGACATTCGTCTGATCTATTAAATATCTGTAGGATTCTCCTCACTTTAACAGTAATGAATGAAGAAGGCATCATCCGGTTGTCCACTCGATACATAAAGTTGCCAAACACTGCAGAGGAGCAGCAACATGTTATGGATGATTTTATGTGCCAAACAGGATTCCCCAATGTTCTGGGTGTAGTAGATACACTCACGTAGCCATACGAGCACCTCATGCAATCATCTTGAGGCAGGAGCAGGTAGAGAGGGACGGCTTCTAGATACATAACTCTGTGTTTTGCGCATATTCCTTTTTTATGTTGAGAAATAATTCTCTGTGTAACTATAAGTGAGGTTATCCTCTGAAGCCATGGCTTCTCACCCCCCAGCGCAGCCACAGACACATGAAGAGGCCACTATAACATAACATTCACACACACTGGTTCATCTGAACTGGAGACTGTCGCACCTGCTCAGTCACAACATCAGAAACTGACTGATTCAGTTCTTTCTGTGATATCAGGACGGCGGCAGATAGCACTCTCTCTGGGCTAGGACAGCTCGAGGTGGATGTTGATGGCCTGTGTGGAGTGTTGCTTGCTGCTGTTGCAGTTAGGGACACAGATCTTCCAGCCGCGATTTTCCTTTCTACATGTTCTTCATCTACATTACAACAATAAAGTTCAGTCAAAGCACAATCAAAACACTCAGTTTGGATATTCTATCACTTTTATCAGATGCTGGCAGACCTACTGAAGCTGGTGCAGACAAAAGATCTGAATCACCTTCTGTATGAACGCCAACAACAGCACTCGCACCAATTATTTCAGCTATTGTGTTGTCCTCCGGGGTGAGGGGTACAGTGCCACTTCCACCTCCCGTGTAATGCTCATTGCTTCTGTGACGTGCAACACACTTTTGGGAATTTCATTTTCAGTCAGACCATTTGTTTTAACGTCTTTTAGGGACCTTTGCTTCCCCCCTACCTCGTTCACAGCCTGCACTACACACCACAAACTTGGATTCATTGAAATCCCACTGGACAGGCTTCCAGAAAGTGTCCCCGCAAGAACCTCTTCCTCCACCAGCAGGACCTGGATTTCAGTTTTTGACATTGACTTGTGCTTTTTTATACGGTGATGATATTAATTAGGGGACATTTACAAGACGGAGATCTCAAACAGTTCGGCTGCGCTCACATTTAAGATCGTTTGTGCTTACGTCTCTTTTCACTGAATCCTACGTACGCAAATGTCAGAAATGATCTAACATCAAATTTAAGACGATTTCTGCGCAACATTTGATAAATGAGGCCCCAGATGTTTTCCAGATCTCCAGATCTTTAGCAGACGTATAACAGACGTACAGACGTGTCCGAGACGTATTGCAGAAGAGCAAACTATGTATTGCACATGTTGTGGAGATGTTTGTGCATGTTTTAATCTGATCAAATGTCTTATGTTAACAGGCTCTTGTTCGTCGTGCTGAGGATGTTCTCCACACGTTATCAGAGAGCGTTCAGTTGACAGATGTCAGAGAGCCGTGGGTCCATGATCTGCACCGAATGAAGGAGAACCTCCGTTCTTCTGTTCAACATCTTTACCAAACACTTAGAAACGTGTCAGACTTCCACTACACCTTAAACAGAGTATGTGCTTTTCATCTCGTCATGAAATCATGAGATTATTTGTGGCGTTGTGCTGTAACTCTTGATGTGGTTTATTTGTGTAATAGTGTAGAGACTGGTACAAGCAGGTGCTGTGTGAAACCTTCCTGTCAGATCTGTCACAGAGACGTGAGGGTGTGTGTGAGCGCAGCTTTACTCCAGAAGGACTCATGTGGAGACGAGGAATGGAGACGTTTCTCAGGAGGAGTTCTTGTCCTGAAGTGCACGAGCTGGTGAAGCTGACTCATCTCACTGATGTTATATCTGACCCGAACCTACAGCACGCTGACAAAAGCATGCTTTCCCGTAGCTCAGTGGTAAGAGCATTGCGTTAACCAACGCAAGGTTGTGGGTTCGATCCCAGGGGATTGCAAATACCTATGTAAAATGTATAGGATAAAGCAATGTAAGTCTCTTTGGATAAAAGCGTCTGCCAAATGCCTAAATGTAAATGTAAACAGCTGTCTCACAGGTACACTCATTCAATGGTTGGGTAAAAATCCATCCTCATCCTCTCATTGTGATTTAACTAAACAATATTGATTCGGGAATCCCAAGAGGCGGTGAATATTTTCAGCCATTCAATTCTCGTCCTGAAGATGTTGCTGTTTTTCGCTTTACTTATTAAAATAAAGACAGAGGATCATGTTTGAAGGCCAAGATAAAGATTTTTTTATAAGATTTCTTTTTATAATTTTTGTGACCCAAAATAGAGCTATAAAGTAATTAAACATAATTGTGTGTAAACGTGTATTTCAGTAATCTGGACATGTTTAGTAACCAGCATTTATATTTAAATATGAAGTTTTTTCTAACATGTTTAATGAAACGTTGAGTAACTGATATAAATCAAAATCAAAATTGATTCTTAAAGGGTTTTGATTCAATTACAAATCGATCACCAAATTGTTTGCGATACTTAGCCCTGGTTCTGTATCAGATGTACTGCTGTGCTTAGGGAAATAAGAAATTATGCCCATTTCAAAACCACCATGATGCTTTCTGTGCAGCGTTACTGTTTTAAGTTTTATTAATATTTAAAATGTTATTTTAACAGGAAAAATAAATAATCAAGTTTATTTTTTATGTTGCCATACAAGATTAATTTATTTAAAAAAAAAATTACTTTGTTAAATAATTATAATGCCTTAAACTAAACAAAGTTTACCACAGAAATAAACTGAATTAAGTTTTTGCATTAATTTTTGGACTTGGTTTCGGTAAACAGAAAATGTTTTATTGTAATTATAGCACCCATGACTTTAAAACATCTTTTATTTTACTGTACTGTACGTCGTGGCCAAAAGTTTTGAGAATTACATAAATATTGGAAATTGGAAAAGTTGCTGCTTAAGTTTTTATGATAGGAATTTGCATATACTCCAGAATGTTATGAAGAGTGATCAGATGAATTGCATAGTCCTTCTTTGCCATGAAAATTAACTTAATCCCAAAAAAACCTTTCCACTGCATTTCAATGCTGTCATTAAAGGACCTGCTGAGATCATTTCAGTAATCATCTTGTTAACTCAGGTGAGAATGTTGACAAGCACAAGGCTGGAGATCATTATGTCAGGCTGATTGGGTTAGAATGGCAGACTTCACATGTTAAAAGGAGGGTGATGCTTGAAATCATTGTTCTTCCATTGTTAACCATGGTGACCTGCAAAGAAACGCGTGCAGCCATCTTTGCATTGCATAGCATAAAAATGGCTTCACAGGCAAGGATATTGTGGCTCCTAAGATTGCACCTAAATCAACAATTTATAGGTTCATCAAGAACTTCAAGGAAAGAGGTTCAATTCTTGTAAAGAAGGCTTCAGGGCGTCCAAGAAAGTCCTGCAAGCGCCAGGATCGTCTCCTAAAGAGGATTCAGCTGCGGGATCGGAGTGTCACCAGTGCAGAGCTTGCTCAGGAATGGCAGCAGGCAGGTGTGAGCGCATCTGCACGCAGAGTGAGGCGAAGACTTTTGGAAGATGGCCTGGTGTCAAGAAGGGCAGCAAAGAAGCCACTTCTCTCCAAAAAAAACATCAGGGACAGATTGATCTTCTGCAGAAAGTATAGTGAATGGACTGCTGAGGACTGGGGCAAAGTCATATTCTTCGATGAAGCCCCTTTCCTATTGTTTGGGGCATCTGGAAAAAGGCTTGTCCGGAGAAGAAAAGGTGAGCGCTACCATCAGTCCTGTGTCATGCCAACAGTAAAGCATCCTAACACCATTCATGTGTGGGGTTGCTTCTCATCCAAGGGAGTGGGCTCACTCACAATTCTGCCCAAAAACACAGCCATGAATAAAGAATGGTACCAAAACACCCTCCAACAGCAACTTCTTCCAACAATCCAACAACAGTTTGGTGAAGAACAATGCATTTTCCAGCACCATGGAGCACCGTGCCATAAGGCAAAAGTGATAACTAAGTGGCTCGGGGACCAGAATGTTGAAATTTTGGGTCCATGGCCTGGAAACTCCCCAGATCTTAATCCCATTGAGAGCTTGTGGTCAATCCTCAAGAGGCGGGTGGACAAACAAAAACCCACTAATTCTGACAAACTCCAAGAAGTTATTATGAAAGAATGGGTTGCTATCAGTCAGGATTTGGCCCAGAAGTTGATTGAGAGCATGCCCAGTCGAATTGCAGAGGTCCTGAAAAAGAAGGGCCAACACTGCAAATACTGACTCTTTGCATAAATGTCATGTAATTGTCGATAAAAGCCTTTGAAACGTATGAAGTGCTTGTAATTATATTTCAGTACATCACAGAAACAACTGAAACAAAAATCTAAAAGCAGTTTAGCAGCAAACTTTTTGAAAACGAATATTTATGTAATTCTCAAAACTTTTGGCCACAACTGTACATGTTCTGTTTTTATTACAAATAGATGTGTTTATCTGACATCTTTAACTCTCACTTTTGAACACAATGTTTTTTTACTTTATCAGAATTGTATAAAATGTAGATGCGAGTATAGAACATGACCCCATCACACTTGTGATTGACATCTGAAACATTGTTCCTCCAAGACAGAACTGTGCTTAAATGATCATGAAACCTGTGCTAGAAGTTTATGATCGTCATTTAAAACTTGTTTGATAGGAAGCTTGCTTTTCTATAATGAATAATATATTATGTTTCCATCCAGCATGACTTTAAGAAGTCTGTACCTCTTCAAGACCTTCAGCTTGGCCTTAAGGTGGCAGTACGAGTACTTTTTTTTTTGATTATACGAATTATACTAATGATTAGGATCTTTAGAAGAGTGTAGTAAGACTTCATAGCTAAGTCATTATTAGAGGGTTAACATGATGTTCACTTTAAAATGCTGATCTAAATCATTAGTAATTCCTTTAGAAGAGTCTAGTAACACTTGAATCATTACTAGTTGGTTACCATAATTCATATAGTAGATCATGTAAAGTTAATCATGAAAAGGTCTTAAAGAGTTGATCTTAAAGAGTAGAGTCTTATAGACATTCACATGATATTCACATTTATAGCCTAGAAGACGTACAAACAATATTGTTTGACAAGTAGGTTAATGATAAAATCAACGTATCTATGGCATTTGGACGGGTGATGACTTGATATGTTCCAGTAGTCTGTCCATGAAGATTCTGAGAAGCGTGGACCTTCACTGTCATCTTTTTATTTACATAAGTAGTAATAATGTGCATCATGTGTGACTCTGTGTGTTTTTAGGTGCATATGATGCACACATGCTTGGCATGCATATAATACACGATTTTGGAGTCCATATGATATGCAAGCAGTTTCCACACCACTAACCCTTTTTGTATCATACACATGAAAATATAAATGTCTGCATATGTAGCCCATAGCACGACAAATTGAAATAAACTTGTATTGATACGCAGTAATGGGAGATCAAGTCTTCATATTTGTGAATTTGTTTACAGTAGCAGTTATAAACTCCACGGAGCAACCCCCTCAGCCCCGAAAATCGGCAAAAAAGGCTTCATGCCATTGCGGGTGTTCCCCGAGTGATTGGCATTCTGGATGGGACACTTATCCCTATATTCAAATGAGGGATTTACGCCAATAATGTGAATCAACACAGATCACGGAGAACATTATCACATGATGGCAAACTATGAGAATATAAAAGACCCTTTCAAAAACAAGCGACGCCAAACAGCCAGTTAATGTAGCTGGTTAACGCAGAAAACATATGTCTGTGAGGGTGTGGGATCAAACACTTGCAAAATTATAAATACATACATACACAGACACACACACACACACACATATTTCTTTATTTATTTATAGGCCTACTATTTCAGTGAGCCCAGATAAATGCAATTTATACTATTTCTAAAGCGTTTCTTTATAATAAACATTGTTTTCTCAATACTTTACCCACTCTATAACGCAAGGTAGAGCGAACAATTGATTCTCGAGGCATCGATATCAACCTAACATCGCACTTAAGAAGGTTAACCTTAAGTAACGTCAAAAGGTATAGTTTGGGGAACATGCCTAGAAAAGGTATAACTTGAGTTAAGGTGAACCTTTAGAGTCTTCGTAGCGCGCTAAGAGACAACCTTATTGGGAAACGCAGCACAGAGCATCTTAAAAAATGTCTGTATATCTTCAAACATCCTCTGTAATTATTTTACAGCAATATTTTTTTTATATAGAGTAGACTCAGGTTATCTCAAAAAGTGGGCTGTTGTGTTACACAGTAGTCAGAGTAGATTCAAACTAAAACGGACTATTAATGAGATTATAAAGCAGAAATCAAGTAAAAACATGTGATAACTTACTGAGCAAATAGTTTATACAGTGTAATAAAATACTTGATTTATTCTGAAAGATGGAGGGGACGCTGGTCCTGTGACTCTGAGATAAAGTTTGTCTTCAGGCCTCCAAATGATTAGAACCGACCCTGATGATGTTACCTGTGATCTCTCTAGGGCTTATTTTTTCGATTAATCTGATAAAAAAGTAATTACATCTTTTGCATATGATAACTAAATCAGATATGTGAAAAGTATAAATAACTGAACTCATTAGTCTTCTCCCAAAATGTTGTGAATGTCTCCATAATCAACACACCTGGGGCCCGTTTCAGAAAGGAGGTTCAGAGAAAACTCAAAACTCTGAGTAGATTAACCCTGAAATGAGGGAAACTGGGTTTTCCAAATGCCAGGTGTGTCAAACCCGAGAAAGCGAGGTAACTCAACCACGTTTCTAAAGAAGAGGTAATTTATACTCAGAGTCAGTAACCATAGTAACTTACTCTGTGAACCTAACCTGGTCGGGAGCAAGTTTTCTTTGGTAAACCCAGGATATACTTCTATATACTCCCCCTTTTAAAGCGCAAGAGGTGTACCTCATTCATTCTTTCATTAATACAGTCATTCATGACACACATTTTGATCACACAGAGACCATCTCTGTGACTAATATGTCATACATGCTTTTATAGAGGATTCATGAAGCGGCTGCATTAAATCATTGGGATGTACTTTGATTTCAGGAGAGTAATTTAGGACCCGAGTGGAATTTTTCTCATTTCCCTTTGCATTTTTATTAAATCTGTACCGTTTTTCTTTACAGTGAATTAGATACATCAAAATATATCTCATCCATCCTTACATCAATGACATCACTCACCGTAAGCGTATTACATCAGAGCATAAATTTCTAGGGATGATGAGAAATTACTTAATAAAGTATATAAATATGTATAAAGTGCATGAATAAATAAATGAATAAATACATACATACAGAAGTGAACCATAACATTGGAGCTCCATTGTTGATGGCTTTTTATAGTCGTGATGCACGAGCTTGACCCAGGGAAAGACTACACAGAGTAAATTGAACTCAAATCAGCTGTTCTGAAACCAAAAACTCAAAATTTCTTATTTCTAAGTAATCAACTCTGAGTTCAAGGTTTAACCTCAAGTTGGTTGAATCTCCTTTTTGAAACGAAAAATTAACAAAAACTTGTTCCAGCTGATAACCATACATTTTCACATTCAAGCTTGGATTATTCTTATTTTTTTTAAAACATATTACTTGTGGTTTTGCTACAGAAAAATTAAAATCTACGTCATTCACTGCTTTTTGGATTTTATTTTCTACAAATAGAACATTTCGCCCCCTTTCCATAGTGCCCCATCATCTGCATATAATGATCTTCCTATTCCAGTATCAACGTTATGATAGATGTCATTAATCATTAAAAAACAATAGGACTGCTCACACTTCCCTGGGGAGATATATTGTCAATTGGAAGAATCTGAGAAAAGTCAGTCTGTACTCTTACTTGAATCATTCTTACAAACAAGAAACTCATAATCCAGTTATACATTTTTCTACCCTGGAGGAAACAGGATCTTAAGGCGTCAACTTGCAGCCTTGACACACTTCCCACATCCTTTTTTAAAAGAGTGTTTAACTGTTTGGAAGCAGATCTCCTAAAAATAGTTAATACCTCACTGCTCTCAGGAACTTTCCCAGAGTCCCTAAAAAATGCAGTTGTCAAACCTCTTCTAAAAAAGGCCAATCTAGACCAAACCTTACTGTCTAACTACAGACCAATATCAAATCTTCCTTTTATAGACAAGATCATTGAAAAGGTTGTCTTCAGTCAGCTGACCAAATTCTTGAACTCAAATGGCTACCTGGACAATTATCAGTCTGGTTTCCGTCACCATCATAGCACAGAGACAGTGCTCATAAAAATAATTAATGATATTCCATTGAATTCTGATTCAGGCAAAATATCAGTTCTGGTTTTACTAGATCTCAGTGCTGCTTTTGACACAGTAGATCACACCATACTCCTAAATAGGCTGGAAACTGGGTAGGGCTTTCTGGATTGGTACATAAATGGTTTGGGTCATATCTTAAAGGGAGAGGTTACTATGTGAACATAGGCAACCATAAATCTGACTGGACACCCATGACTTGTGGTGTTCCACATGCAGGGCTCAATTCTTGCTCCGCTCCTCTTCAACTTGTATATGCTCCCACTTGGCCAAATAATGAAAAAGTACCAAATTGCCTACCACAGCTATGCAGACGACACTCAGATCTACCTAGCCCTCTCACCCAATGACTACAGGCCTATTGACTCTCTTTGCCAATGCATTGATGAAATTAACAGCTGGATGTGTCAAAACTTCCTTCAGTTAAATAAAAACAAAACTGAAGTCATTGTTTTTGGTAACAAGGATGAAACTAACAAGGTAAACACATACCTTGACTGAAGAGGTCTAAACACAAAAAAAGGTAAAAAATCTTGGGGTTATTTTGGAGTCTGACCTTAGTTTCAGCAGTCATGTCAAAGCAATAAGCAAATCAGCCTACTACCATCTCAGAAACATAGCCAGAATCAGATGTTTTGTCTCAAGCCAAGATTTAGAGAAACTAGTTCATGCTTTCATCACCAGCAGGGTGGATTACTGTAATGGACTCCTTACAGGTCTTCCCAAAAAGACCATCAGACAGCTGCAGCTCATACAGAACGCTGCTGCCAGGATTCTGACCAGAACCAAAAAATCTGAGCATATCACTCCAATCCTCAGGTCCATACACTGGTTACCACTTACTTTTAAAATCAACTTCAAAGTATTATTAATTGTCTATAAATCACTCAAAGGTCTAGATCCCAAATACATCTCAGATATGCTCATTGAATATAAACCAATCAGACTTCTCAGATCATCAGGATCAAGTCAGTTAGAGATAACAAGGGTTCACTCAAAACAGGGCAAGTCAGCGTTTAGCCATTACACCACTCGCAGCTGAAATCTGCTTCCAGAAGACATCAGACGTTCACCAACAGAAGCTTCTTTTAAATCCAGATTAAAAACACACTTGTTTAGCTGTGCATTCACAACCTGAGCACTGTGCTGCTTTACATCAACTGCACTTCTATTTCTAATTTATTTTTATTTTGCTCTTATTCTTTTTATATATACACTCACATTTTTAATCAATTTTATTGCTGTTTTATTGTTTCTTAAAATCAAAAATTTCTGTGATCTTAAATAATTTGCATTTTAAAGATACGTTTTATTCTTTCTGTCAATCATTTTATGTAAAGCACTTTGAATTGCACTTGTGTATGAAATGTGCTATATAAATAAACTTGCCTTGCCTTGCCTTGTCAATTCTCAAGCTTCGTCTTACTTTCACTTACACAAATAGACGCTATTGGTTCAATTATTTTGTTTATTGCGTGACAACAAACACAATGCCAGGCCCCTGTACCATGAATGTTGCTGAACAAACTCAGGGTTACAGGATTAGTTTTGGGTTGCCAAAACCAAACCAACGGGCCAGTTGTTCAAAACATTTAATCTGGATCAAAATTATCCGAATTTGGAAATCCCCTTTTTTCCTATCCAGGATCAGGTAATCCATCTTACTTTTATGCCGGTTTTTCAAAGCAACATTGGACTGGATCACTCTGATCCAGATACACAGTTTTCAAGATTACCAAATCCGGATTACAGTGCTCTAAATGGGACAACATATCACAATGTGGGCTATGTAAAGAACAGGTAGAAGTAAGAGCCAACATAGGGTCACTGTAAGTGTTTATTTTGAGCCAAAACACAAAAATAACATAAACATCCACTTCCATTCATAATTTAACTTTAATTAAATTATATTAAATAATTACTTTTATGACCCCTCATCTGAACCACAACAAATAAAAAACAAATATACATTAACAAATACATAGTGGATATTTTGAAAACATCTTTAAAAAATAAAATGGCTAAATATCCAATTGTTAACGAAATAAAGAATGTTCAGGGTTCTTCTTCATCTGAGGAGGAGAGACCAGCATTTCCAAGCCCTGCTTTTAGGAGGCGGATCTGAAGTTTCGCTTTGGTTTGCTGCAGTTTGGTCAGCTTGATTTGTTCCTCTGCCAGGAGTATCTGTGCTTCTGCTCTTTCAGTTTCTCGTTTAAGAAGTGATTCATAGGCATCATCATCATTATTATTCGGCAAAGGACGCTTCAAGCCTCTTTTCTGAGCTCCTGTGACTGCTGGCTCTACCAGTGAGGATCCAGGTTGTTCTTCAATAATAGGGCTCAGATCCAGAATGAATGTTTCCTCTGCATTAGGAAGAACTGGCTCACTTTCCTCTACAATTGTAGGCTCACCATCCCCTACAACACCATGAATCCCATGCAGAGCTTTAGAGTTCTCACCTCCAATAATGTCCAGAACCACATCTGTGTATTCACCTTTCTTAAAGGGTTTGTTGCCTGTTTGGGTGTTTTTTGCCTCAGCAAGGTCCTTCGTTGCTCTGGCCCTCAGATTTTTCCATCTAAATTTCACTTGCTCCAAGGTCCTCTTCTGGCCAGACCCCATTGCATTTACATTCTGGGTGATTTCAACCCAAATGTCTTTCTTCCTTTTGTTAGTCACCATTCCACCTGCAACAGAGCTTCCTACTATTGAGGCATAATGGCACTTAACACCCTCCAGCAGTGCATGGGTTTCTGCAACAGTGAAATTAGGTCCTTTTGAGTCCATGGTTTCACCGCTTCTGTTGTAGTGAACATAGTATTCGTAGGCCTTGGGCATGATTGATTTAATTGAACACAAGCCACAGCACGTCAGCCAATTGGTGTGTGGGTATTTGACAGCCATCTTATATTCAGCCTTTCTCAGAGGACTTAGAGAGAGGCACTGACATGGCAGGTATTGTCCATCGCTACCACCGTGTTGGTGGAAGAGGATACCGTCAAAGGGTGTATGTTGAGCGTGCACAACCACTGGAGCAATACACCACTGAAGAACTGTATGCTCGCTTTCGCTTTGGGAATGCTGATATTAAGTACATTGCAGACCTTGTCAGGCCAAAACTTCAACGGAGAACCCGAAGGAGCCACAGTCTGTCTGTGGAAGAACAGGTCCTCATTGCTCTGCGCTTCTATGCATCTGGGACTTTCTACCAAGTTGTTGGTGACAATACTTAACTACTTGCGAGTGGAACCACAGGGAGCATGCAACATAATACTTGCGTGTATCGTCCTGCACAACATCGCTACCAGGCACAATGTCCCTCTCTGTGATGATGTTTGTGATGCACCTGAGCCTGTTGAAGAACCAGACCAACCTCTGGTGGTCTGTCAGAATCAGGGACTGACTGGACGTATAGTAAGGGATGCAATTGTTAGACATTATTTTTGACAGGCTCATCTCTGATGATTGTTTCTTTGAAATTAATATACGGTGATGAATGACCGAAAAATGAATATATTATTTTTGTTTATTGAAATCTGTTTGGGGGATTATTTCATGGGGACACGATAATTTTTATTTTATTGAAACTTTACTATACTGAATAGCTTAATTGTTAGCCTATGTCTACTTTATCACTGTTACAACGGTTACACAAGTCAAGTGCAAAATATAAATAAAAGTATATACACTAAATGATACAAATGTATTAATTGACCAATTTTAAAGTTTTACTACATTTTCTTCCTGAAATCCACCTTGAAATCCTACACCCTGTTGGGATCAGGATAATCCTGTTTTTTTTGGATCAAAGTTATCCAAATCCCACTGACAAGTTTTGAACAACACAAACTGAAGGTTTGATCCAGATTAAAACTAGGATTGGATTCCTTGATCTAATCTGATTTCAGATTCCTTCTTTCCCTTTTGAACAACTCATTTTCAAGATTTGATCCAATCCGATAACCAAAATCCGATCAGCTTACCTTTGAACAACTGGCCCAACGTGATCAAGCTTTGTTGGTGCCATGAAGCAGCTCCAGGAGTTTCTTTGTCAACTCAAGCTTTGATCCTGAAGCTAAGATTAGTTTGTGCGCGCGTGCATATGAACGAGTGACGTTGGGATCGCTAAACCAATCGCGTTCAACATGGATAGAGGGAGTTCCGTAGGTTTCTTAGGAAATAATTATGCGCAAATATGAGTAACACAAAAATGTATTTCAGCCACCCAGTAATACTGTTTCTGCTGTCTACGCAAGAGAGAACGGTTTCAGAAACACTGCTGATTGAGTTAATGCACAAGTTGAACGACTATATAGTACACACATTTACTGTAGTATACTGTAGTAAGGTAAATATTACGGTAATGTAATATGATGTGTTTTATGTGTGTATGTGCCCCCACAGTGGATGAACATATCCTGCTAACATTAGTTATCATTTAGTTTACCTTTATTAATGAGGATGAAGCACATGATGAAGTGAAATGATCTGTGTGCTGACAAAGTTAAAGAGATAAATGTACTGTACTATTCATTATGGCACAAGTGTGAATGTGAGGATTTATATTTTATGTTACTGGTGTTTCTTTTATTGTAGGACATTTCACAACCTTCCCCAGAAACTGAAGTGTTTACCTTCATAGGTTACAGAAGAAATGTGAACAAAATACACTAGAGAAGCTTACTCTTAATAAAGAAGGTTAAATAAAAAATACCAGTATGTGAACTTAGTAGTCAGTTGAAGTGTTCATTTAAAAATCCGATGGTCATCTCAATCCTGACTCTGGTTTGATTGAGGGCCATGTTGAAGTGCTTCTGCGGTCAGGATAGCAAAAACCTCTGTTATACATAGGGACCCCCGTCTCCCACCAACAGGCTATCAAACAGCCCTGTTATACTTTACCTTCCTTAAAGCACTGACAAAAACACAGACGCATAGGGAATGTTGTAGGCATTACAAGAATTAAAAACGTCTTAAACATTTAAAAATGTAGGCCTACTTTATGATACATTATTTAGGTTAATTTTAAGTGTAACTTGATAACAAAAAGATTAAAATAGCAGTGTTAAAAATATGTGATGTCACCGGTCAATTTATGGTTTTGTCTATATTTGCTGTAGCTGTTTAATAGAAAGTTTCTTCAGTGGACAAAGAAGATAAATGTTTCACCCAACACAGTGAAACTGGAAGTGTTCCTAAATGTTCTGCCCCACAGACAAGAATGTAAAAAATGCAATGCAAAGAAATACATATTGTATGTAGTACAATAAAAGAATGGAATATAAATACATTTAATTTCATGTGTAAGGGAAAGCCAGCAAATGTCATCTCTAAAATCAGATTTTACCAACATAGTTACCATTACTTGATTTTATATTTGTAATATATATTTACATCATTTTATGTTAGTATTTTTATTTTATTAAACATTATTAAAAATAACTAACCATTGTAACACGCATTGTGAGTTTGTTGCCTCACTTATATGTAAATTTGCTCGCCGTTGATTGGTTTATTTTCGATGTGAGATCTCTAATCTAGATCATAGCCTGCTCCGGAGCAGGTTAGCCGTGCAGCGTAAGTTACCATGGCGATGAACACCGATTAAAGCTGAGTTACTTTCATGGTACCTAAAACCCAGGGTTGGCGCAAAGTAATCCTAAACTTACCTGACTAGCCACCTAAACCGGCTTCATGGTACAGGCCCCTGGTGTATCCAGAGACAAACAATAAATATGTAAAGTTACAAAATTAGAACCACATGTGAATGGCACAACGTTACAGTTTTAAGTGCGCTATTGGTTCAAATCCCGTCACTCATCAGCACCCCACTGACGTCACCTCCCCCAAGTCCAATCAAACAGTTGGCCACCCAAACCCTAAGGGTACGAATCAAACCAACATTTCTAATAAAAATATTGCATCGTATGTTGTGTAAATATAAAAATGAATTTTAGTATGTTTCACGTTTCATAATACAATTCACCAAACACCCTTTATCATGCTTTATGACGCGACAGTGTTATTGACTTTTAATTTGTATCTTTGCCGGGGTGGAACGGAAGTTATTTTATTTTGAACTCTTGCTTCACTCTGCTGCTTTCACGTGTTTCCAGCGAGGAACATCGGAATAAAACCATGACACATTCAGACGGGATCGTGTAAGTTTACGTTATATTTTCTCATCTGTGTGCTGGTTAATAAACGTCGTGTTAGAGGATTAGTGTAACGTAGTATGGTAGAAAAGTTGTTTTAGTACAAGATCTAAGCGTGGCATCTTTTTCAGCCTGAGACACGTGAAGCTAAAATCATGTTATTTTCAGAACTGTTAAAAAAAAATTAACTCCCTTACAAGTAACGTTACCAGTTGTCAATACTGCGTGGGAATTTGAGACGTTTCATTCCTTATGAGTTTATGTATTTTGTCTTAACGTTACAGTGCCTGGGAATCGAACCCCCACCAGTTGCGTTGCTAACACAACTACAAAAACAAAACTCTATTTAGTTTCATTAAGGCATGGACAATAAAATGCACGAGAGTACTGTATGTTTCAGAAAAACAATAGAAGTATATATATTTTAAATCTATATTATAATAATACACATGTAAATATACATTTTCTTTACTACATGTCATGAGCGTACTGTGTACTTTCTGTGTGATTACCAACCCTGAACATCACCCATATCACATGTTAACAGCGTTTTGTTGGGTATGCGCTAAGTTTACTGTAATGTTACTTACTGTAAAATAAATCACACCCGTCCATTGGGTAACTTATTCAGCTTGTACGTTTGTGTATCTCCTTGATCTTATATTTCTTTCATTCTTTTAGGAGGCCGAAAACGAAGCGCTCTAAACGCTTCCTTGAGAGCCGAGCACCCAAACCGATAGAAAACTTTAAAAATGGCATGATCATCAAAGGAGGAAACACCAGCGAGACGGTCACTCAAGCCTTAAAGGATGTGGTGAGAGATTTCGTTCTCTTCATTCACAAGCCGTCTGTCAGAATCAGGCTCCCTGTTTTAATAGACCTGTGAATGTATTGTATCATTTGAACATATGTGAGCAAGCAGGATTTTTCAGGTTACCATCCCTCTTAGGATGTAGGAAATACACTGTAGTCTTAGACCAGAGGTCAAGACCACATTTATGCAAATATACTTCTATTTGCCCTGACCTCTGCCTATTTTTAGTCTGTTTGTTATAATGTTAATCCACATAATGTTTAAAATATTTTATTTGGTCTGTGTTGTTTCAGTATGCTCTAAAGAAACCAGGTGCTGTGATGTACAAAAAGTAAGTCAATGTCTCTTAAATTATAAACAAGCATGTGCTTTCGTGGATTTTGTGTGGCTATAATTATTTTTTAAGCACCACTCAACTGCTTCATTCTTCACAGGAAAAACATAGTAGGCCATTTGAAGACTCAACGGCGCTGGTGAGTTTGTGAATCGTATGTCATGTCTTCATTTATATGGCGTTTCGGTGGTTCATTGTGTAACACGATGTTTACCGCCCTTCAGGAATTCTTCTCCAAGAAATCCGATTGTTCCTTGTTTCTGTTTGGCTCACACAACAAGAAGAGACCACACAATCTCATATTTGGTAAGTTGGTTCAATAAAACATGGAGCGTCTATAAACGTTTTAAATGGCGGGTTTGGCAAGTCACGTGTTTGTTTACTTTCGTTTGTCACAGGTCGCATGTTTGATTTCCATGTGCTGGACATGTTTGAGCTCGGCATCGAGAAGTTTGTCTCTCTTAAAGACGTGAAGGTAAACAAGCATTTTTATTTGAGGGGTTGTGTATTTGTTTGTTCGATGGAAACTAAAGAACGTCTCTGTTCTTCTATAGAAGGATAAGTGTCCCGAGGGCACCAAACCAATGTTGGTGTTTGCTGGCGAACTGTTTGACACAGAAAATGAACATAAACGATTAAGGAACGTTCTGACAGGTAATGAACCATCAATTCTCACTTCTCATATAATAATAACTCCAATCACGTCTTAACTTACACACATTCCATACGATATCTTTATTCTATGATGTCGTTTTAGACTCGTGGATCCACATGCTCATGTGTTTAAACATGTATATTAAAGACTCTAAAGAGGATAGAGGCACTCACCTCTCACGCTGTGCTGTTACATGTTTTCGACAGATTTCTTCTGTGGTCCCAGAGTAAGCGCTGTACGGCTGGCAGGACTGGAGCACGTGCTTCACTTCACCGCGCTGGACGACAAGATTTACATGCGCAGTTACAAGTAAAACACAAACTCTTCACTTCATCTACACGTCATATTTTTCAGACAAACATTGCTGAGGATCCGATCGTGTGACTTTGTTTTATCACTGATGTTCACAGAGTATTGCTGAAGAAATCTGGCTGTCGGACCCCCAGGATTGAACTGGAGGAGATCGGACCTTCCTTTGATTTTGTCATGAGGAGAAGTCACATGGCCTCAGACGACCTGTTCAGATCTGCACTCAGACGGCCCAAAGGCGTGAAGGTCAGCTGCCGTCACAAACATCACATGCGATCGATTTTTTTCGTTTCCTACTGTCATGTAGTCCGTTAGATGTATATCTCTGCATCTATTTACTTCTGTTAAGCTTCATGACATTGTGTCTTTTGTACCCACACAGCCTAAGAAAAAGAAGAACATATCCCATGATGCCTTTGGCACCAGATTGGGCCGTATACACATGCAGAAGCAGAATCTGGACAAACTGCAGACACGTAAGATGAAGGGCCTGAAGAAAAGGAAAGGAGAGATTGTAGCAGACGCCACGGCAGATGCCACGCCACCCAAACTGCCCAGAACCGATGAATGACATCACTATGGTGTTTGAATTAAACCCACACTGTTGCATTGTGGGACTGTGTGTGTTTGAAGCCGTATGGATAGCAGTTCTACTCGGACTTTATCATGGATTGATATTTACAGGGTGAAAGATTTCTTACACTCAAACAGATTTACATTTATGACTGACTAACACTCAGTATCCGTGCTTCTTGAGTATCATATATATTGTGATATAAGTTTCATTGTATTAAAAACTTTTCAAAACTAATGCTTTTGTGTGGCTTGTTTTAAAGACGTTGAAATGTTGCACAAAAAAAAACTGAATTATAGACTATTGGTTATTGTCGAGATGTATTCTTTGGATTATTTATATTTCGCAGACAAAATGATTTTTTTACAAACATTGTTCCTCACCAGAAAACACTGTATATTAATTTGATATTGTTTATTATTCCTAATGTACAAACAATTCACGTTATCTCATATTAGATACAATTAAGAGATTTAGGGATATCATTCTCAGATTTGTGTCTTAAGCTGTGAAGAGTTTTACTGAAAGTTTCTGTCAAAAGAACATTATTATAATCATTAAAACAAGTTTAAAATAAGGTGTAAATACTTCGATCGATCCGCATGTTTTTAACTGATAAAGAGAAGTTGACGGCGTTGTTACTGTTTATTGCCAAAAGCCAAAGCTTATGAATTCACCTGCAGTGAGAGGGGGACCGACCAATCACAACAGCTTTAGGAGCGTAACTCGCTAATATGATATGGGTGGGACATCTTAACTCACTCTCCAATAGGTTGGTTTCACGTGACGTCACGCTGCTGCATCGCGAGAGCCTGAAATTCAGATGGAGGGCAGGAAGTGAAATAGCCAATGTAAAATGCAATGTAAACTGAAAAAATGCCAATGTTTTGTGTAGTTTACGGGTTCTCCAATCGTTCAAACCGAGAAAAGGGAAAGGGATTTTACAGAGTACCAAAGATTGGCACTCGTAAAGGTGAGAAATGTAAAAAGCTCACAGAACTACGCCGTAAAAAGTGAATTTTAACGTACTTCTGCGGTCGGGAGGGGCAGAGTCTGTTAATGCCGTGTCTGCGGCGACCACTTCGTCGGAGGTTATGTTAGTTAGCCAACTTGTTTTTGTTTCTGTGTTTCTATAGCATTAGGTTGTGGTTAAATGCTCATTTAGTTTGTAATGATTATTAAGTTACCGGTAGTCTAATATGGACTTCATTGGGGCTTTTTAGGCTTTGGCTGACGTTGAGTCTGTAGATTGGGCTCCGACGGTCAACCTAGGGTACCAAAAAACTTAACCCAAATCAGAGAGTCTCTTAAACGAGAGCAGAGGATGAAGCTCCAGGAAGACCAACAAAGACGGTCGGAATGTGCTGAGGCTATGTTTGATCTCCAACAGACAGATGAGAGCCCGGATCTGACACAGACAGCCGAAAGCTCCGAACCGAAGCACCCAGCTCACAACAACCCACAATCAGAGGGGATCAGTGGGAATGGGACATTAAATGATGTAGGTGACCAGCATTATTGTTAATTGTTATTAATAGATATTAATTGTAACAAATGTTGACCAGAAAACTTGTATGTTTGTAAAAACATTGTAAAAAAAGATTACTTTACAAAATTCATATTAACTAAAATCAAACTGTATAATTGGACCAGAAACTTGCATGTTTGTAAAAAGGTTGTTAAAAAGATAACTTAAAAAACAATTCATATAATTCATATTCATGAATTAAGTAATTATGCTCCCCACTGATATGTTGCAGGCTATGAAGATGCCGGATGCTAGACTGAACTAACAATGGATGACATTGAGAAGGTGGAGGATGTTCAGAGACAAAACACAACAGAGCTGGGAGATCTTCGAACCAAAGCAATGGACACACAATTCAACAAGGAGTCCTTTGAAAAAAACCAAGACAAGGTTCTAAACGGGGCTCCCCAACTTCTTACTTTTAATTCAGATTTTTGAATTACAAGCATCACCATACTGTAAAATTTCTGATTGGTAATGCACCCCAAGGCTATGTCACTTACATATCTTGTGCCTGGGGAGGGAGAGTCAGCGATAAACAGATCACAATAGAGAGTGGCCTCCTAAAAAACCTGTTACCTGGAGATATTGTCCTAGCAGACCGTGGGTTCAATATTGGTGATAGTGTGGGATTTTACTGTGCTACACTACAGATACCTGCATTTACCAAGGGGAGAAAACAGCTGTCAGCGTATGAGGTGGCAGACACAAGAAAAATAGCGAATTTGCGTATTCATGTTGAGAGAGTTATCGGTTTAGTCAGAAGAAAATATCAGATTCTGCAAAGCAGGGCTATGCCCATAGAGCACATGGCAACAAAACAAGGTGAGGCACTAGCATTGATTGACAAGATTGGGGTTATTTGCTGTGTCTTGTCTAATCTTTCGGAGTCTGTTGTCCTATTGGAGTAAGGAGGAGGGAGGGATATGGATAATAAACAGTCAGTCCAGCACCTGAGCCCTCACACATGTAGTGTCCAATACCTGATAAGTAAGAGGACATGTATCAGTCTGTTAAAATGTTTTCAACAAGTGTAATCCTTTTATCCACTATTGACTAGTGGCTAGTGACTAGTCCAATTGTACTGGCTATATGTATTATATGTAATGAAATGGATTCTAATGTTATTGCACACCGTGTTCTTATTATAACAATTGTTGAAAAATCTAATATTGTAAATAAACCACCATTTATAATTCTGTCTTCTCAATAGCATTTAATGTTTTCATTTATATTACGCAAAAGCCAGAACTCACAAAGACCACACTAATAACAATAGTCAAAAAAGTTGTACGCCTCCAGACTTTTATAGGCCTTCATTTGCTGTCTAGTGTAGTATGATGTTTGCAGGACCAGATAGTTGGTGATGTCAACAGCCTCCACTGTCGGCAAATCTTCAAGTTCGACCGAAAACTCACTCATCTTCACGAGGAACGGGTCACGTCCAACATATGTTTACTAACTCATACAATACGGACTCTTCGCAACTGTTTCCTCCATAGACTTATTCTCCATGATTACTTCCTGCCCTCCATCTGAAATCGCCCTGTCTTCGCGCGGCATAATAATCACGTGACTGAAACCCAGCTATAAGCGGGGAACCAATCACGACAGACCTGGTCAGCCTTTCCAATAAGAGCGTTTCGGAAAAAAGGACTTTTAAGAAACCTGAAAAAATCCAGTCGTTTCGTATAGACTTGAAATATGTTAAATGTAAAGTTTTTTTGAAACTAGAAACATGAACATCCATTGTTAAACACCCCCCAAAAATACAATAAAAGCTTCGAAAACGGGGCCTTTAAATTTCCATTCATTCACCTTTAATGTTACATCTTTATTATTGACCACTGAATTATTACAAGATGCTTTATATTACACATCATGACTTTGCCAATAAGATGAACAAATTATTTGATTGACATTGAGAATTCTTTTATTTTAAAATATAACTTGTGTAACAGAACTTGTGATAATTTTGTATCATCTACTGAACACACAGTTTAACTGATGATTTATAACAAACAAAAAATCCAGGATAGAGAGGTTGAGTGAATGTGGTGCTGATGCTGTGGATGAGGGTCATTGTGTCAGAGACGCTGTAGAAGGACAGAATTCCTGCTCTCTCATCCACATACACTCCTATTCTATTAGATCTGGACTCTACAGGGAGTTTAGTGTGTTTGTTATTGTGATTAAATGAGTAACTGGAGTCACGACAGATCAAACTCCAGGGGCCTGTACCATGAAGCCGGTTTAGGTGGCTAGCCAGGTAGGTTTAGGATTACTTTGCGCCAACCCTGGGTTTTAGGTACCATGAAAGTAACTCAGCTTTAATCGGTGTTCATCGCCATGGTAACTTACGCTGCACGGCTAACCTGCTCCGGAGCAGGCTATGATCTAGATTAGAGATCTCACATCGAAAATAAACCAATCGGCGGCGAGCAAATTTACATATAAGTGAGGCAACTAACTCACAATGCGTGTTACAATGGTTAGTTATTTTTAATAATGTTTAATAAAATAAAAATACTAACATAAAATGATGTAAATATATATTACAAATACAAAATCAAAAAATGGTGACTATGTAGGTAAAATCTGATTTTAGAGATGACATTTGCTGGCTTTCCCTTAAACATGAAATTAAATGTATTTATACTGTTATTGTACTACATACAATATGTATTTCTTTGCATTGCATTTTTTACATTCTTGTCTGTGGGGCAGAACATTTAGGAACACTTCCAGTTTCACTGTGTTGGGTGAAACATTTATCTTCTTTGTCCACTGAAGAAACTTTCTATTAAACAGCTACAGCAAGATACAGACAAAACCATAAATTGACCGGTGACATCACATATTTTTAACACTGCTATTTTAATCTTTTTGTTATCAAGTTACACTAACAATGAACCTAAATAATGTATCATAAAGTAGGCCTACATTTTTAAATGTTTAAAACGTTTTTAATACTTGTAATGCATACAACATTCCCTATGCGTCTGTGTTTTTGTCAGTGCTTTAAGGAAGGTAAAGTATAACAGGGCTGTTTGATAGCCTGTTGGTGGGAGACAGGGGGTCCCTATGTATAACAGAGGTTTTTGCAATCCTGACCGCAGAAGCACTTCAACATGGCCCTCAATCAAACCAGAGTCAGGATTGAGATGACCATCGGATTTTTAAATGAACACTTCAACTGACTACTAAGTTCACATACTGGTATTTTTTATTTAACCTTCTTTATTAAGAGTAAGCTTCTCTAGTGTATTTTGTTCACAAAATACATGTGTTACTTCTGTAACCTTTGGAGGTAGACACTTCAGTCTCTGGGGAAGGTTGTGAAATGTCCTACAATAAAAGAAACACCAGTAACATAAAATATAAATCCTCACATCCTCACACTTGTGCCATAATGAATAGTACAGTACATTTATCTCTTTAACTTTGTCAGCACACAGATCATTTCACTTCATCATGTGCTTCATCCACATTAATAAAGGTAAACTAAATGATAACTAATGTTAGCAGGATATGTTCATCCACTGTGGGGGCACATACACACATAAAACACATCATATTACATTACTGTAATATTTACCTTACTACAGTATACTACAGTAAATGTGTGTACTATATAGTCGTTCAACTTGTGCTTTAACTCAATCAGCAGTGTTTCTGAAACCGTTCTCTCTTGCGTAGACAGCAGAAACAGTATTACTGGATGGCTGAAATACATTTTTGTGTTACTAACATTTGCGCATAATTATTTCCTAAGAAACCTACGGAACTCCCTCTATCCATGTTGAACGCGATTGGTTTAGCGATCCCGACGTCACTCGTTCATGTACAAACTAATCTTAGCTTCAGGATCAAAGCTTGAGTTGACAAAGAAACTCCTGGAGCTGCTTCATGGTACCAACAAAGCTTGATCACGTTGGTTTGGTTTTGGCAACCCAAAACTAATCCTGTAACCCTGAGTTTGTTTAACTACCATCATGGTACAGGCCCCAGGACTGATCATTACATCCAAACAAACACTCATGACCCGATCCCTTCCTCATGATGCTCTGATATGACACTGATATATCCACACTAACACCACTCCACTCAATCTCCCAATAAGAGCGTCCACACACACTCTCTCTACACAACACCTGATACACATCACTAAATCTGTCTGGATGATCAGGATACTGATGCTGTGTGTTAGTTTCTGTAATCTTTCTGTTGTCCTCAGACAGATGGAGGTGTTTATTCACTGTGTTTAGATCCAGAGTCAACTGAAGAGAATTTGAGGAACATAAAACACATCATCTGCATCTTTACATCACAAAAGTAATAAATCAGAGAAATATTGAGATATTCTTCAGTGTTGACATCAGACTTCATAGGAGAGAATCATTGTGTCCATCTCAAAGCAAACTGAACACGCACACACATTATTTATTCGACCAATCAGGTTCTCTTGTTCCAAACAAGCACTCAATGAAGCCGTATGTTGTGATGTTTGAAGAATGTGTCACTCAGTGTCTTCAGGGCAAATATCTGATGGTCAGAACATGTAACTAATGAAAAGATGAATTTATTTATATGTGTGTTGTTTATATTCTGCATGTAGACGAGTTTATTCATTCATTAGTTTTATGTTGTTAGTTTTGTGAGGAGTTCATCTGTCAGCTGTCATCCAGTACTGACGCTCTTTCTGTCGTCTTCATTAATGTCACAAACTAATATTTGACAACATATGAACTAAAGATGAGATTCTTACTCAAACAATAATTCACTGATTCAAATCATTTGTTCTGGACTAAATCAACAGCTCTTGATATCACACGTGTCATGAGATTCTTCATTGTTGTGTTTCTCTGTAAAGTTTGTGTGTTTGATGATGTTTAATAAGAGATGTAAGTGGATGTGTTGATGTGTTTGTCGTCACTACACTGGAGGAACTGATCTCTGCTCTTGAGTTCAGGACTGTGAATAATCTCTGTGTGTTTCACTTGAGAAATAAACAAACATTTGATTCTCAATCATGTCTCAGGAAATCATTTGTGTTTCTATGATAACAGCTGATGGATTGTAAAGAGTCAATGAATGATACTTCACCTCTCTCAGAGATCTTTTCTAGCTCTCCTGTGCACAAATGCTCCAGTTTGTCTCTCAGATGAGATACAGATGTGATGACATCATCAAAAGAGAGGAGAGAGCTGACAGTGATGCTGGACAGAGAGTCTGTAGATCCAGGAGGAACAGAGAGAGACGACAAACTCTACACACACACACACACACAATGAAACACATGTTGTTGTCTATCTAAAGAGCACTGGGCTGTTTTTCACATCACATCTCTGTTACCTGCAGCAGATGGATGTGATGTTTTGTGTGTAAAAGCTTCTCCAGCTCAGCGTCTCTCCTCCTCAGATCATCAATCTCCTGCTTCAGTCGCTCCAAGAGTCCTTCAGCTGAACTCACTGCAGCCGTCTCCTGATCTCTGATCAGCTGTGTCACCTCAGAGCGTCTTCTCTCAATGGATGAGATCAGTTCAGTAAACATCATCTCACAGTCCTCCACTGCTGTCTGTGCACACCGCTGCTGTGCACACACACACACACACACACACACACACACACGCACACACACACACGCACGCACAAACAAACATACACACACACACACACATACACACACACACACACACACACACACACACACACACACACACAGACACACACACAGACAACACAGAACACACACACAGACAAACACAGAACACACACACACACACACACACAGACACACACACACACACACACAGACACACACAGACACACACACACACACACACACACACAGACACACAGACAGACACACACACACAAACACACATACGCACACAGACACACACACATTCCTGTGAGACACACTGAGACTTCATTGAGACTCTTCTGAGATCTTCTGCTCCAAACTCACCTTGTGAGACTCCACAACATCTTTGATCTTCTGAAGGTCTTTCTGTTTCTTCTGGATCTGCTGCTGAACTTTATTCTTTGATTCTCCAAACTGACTCTGAAACATTGAACACAAAGACTGAATAATAGAGTCTGTTTCAACTATTAAATCATCATATATCTCAGTAAACTTCTATGATAAGACAATAAAAAAATAAAAAATAAAAAATAAAATAATCACCTGTTTCTCCGTCCATGCTGTAGCTGTTGATACAATGTCGTGATTTCTGTGTTCATCTATACACAGAACACATAAAAGCTTCTGATCCGTGCGACAGTAAATCTCCAGAATCTTGTCATGTTGAGGGCAGATCATGTCATGAAGTGCTGCAGTGGCGTCTATCAGGTTGTGTCTTTTACCTCTGAAGAGATTCTGGTGTTGCTCAAGATGAGTTTGACAGTAAGAGTTGAGACACAGCAGACAGGATTTGATGGCTTTGTGTTTTCTTCCAGTACAGACGTCACACTCCACATCTCCAGCTCCAGAGGAACACTGATCAGAAACAGCACATTTGACTTTAGTCTTCTTCAGTTTCTCCATCATCTCAGCAAACATCACATTCTTTCCTAAAACAGGTCTTGGACTGAAGGTTTGTCTGCACTGAGGGCAGCTGTAGATTCTCGTCTGATCTTCTTGATTCCAGCAGTCTGTGATACATCTCATACAGTAAGTGTGTCCACAGGGAACAGTCACTGGATCCTTCAGTAGATCCAGACACACTGAACACATGAAGTGATCCTCTGAAATACTCGCTTCTGCCATTTCACCGTATGAACACACACAGATAGAAACACCAAACACTCCACAGATCGATGAGTTCAGTTTCACTTTCTCTGAACTGAAAGACTTCCTGCTTCAGATTATGAAACACATGAAACAGGTTTGACAAGTGATGTAATAAACACGTCCACTAGATGGAGGCAAAGTGTTTTATTTAAGGAAAGTCTACTGCATGATGACAATATTTAAAACAGCTCTGAGCAGATATTTCCGTCATACAAAACCAAACCAAATAATCTAATGGTGGAGATTAATCTCTAATACACTAAATAATAAATTATCTCCTGAAAAATCTGTGTCTTTTATGATCTATGTTGGGAGAATATTTAGAGTTGAATGTGTACAGTGGCCTATACAGGACAAACTGCATCCTTACTATTAACTTCTTTATTGTTTAAAGTCGCCATGAAATGAATACTAAAGTTTTTTGGCTTTTAGTGTGTTAGGCTGGTGCCAAGGTGTCCACACCAGAAGGGCACCACATCCCGGGAAACACAGAACTTCAACCAATACAATGAACTCCTCACAGGGTTTGCATCTCCATCTCAGACAGCATACAACAATGAATGATGATTACTAACTCACACCTTTACATCCGTTCTCTTCTCCCCCTCTCTCCTCTCTCTCCAACTGAGCTCAGAGCAATTCAAAGCTCACCCATAAACTGGATTTGACAAATACCATATGTTATATGAACAAAGCATCTTCACATGCATATTTGGTATCGTTTGAAATGTCTCAGCATGATTGGTACAATGGTCTCATATCCACAGCAGTAGAGCAGATCATAACATGGGTTTGAGGCTTTAAAGATATTCTGCTCACTGTTGAGGTTGTGTCTTCATGCACATGCCCTTTTGTGGCCTGATCAGATCCAGGACAGAGTCCTTTACAATGTAAATTGTTGTTGTGTGGAGGAAGGTTATTCTGGTCTGAGTATTTAAGGGAAGCTGGAAAAATGTTCAGGGGAATTCTTACTATGATGAACCCCACAGTGCTGTGTGAGCCTTCAGACACACAGCACTGTGTTTTTTTTCTGATCGCATCTTTATCTACTGTCAGGTATGCGTCTTAGACTCGTAGACATCTTTGAGGATTTGATGTTTTGTTTTCGTATTATCTGAATTGAATTGAATTGTAATTGGCAAGAAACATTTACCTGACTAATAAATTGTCATGTTTGAAATTGTTCCGCAGTATTCTGAATTTTTGACACGTTCTTGTATTCAGTATAAGAATTATATTGTATCCCATTACATCCTTGTTACTGCAAATCCCCGCTAAGGTTAGTAACGGACAAGAATCCTGTCTAGGTGGCAAAGACAGACCAGTTGAGAATTTTAGAGATCCAACTAACAACTTGGCATTAGTTTAAGTGTACTTAGATCTTAGAGTCTGTTAATGTAAGTGTACATTTAGAATAACACAAGGGTTGTCTGACCAAACTACTTCATGAAACACATGAAACAGAGTCCTTGTAATAAACAAGTCCACTAGATGTCAGTGTCGTAGAGAAACTCTTCATAGATCAAGTGAACGCAAGACCTGCCGACATGGTTGGTTTATATGGAAGCATATGTGGTGCAAAATTCAATTTGCAATGCAATATTCAAAATGGCAATGCAATATTCAAAACGGCAATGTATTTCTGTATTTAAATTTACATTTTGCAAAACTCCACATGTGCAAAGTTTGGTGCAGAAGGAAAATGAAAATGAAATTATATTATTTACATTTACCATTTCCAACAGCAGTCTTAATGTGTAATGTGCATACTTTTTAACGCTCTTTAAGTTGCAAAATGAAAATGCATTCCCGGATTGATTATACATATTAAGATAGTCAAGCAAAACTGTAGCAAAAAGAAAATTCTAATGTCATTTTCCCTTAATGCATTAACATTAACAGGTTGAACATTTGGGATCGCATTTTCATTTACACACAGCGCGTTGAGGGTGCAAAATTCAATGTGGACTTGAAAATGCATTTCGAGCTGACCACGCCCCCATCCCCGGAACAGCGTCATTGCGTAAAGGCCATTTTGAATATTGCATTGCAAATTGAATTTTGCACCACATATGCTTCCATAGGTTTGCACATACAGATCTGAGTTCAATTACTTGTCAAGTTGTAAATGTAAAGGTAAGTGTGTAAAAATGGGTTATAGAGATTTTTAATACAACATTTGTTAAATAATTTATGGTTATAATACAGAACAAGATAATTTACATGTTTGGATGAACTGACCCTTCAGATACTCGCAGAGTGTTTGTTCCCTGGTTGGTGGCGCACACGCCACGCGCTTCAGACGAAAACTGTGACGTCACTCATTTAGAAAAAATCCAAGAGATGTTTTGACTATATGTCATCCATATTATGTACTTATGTTGTAATCAAGAAAAACCGTATGAAAATAAACCAAAAAATGATTATACTGTTGTCAGTTTACTTTACCAAGTGTTTGTGGCAGATCGATTATTTAGTCATTTTCATAGTTTTACAACAAATCTTATACGTCTACTGCAGTGAGACCAAAGTAAACTTGTGGTTACTGAAGTAAAGCCGTGGTTCCTTTACATCTGCAGTTGTTATAATACTGATAAAGTTCACACGTGGAGAGGTTTGCTTCACAACTTCCTCGAGGGGTTCGAGGGTGATGGGCTCGTAGCCCCGCCCCCTCCGGCTCGAGCTATATTTATACGTTATTGCAACAGATGTGCAGTAAAACCTCGTGCGTGCTGCTCTGCCCTCACACTGCGGGGAATGTTTGCCTAAAGATTTACCAACAGTAACCATAACACTCATACATCTGCATCGTGTCAGGACTGATCAGACATCAGCAGCATGAGCACGGAGGAATCAGACGCGACAGCGCCGGTGAACGCGGGCGAGCCGGCGGCGAAGCAGGAGAACGAGAACGCGGACGGTAAAAGTGCACCGCATGAGGAGAAAGCCGCACCGGCGGAGTTCGAGCCCCCGGAGGGCGGCTGGGGGTGGGTGGTGATGCTGGCCGCTATGTGGTGCAACGGCTCGGTGTTCGGGATCCAGAACGCGTTCGGAATTTTGTTCGTGTATCTGCTCAAGGAGTTCGGCTCCGAGGACGACGAGGACCTCCGATTCAGAACAGGTAACTTACGTCGGGGCCGCGCGTGCAAAAAGTTACTGTACTTCTTACTGTACACGAGCTGTCACTGTAATCATCATCAAACGTGGCAGAATAAGACTGGGGCTGCTCGTCACACTTTTGGGAAGGTTTATACTCACTGTATACATTAGTAACAAAACTTTCTATGCCAGAAAACACATTTTGACATGTTATTGTTCAGAGAACAATTGAATTTTGCATTTGAACAGGTGACACGCAAAAGTGGTCATAAGACGCAATTCACAAAAATATGAATTTATGACAGAGTTTGGAGGGAAAAGCCAATTGTCCAAAGTAGATTTTGGACTTTTTAGGAATGAAGTGTGACAACTAGCCCCGGTCTCATATTCATGAACCTCAGTACTTAAAAGAACTGTACAGAGACTTTAAAGTCGATGTGGTTGTGTTGTCCGTAAAACATTGTTGCTAAGGTACCGTTAGAAACAAAATACGTGCAATACAATGAAACTTGCCTGAGTACACAAGAATGACGTGGTTTGCTTTGAGGGAAATTCTCTTGCATGTATAATGACACAGAAACAGAAGTCTGTGAACTTTCACTTCTCAACACAAGTCACAACGGGCCTTTGTGTTAAATATTACACACACTATCTGAAGAGACGTATGCATACATTGGCTTCATAATGCTCGGTCGGAGAAACATGTTTTATAAAGTGTTTCTCACGTAATCCTTCATCATACATTCCGTAATGAAGTGATCGTTCACCCCCAAATCAAAATTCTGTCACCATTTTATCACTCTCATGTCATTTTAAACCGCTTTGACTTTCTTCCGCAGAACACAAATGATATTTGAAGCATGTTGATAACTGGACCCCATTTCCTTGCATTGGTTTTGTGTCCATGCAATAGAAGTGAATGTGTGCAGGCGCTGTTCGGAACTTTCTTCAAAATATCTTTTGCGATAGAAAAATACAGGTTTGAGGGTGAGTAAATGAAGACAGAATTGAAATTTTTGGGTGAACTATCCCTTTCAGATATTGCAACACACTCTTAGACGCAGGAGTGTAATAGTGTCCAGATTAAATCAGAACTGTTGAGCAAAACATCTCAACGCTTGGCTTCACAAGATACACGTTTTACTATTTATGATTCCTACTTCTGAAAAGGACATTTTTCGTGAGAGCTTTCAAACATGAGGGTGAAGTTTTTTTTTCCATCTTTGTATGGATAGCAAAGTGGAAAGTGAGACAGGAAATTATGGGATGAGAGAGAGGTAATCGAACTCGGGTCGCAGGAAGTGCTGCTGCACAATGTGTCGGCTCACAGTCCACTGGACCACTTGGCGTCGACATGAGAATGAAGTTTGTCGGGAGGATGTTTGAACATGGTGATTTTAATGCAGGTCATCACATTGAGGGAGAAATGTGTTAAAGTCATCAGCACAACAATAGATTCAATTTAGCTGCGAACGTTCCTGTCATTGTAATTATTCTCACTGTTTGCGAGCGATTTGTCATCATCAACATTTGAAAACATTTGAGTTTTTTTCAATCAAATGAGCAACAATGACTGACAGAATGAGATCTTTTCCTTCGTAACACTCGCTGAAGATTGCATCAGTAGCAGTTCAGTCCAGCTGTCTCTCGTCCCTCACACACAATCGCCTGATGCCAGCAGAGTTCAAAGGTCAGGACAAAGTCAAGGTTCTGTTAATATGCTTAATAGAAATTTGTGAAAAGCAAACTGAAACCATGAAACAAAATATTTTTAAAGGGACAGTTTATCTAAAATGTGTGAATCTGTTTGTGACTCTTTATTCAGTGGAACACAAAAGAAGATATTTTGAGAAATGTCATCGTACAACGGAAGTCAATGAGGTTCAGTGTTGTTTGATTATCAACACTCTTCAAAATATCTTCTTTTGTATTCTGCAAAAGAAAGAACGTCATACAGGTTTGCCACGACATTTGAAACATTTTGATATTCCATTCTATGATTGATGCATTTCGGCAGGTGCTTTTATCAGTTTGTGTGTTCACTGGGATCAAACCCAAGACCTTTGCTAACACAGCTGTCTACTAAACGATCCACACACATTCAGCACATGACGTCAAACAATCCGTGAAGAAACATTTGATTTACACGGAAAGATTAAAAACGAATGATGTGAAACTTTACCGTTGCTCTTTTCTGATGATGTTGTGTTGCACGGTTTGGAGATGTTCTTCTCGTATGCTTTTATCTGCTACTCGCACACCCACACGCTGCCTGAGATGCACCAGAAAACAACTCTTGATAGTGACATGAGGCCGACCGTCGTATTTCCCCACGGTCACGATAAACTTGTTTTAAAAGGAGATAAGACATACAGCCCTGCTGCCTTCCCGCTCTGCCACAGCAACGGATGACTATTTTTTTCAGTTCGAACCATTATACATTAATACTAATATGATTTCTAAACTCTTTTATGAACGTATGTTAGGATGTTATCTAGTTGAGTGGTTTATAAACTTTATGATGTCAGAGACCCTCAAATAAGATAACCTTTAGTGAGGGACCCCCTTTCATCTATATTTTTATATGTGAGAGGAACTTTGTTAGATAAATAGTAAATGTGATAAACATTGACAACATGTTGAAACATTGTTTCAAAACCTAAACATCTGTTGGATGTATTTAACCCTGAAAACACATTTTCAATTTTAACGTTTGTATTTGTTCTTTCTTTTTTTTCTTCTTTTTTAATATATTTTCTAATGATTACAAAGCCAGACGAGATTACAAATATCAAACATGCATAAATGAAATACAAAAACAAGTTCAAATCATACAAAGAGAGGAATCAAAGTCAGAACACAAACAGAATATAGCAACTTTCACTTTGAGTACGAAAAAAGGAACGAGAGTGTGAAGAGACTCGCTAGAAAGATACACATATAAACAATCATGGAAACTATAAACACTTGAAATGAAAAAATGATCATGTTCAGTAGACTTTAACAACTTTTGCTTTATCTTGTAACCTTCTGAAGGCCCTCTGGGGGTCCCCGGACCCCAGCGCCAAAACCCCTGATCTAGTTTGATCAGTAACAACACTTTATAGAAAGGTTGTATGAGTTGACATTATTTAATGGATGACATGTTTTTTTGGTTGTTAGTACCCGTATACTCAGGGCTCACTTTCTAAGTCTAGTGTGACCGCGCCGCAGCATTCGATTGTCATAACTGTAGAATGTCTGATTGAAGATGTAAAAATCTGTACGATGTTCGCTTGACACTGTACACAACCCCATTTGCCTTTACACTCGTCTATTTCTTATACTGATGATTTAGTTTTTAGTTTTGATATTGATCAACTGCGTGCCGTCGTGCAGTGCACTGGCCTTGTTCTTATGGGTGACAGAGCAGGTGCAGTTAACACACACACACGTGTCTCTCTCCCACGCAGGTTAGTTAATAGTCAACAGAGCATTTGATCTCTGTTGACACAAAGTTTAGGTGAAGGTTTCTGGCATTTAAATAGATAAACACAGGAACCGTGAGCTCAGAGGAGCGTGGACCAATCACATCGCTCCGGCATCCAATATGGCATCATCACCCTATAACTGCAGCGGGTGCTGGAAAAAACAGGATGGATCCCTCAGAGCTGGAGAGATGTCAGGGGGTTGACTTGAATTCTTCTGAATCTAAGTGTTTGGATTTGTTGTTGTCACAATAAATAGTGAAAAATAAAAAATTCATCACGTTATTTATGGACTGAGTTTGTCTCTATGAGTTTCTCGCAATTTCTCGCAACATAAATTGGTTTGACGTGTTTTACGTCTGCAAGGTGGATTATTGAGGTGCATTATCTGGTGACATGGTTGTCTTCTGTCTGCTGTTTTGATTAAGATGTTTTGTAAACATTCAGGAGACATCTGTGTCTCTGTCTGAGAATCTTATAGCCATATTTCAGCCGATGGAAAACTGCAAATTCCAGCTTTTATATATTCATTGTGTTAAATTAAATTTAAGCTGATTACAGTTATAGATTCTTTACGGTTGTCTACCGGACGTTAAGTTTGGACAACATAACATTTGTTTATGTTGTTGCTTCTGAAAGTGTCTATTTTACCACTTTTTCTGCTTTTGTTCGAAAGTTATTCCTTATTGCCTCCATCAAAAACGCTTAAAACTTTTAGTACAAAAACACAGTTAAATTTAGACCTAGTGTGCACACGTGAACACATGATGTGATGAAAGAGATCGTGCTTTCACTCTCTGTCATGACTGTTTTCTTGCACATGATTGGATTTTGTCTTAAGTGTCTTTTTTCAAAAACCTTTCCCATATTTATGTTTTGCGCTGCCAAATTGAGAGTAAAATTGCCGAAAATGTAATCTTAAAGTTCAATAATATTCCATATTTAGAACCTTCTGTGTATCTTCAACACATTAATTGATATGTAATATTTAATATATTTAGCAGATAGATTGGGTATTATCACTATGAGGACTCTTGGGTGTGTAGTACAGAGGATGAGAAAGGACTATAAATTAAATTCAGAAATAAATCAATAAACACATCCATAGATCATTTGTAAATAATTATATAAAGTATTTTGTATTTATTTTTTTAATTATAATTAAGTCATTTCTGGTCCTCCAAATTGTGGCATATGACAGTCAGAGCCATCAAGAGAGAGAAAGTTCTGCCAAGGGAAGTTGAAAACGCTGGAGCGTCACGTGATTCATGGTGACTTCAGATAGATCCAAGAAGTTATGTTTTCTCTTATAATGGGTTAAAAGTTTACCTCAGTTGGTCTGTATAGTATAGCAGATCCATGCGTAACTAGCAACTTCTGGGAATTATTGAGAGCCTCCATGAACTGTTCCATTGGAGTCAACAAAGTTGCCGCAACTCTCTCTTTCAAATGCTCTTATGACAGTGAAGAATAATAAAACAATCATGGAGAGATTTAATTGTGTTCTCACATGGATAACAGCTCAGGTGATGCTCTTCTAGTTTACATGCTGATGTCTGAATTGAGGATTTCCGATATCGCTTGTGTCTTTACAAGCAGTCCATGGCAAACCCTCCAGAGCTGAAATGATCCCTAATGTCCTCCACATGTGTGCCGCTCCGCTCCTCCAGCATCATCCCGCAGGCCGACAACTGATGCTTTAGGAAATTTTGCAAAGTCATCATGAGGAAAGCTGGGCTGGAATTATGGTGGAAGCCTTGTGTTTTGTGGAGTCTCTAGCTCTGATCTCCAGATCTTCAGAAACACCTGAGGGCTTGAACGTCTGATGTCAATCTCTCAGATGTGAAGCACATTAAGAGCCAGCGTGATGCTCGGAGGATGAATCGGGCTCATAAGTGTGTTTCCCGCCGGTGGCTCTGGATTCTGTTTTATTCTTGACAGATGTTTGCCTCCTTAAGGTTTTGAACTGCAATTGTACTGTTTGTACAATTTGTGTTAAGTTAAATCATGTTGTGCTGATCTTTTATCGCTGTTTCACTGTTGTCACAGGAAGTTGAATCAACACGTTTAAACTTGTCTGGTGTGATGTTTTAAAAAATGTTTTAAATATGAACTATCAAAAGTGATGTCAGATCACGGTGGTCTGGTGTTTTAACCTGCTGCTTTCCAACATAACAGTACTATAGTATACTTATGTATTTACCATATTCAAGTACTGTTGTAATTTACCATATTCAATTACTTACAAATACTGTAGTGTTTTTGAGCCTTAGTGTTATTTTAAAGTGCACTAAATTATTTCGAACAGTTGATCAATTTACAACACTGGAACGGTTATATTCTGGCAGCTGAGGCACCAACTTGCATCCAACTTGCACATTTGCAATCTATTACTGTAATTTAACATATTTACAGTTTGTCAGAAACACTACAGTAAAATCCCGTAAAACTACAGCATACAGAATACCATAGTGAGCTATTTACAATTACTAAAGTATTCTACAGCAGGGTTTTCAAACTTTATGAAAGAAACAATAAAAAATTGGTTGGATTAATAGTAAATAGAATATTATAAAGACAACACTAACCTAAATAGTCTGCAACAATTTAACTTTGAAAACTCACTAGCAAGATTCCTATATAAACAATTCTGGAAACTATCCATAGCAAAAAAGCAGATAAACACTGTGGACTTTAATCACTTTTTTCCTACCCCTTGCATCCTTCTGGAGGCCCCCCTGGGGAGACCCCAGTTTGAAAACCCCTGTTCTACAGCATAGTAAAATGCACTTTTGTAAATACGATTGTATAGTGCAGTTCTATCTTAATAAGGTGCTTAAAAGATTCTTCAAAGTGATGCCGTAGAAGAACTATTTGTGGTTCCACAAAGAACCATTCAGCCAAAGGTCTTACATATCTTTCTTAGGGTCGGGCCGATAGATGACGCCATCGTCCATTATTGATTGCTGACAGATTCCAACAAATGTTTCACTTTCGTCATTTGACTCTCGCTGCTCTGTGCTGCAAAACACTTCGTGAAACAAATATGAACAAGGCTAAGGGGCGTTTAAGCTCACACTGTACAGACTGACCTGACTTTATAACTGTTGAGCTTGCACTGTAGAGTGAGCAAAATTTGCGCAGACCCGCCTGACTTCCTAACTAAGACGCCTGTCTGCGCATCCCACGATGTATAAAGAAGACTTGTGTTTGCGCATCCCGTTTTGTATTAAGAAGACATATCCGTGTCTGTGCAGCTCTGATGTCTGCTTCACATCGTTCCTAGTGGGCAGGAGCTGTACTGCACAGTGTGGACCCAAACCGAGCCCCCAGCCCCGCCCCCCAATGTCATCGTCCATCACAATGTTTTAATGTAGCCATCGTCCGATGACAATTTGATGGACATCACCCAACCCTAATCTTTCTTACATTTTATTCGCCCCAAAGAACCTTTTCTAAAGAGGGTTTTCAGATGTTAAAGGTTCTTTATGGAACCAAAAAGCATCGAAGAACCTTATGAAGCACTTTTTTTAAGAATCTATTTTCTCTCTGGACTTTTGTAGTGTTGGTTAGATGTGGTTGAGTTGGACAAGTGTTGGTAAAAGTTGGGCAATTCTTCTTCTCTCAGTGTTTGCATAGCCGGCGTTGTTGAAATCTGTCAATCTTTTGACTGTGTCCATTGCAAACACTTTAATGAGTCCACTGATTTATCTGCAGTTGTGTGATGAAACAGTTAACCTCACACGCTGTGGCTGAAAAACGGGAAATGCACGACAGCTGCAGAAATGCAAATAATTTGTACAAATAATTTGTGCAGAAGTCCCAAGACATCGCTGCTGTGTGTTTTATTGTTGTTGCCAGGTTGTTCTGTATAGTTTTCAGGGTGTTGTTCAGATGAACTCTGTGGGAGACAGTATCTCTGACCGCTGGGAATCTTCAGATCCATTGCTCTTGAGTAACAGATGGATGTTTTTGCCTGTCTGCCTCTTTCTCAATACAAGTATACCACACCGTAGTATGAAGACTCTTCTGTTTAACATCAAATACTAACAGGTGCATGACACCAAGTATCTACACTAAAAAATCCCAGCAAGCCAGCATTTTATCGAGTGTATACAAGGTCAATGAAGAAATGATTTACAGTCCGTTGTGGAAGAACTTGACTGTTATGATAGCAGCAGGCCTCTAACATTGAGAAGAAAATCTTTCCGGAGGAATCTAAGTTATTTTGCACATCTCTGTCTGGATCAGCTCACATAAATGTCCAGTGTTAGGAGATGAACGTTCACGATCACGGATGGGTGTGGTGCTCACATTGACTGAACCTTGTACTGTTAACCTCAAGTACACGTGAGAGAAACATATGAACCCTGTGTTCATAATCTTATCAGAGAATTTATTACTTAATGTTCAAATCATCATCATTAGATTTGACATGATGTACTTGACACGGAAGAAACACACCAGACCGCTCTGAGAGCGGATATACATATTAGTGTAAAATAAGATCTTGAATGAGATTAAATGGAGAGCGAATGGAAACTTTTGCTCAAGTCTCATTTGTTTCTCAGGTGTTTTTCTGAGTAAAATAGGCACACGTCCCACAAATGTATCTGTTATTAGAGTTTGAGATGAGATGTCAAACTGAACTCAGATTTGTCAAGTCTGAAATCAAGAGTCAATATGATTGAAGATCTCAAAATGAACACTCAACACATTAACTCATTTAGTCATTTGGCAGACGCTTTTATCCAAAGCTTGTACTCAAATCCAGATTATATCACTTCTATAATCTACAAACATTTACACCTCCAGACTCTTCATGCGTATTAACAATTACACTCTCATTTGTTTCTGCTTTTTATTTCTACTAAACATTTTATGTGAAATCATCTGAGACTAAGTGGATACATTACTCCATACAAGAACATGGAGCACACTAGGACTGCAGCTATCGAGTATTTTAGTAATCGAGTATTCTGCTGATTTTTCCATCGATTAATCGGGTATTCGGATAATAAATACTTTATTAAAGCACAATTCTAAATATACAATACGAAATAAGAAAGGTCTCTTAAAATTAACAACTAATTTGTTTACTTTTTAGAAAAGATAAAATTTGAAAAGTGAACCCATTTAATACATTATATTGCCATATTACATTTAATATGCAACATAATACAAATGTATAATTTTACTGTTAAATAGTAATATATTTGTCCTCATAAAATACAGAGTTAACTGGACTTTTATTTGGCAGGTTGTTGGAAGACGCTTATTTTTAAGTATGTCTGTTTCTTCACTCAAACAATAAAATATTTGTGAAATAAACACTCAAAGCAACTCTGGAGATGAAGTTTCACAAAAATAGCATTTCACCATCCCAATAACAATCAGATCTTCTTAGCTATGAAAGAGAAACATCTTAAGTTTTCTAGTCTCTTGGTTTGTCTTGGCCTATTGGTGATATATTTAGTTGTTGTTGAACTCTTGGTTCAAGCTGATAAATCAAATGAAGAACTCAGATCGAGGAAATGGAAGTGTGTTTGGAGCAGTCAATCATTGGTGGTTATTTGTGGTGTTCAGGAACTTGGCGTTCAGGAAAGAGAGAGCATAACTCTTCTATCTCTGAAGTATTTACCTAAACTCATTGTTTCAGGTTGGCTCAGAATGTGGTTATCAGCTCTGTTTGAGGGTGTGTTTATACACACTTCACGTTTGATACAGATTGACCTCCACATGATTCTAAGAAACTGAATTTTTAGAAGGACTTTATTTGATTTTGACTGTATGAACGCAACTGGATGTCCGTTGAAGGTTCAGGTGTGTGTTGTGGACATGGGATTTGTGTTGTTTACAGTTGGGGTGGAATCTGTTGGTGTTTGGGGATGTGACCACTTGGAGCTCTTACAGAGCTGATGTTTGTTTGCTTTGCTAACATTGTCCATCTTCTCTGTGGAAGCATCACTCATCGAAGCGAAAGGACGGTGTGATCGCCGGTGCAAAAAATATGAGATTAGTCATTAAAAAAACGATTTCCACCTCAGTAAACTTTCAGTCGCTCTTCTGGTTTCTTATGCTGTCCATATGATTTGGCATGGTTTTACTACAAGTTAAGCGAAAACCAGGATTATTTATTTGTTACAAATTGTAATCAATCTGCAACACTTTTGTATATGTAAGGGTTGGAGGAGAAGGTCACTGGGACTTTTGAGATCCGTTGGAGATGCATTGAGTTTGACGACACTGAAATGTCATTATATTCTTTTATTAGCTTTAGTTTACATTTACATTTATGCATTTGGCAGAAATTTTTATCCAAAGTGACTTACATTGCATTACCATATACATTCATACTTAGGCATATGCAATCACCTGGGTCCGAACCCACAACCTTGCGTTGTTAACGCAATGCTCTTACCACTGAGCTACATGACATATGAAGTCAAATATTATTTTGGTACGTTCATGAATGTGCAGTTCATCTCCATCTTGTGATTTATGTGAAGTCCCGTTTGAAACTGTGAAAGACTGCCGTGAAACATCAAGGACACGAATGAACGGCAGAGAAATGACATGTTTGTCTGGTGATGTCATGTGTTGGAGTGATAAAACATCTGAACGTCTCTCTGTGTCATTTATGTCTTATGCAGATCATTGACCCTTGCCCTCTTTCTTGATTTCTTTTTGCATTTCTCTGTTAAGAATGAATGACAGGTTGTGTTATTTGTGAGATATCTATCCTGTAATTTGGATCTGAGTATTTTGTGGGTGTTTGCGAGTAGAACATCACAACCCAAAAAAACATACACAGTAGGAATATAAAATATTAAAACCATCCAATAACAGCTTTTGTTGGATTATTCTGTTTCTATTTGGAATATGACTGATCTAAACCAAAAGATAACGCCATATGTAAATACAAACTTGCAAAACCAGCTTTGTGTATTACACTTTCTGCGTGTGAAATTCACTTCACAACAGACGCGAGTTTGCGTCATGGGAGGGGCTTCTGCCAGCATGCTCCAGTCTTGAGGCAAAATGTCTGACAGGGCTTTTGTTGAGAGGATAGCTGTGCATTTTGTACTATGGAAGGCTGAAAAATGGTGTAGACTCGTTCGGCTCATTCATAGTATCTTACACCTCCGGGTATCCAGGTTATATTCTAACCTGTGTCGTGATAATGAAGCTTATGCTATCCCTCCTCCTCCCCAGCGCCACCTGTTGAGATCTGCTAGAGGCTTCTTTGATTCTTCACTGTTGTGTTGTGTGTGAATGAATTGTGTTTGTGTTTTCAGCATGGGTTGGTTCTCTATCGATGGGAATGATCTTCTTCTGTTCACCGATCGTCAGCGTGTTCACCGATCTCTTCGGTTGTCGGATAACGGCTGTGGGTGGAGCTGCGGTGGGGTTTGTGGGACTTGTGGCCAGTTCAGTGGTCAGGTGAGTAGCTCAATTCACGTTTTTAATATAATGCTTTTTAAAAGTTGCATTGTTTGCTTTACTTTATGAAAAAATCTAAAAAAAGTATTAAATGTATAGAATACATAGAGAGGAATATAGAAAACAATACAGCGTATCAAAGCTAGAAATAAGCGTACTTAATGCTTGTAAACTTTGTCATGATGTTCTCATCCTGATCGTAACAAAATTTCTTGATTCCAAGGAACATCCGAGCATAAACCACTGTTTCACCAGCCATCAACATTGTGTTTGAAGCACGCCGGTACCTATTGTTCACCTGATGGCAATATTTAAGTTAAGACAGAAGATCTTCCACAGATATACATTGAGATTAATCTGAGTGCTTGTGTAGCAGGCTGTCTTCCATTATATAGACAAACAAACTGCGTCACAGTCGAGAGAAAGTCACAGAGGAAAGTTTTAAAGTTCAGAAGATTTGATGGAGTTCTCAGCTTTGTTTCACTTAAGTTTCAATTTGTGGCTGGAATACACAACAAGACTTTTCAAATCTGAAAATATTTTTATTAACTAGATATCAAACACTTGCAGACTCAAAGATTCAGATAGAAACATAATAAGTGATCAAATCTGCAGACTGGCAAAGACATTCTGCAACAAGTCCAGACTGAAAATCTGAGCAAAAGTCTTGAAGTGTATTCCAGCCTTTAGTCTCAGATGTTTCTCCTAAAATGTCTAGTTGAAATTAAAAGAGAATTGTATTTGTTGAAACACAGGAAGAGTCTGGAGGTGTAAATGAATGTAGATTGTAGAGGTGAAACCATCTGGATTTGAGTAAATGTAATGAGTGTTCATATAGAGATCTTTAAAAATATTGAGTTTTGATTGCAGATTTGAAAAATCTGAGCACAGTTTGACACTTTGTTGACATCTCTTTTGAAACTTTAATAGAGACAGTTTTCAGATTTCTGACTCTTTATCTCAGGAGAAATATGTGACCCTGGAACACAAAACCAGTCTAAAGTAGCACAGGAACATTTTTAGTAAGACAAAAATACATTTAATGGGTCAAGGTTATTGATTTTCCTTTTAAGCCAAAAACCATACGGATATTAAGTAAGGATCATGTTCCATTAAGATTTTTGCAAATTGCCTACCTTAAACATATAAAAACTGTACTTTTGTGAGTGGATGGCCTGCCACAGTGCCACCGATTAACAACATCAGAGGCAATTTTCTCAATATTTTGATATTTTGCACTCTCAGATTACATAGTTTTAAACGGTTGTGTTTCAGCCAGATATTGTCCTATTCTAACAACTCATGCACAATGCAAAAAATAGCTTTCTTACTTAGTCTTTTTACCTTGTTTTCCATTAAAATGTCTAAACATTCACATTGAAGCAAGATACATTTTCTTGATGAGCAAACTGGCCTAAGAAAATATGTCTTTTTTTTGTCAAAAACTATGAAATTTCTGTGAATTTCTGCTTAAAACTAGCAAAAAATCTGCAAATGGGGTAAGAAAAATAATCCTGAATTGAGTAGCTAAGAAAAAGGTAAAGATTAATTCAAGGTTATTTTTCAGATTATGTAAAATCTCAATTTAAAAAAAATGACCCATGAAACTGGTTCACATATCTGAGACGTAGATGAGACTTAAGTTTCCATTTGCTCTCAATTTGATCTCATTGATGTCCAAGATAAATCATTTTGAAATGTTTTTCTCGGCAGGTCTCTCGGGGCGCTGTACTTCACGTATGGGATAGTGTTCGCGTGCGGCTGCAGTTTCGCGTATCAGCCCAGTCTGGTGATTCTGGGTCACTACTTCAAGCGCAGGCTGGGTCTGGTCAACGGCATCGTGACAGCGGGCAGCAGCGTGTTCACCATCACCCTCCCGTACGTTCTGACCGGTCTGCTGGACCGTGTGGGACTCTACAACACCCTGCGAGTTCTGTCCATCTTCATGTTCATCCTGGTGCTGGCCGGCTTTACTTACAAACCCATCCTGCCTAAACCCGTGAGCAGCGAGAAGTCGGGCGGTCGCTGTCCCGCACTCAAGAGGGTCTTTAACCTGCAGATCTGGAAGTCTCTGGGATATCGAATCTGGGCCTTTGGGATCCCCGCCGCGCTGTATGGATACTTCGTGCCTTACGTTCATCTGGTAAGTGTGTGTTTTTTGCCGTGTGTCTCTTGACCGTGTGGACGTGACAGTAGTGAGGCACGATGAAGCCAGCCTGAAGCTCGATACGTTGGATGATGTTTGTCCTGCGAGGTTCAGACAAATAAACAGTCCAAATGTGATCCGTGGAGAGATGATGGCTCACGGGTGGTGCTGATAGAGGAATGGCTTGTCTACGTGCAGAAGGTCGGGAGTGTTTCTGGCACGAGGAAGCGCTGGGTGTGAGGTGAGGTGGATAAACACTCATCTCAGCGTGTCATTGTCATCTGACGGGGTTGAACGGCACTCTTGACCCGCTCAAGTCAAAACAAAAACAGCTTCCTCAGGGATCGGGGTCAGATGGAGATGTTTTTAAAGCTCCTCAGTAATCTGGATCTCGCTGCGTCTCAGTTTGACTCCAAACCGGAGGAATAATATTGACCGTCAGTTCAGGTCTGTACCGATGGGGTCATTCATAACAACAACAAAAAACCTGCTAAATTCCAAGAATTTGGAATAATAAATAATATTTTCGATTTCCTTACGAAACCTCATATGTCCAAATTTGCTGTTTTTCGGGAAATGGAAAAACATATTTCTTTTGGACTGATTCGAAATTGAGTTTTCCAAGTTGACAAGTATTTTTTAAATAATTTAAATGGTAAGTTTCATTCAAAACGCAGTGAAAAACATAACGAGTGACTAATAAAAGTGATTTATGACAAAAAATCTAAATCAAAATATGGAGATACGAGGTTTCTGGAGGAGAGCGACGATGTATTATTTTTAAGGACATTTTGGTTCGTTTTTTGTAATTTCATAAAACAATTATTCTAGTCACCTTATAAATATCATATAAGACTGAATAATATAGACAGTGAAAAACATTAACAAAGTATTAAAGTATTTTTGAAGTATTAAAATTTGTGCTGTCAGATAAGTTTGTGTTTATGTAATTTGTATATATTTAGACTGAAATATGAATAATATATATTTATTATACATAATGTGAATTATATTTGAACATAAATATTTGTAATTTATAGATTTGAGCAAGAAATGTTTGTGTGTGCATTAATATAAATTAGGGCTGTCAAACGATTAAACCGCGATTAATTGAATCCAGAATAAAAGTTTGTATTTACGTAATATATGTCTGTGTGCATATTAATTTTGTAGTCATAAGAACATACACATACATGTACATATTTAAGAAAAAAATGAATAAACATTTATAAATATTTAAAATGAATGATAAATATTTAATCTATGTGTATATTTTCATGAACACAAAATTAATATTTTTAAGGAACTTCAGGATGCGATTAATCGTTTGACAGCCCTAATTTATGTTAATGCTCACACATTTCTCACTCAAATCTAAAAAGAACAAATGTTTATTAACTTATATACAAATATATTGTACATTATGTACAGTATAAATATAAGGAGATGTATGTAGAATTCTGGTGTTTATGCTGAGTTGTGTGTTCATGAAACCCGCTGAAGGAAATCTGTCGTCTTGTGACCTGTTTCATGCAGAGACGCGTCTGCAGCAGATGCTGACAGTGTCATGATGTCGCATTTTACTCTGCTGAAGTCAGCAGTCACCAGACTTCTAGAAGTCAAAGTCGAAGGTCCTTTTTATTATGATGTTTATTATCCAGAAGATAAAGTTGTGTTCAGAGCTTCAGTGTGACGTTTCCTCTCATAACATGACCTCAGAGAGATCTACGGCAGTTCTCTTGTTTTTATTTGTTTATTGAACTTTTACAATATAAAAAAGACATAAGTGCAGGAACATTACCAATCTGCATCGGTTTTCATTCATATTATCCATCATGTGTGTTTGATCCTCATAGTGAAGAGTTCATGTTAGTCATACATACATGTCATACAGTTCATTAACCGCAGACTGTATATTGTGTTATATGTATTCAGCTCAGTTCCTCACATTTTTGTAAGGATACAACCCCACTGCTTCTGGGCGGTGTGTTAATGTGATGTTTTGTGTGTGTGTGATGTATTGATTGTGACGGCCGGTGGGCCGCTCCCGTCTCTCAGCTCTCAGATTGGTGTATTTTGGGAGGAGGAACCGAACGCCCACAAACCACCAAACACATCTGGTTCACATCATGTGCCCTCACTTACCCCCTGCTTATCCACCATCGCTCCTCCTGTTACCCCTCAACTTGCTTCTCCATCTCTTCTATGTGCATGTGAAAGTGTCTCAATGGAGGATGAGGTGGTGTGTGCATGCCTGTGTGTGTCTGTGTGTGTATGTGTGTGTGTGTGTGTGTGTGTGTGTATGTGTGTATGTGATGAATATGTTAGGATGTGGAAATAGTTTTACATACAGGAATTTAGGCAGGAAAAGACATTTCCAAACCGACACCTGATCCTGTTTCCTGATCAGCTCAAGATATAAGTGTGTGTGTGTGCGTGTGTACGTGTGTGGGGTGGGGGGCACAACCCACCCGTTCATATTTAATGCTGCAGTTACTGACAAACCCATCCTTCCACACACACAAATACACACACAGTTGTGTTCACACAAAGGCAAAAACACACTCACATACGCATGTACAAAAATATAACACATAAAGATACACAAACACACTCCGAGGCATGCACACAGAGAGATACCCACACAGAGGCGTGCACACACATATGCAATAACACAAACATAACATGTACAAAGAAACGTAAACACACTCTAGCACATAGACAAGCTAACACAGCAGCTGTGTGTTTTGCTCAGTTAAAGCATACGGACCCGTGACATTCTGGTGTGTATATGCACTGCAGATGAGAAGAAAGCTCTACAGAGAGTCAGCAACTCACCACAACAATCATAGGTACACAACTGACCTCACTTGAGGACATTAACAGGACAAGATGTGTTCAACGGGCCAGAAACATAATAACGGACTGTACTCGCCCTACTCATAACCTGTGTGCCCTGCTGCCCTCTGGTGACTGCTATCGGCCTCTCAAGACACTGACCTCCAGACTCCTGAATGCTTTCTAGCCACGCTCAGTCATCAAACTGAACTCCATGTAATGAAGGACAGCATTACTCTATTATTATCTTAAGCTAATCGCTAGTTGCACAACCCTAACCCTAAAAAAAAATAACTCTAACAGGTGTATAAACACAAACACACACACACACACACACAGGGTGTACATATGTCGAATTCAACTTTGTATAGTGTATGTTTGTTGACATACTGTACATCATGTGTGTTATCAGATGAAGCATGTTGAAGAGCGTTTTGGAGAGGGCACTAATAAGGAGCTCCTGCTCATGTGTATTGGCATCACGTCTGGAGTTGGTCGTCTGATCTTCGGCCAGTTGGCTGATTATGTGCCCGGAGTCAACAAAGTCTACCTGCAGGTGAGATGCTGCTTGTGTTCACCTCACACAAACACTTTCTAGAGCTCTGATGGAGCCGATCAGATGATCTGATATTTTATACACGACACCATTTGAGCGCTGAGTCTGACATGTTTTGTCCTGTATTAATAAACATCATGTCATATCAATAACGCTAGTGTTTCATCTACTTGATTTTCTTGTCTATAAATCTGTCGACCACAAAACTTGTCTAAACAAACCTTCATAGTTTCAGCTCGTCTCTCTCTTCTGTGCAGGTGGCTTCATTCCTGGTCATCGGTGTGATGTCTATGATGATTCCTCTGTGTAATATTTTCGGCGGGTTGATCGCCGTGTGTCTGCTCATGGGTCTGTTCGACGGCTGTTTCATCTGCATCATGGCTCCCATCGCCTTCGAGCTGGTGGGCTCTCAGAACGTGTCGCAGGCCATTGGGTTCCTGTTGGGCATGATGTCCGTCCCCATGACCGTCGGTCCTCCCATCGCGGGTACGGCACACGTGACGTCTGAAGAGCTTGTGTGATTTCGTAAACGCAGACGTCTGCCACCAGCTGGCTGAACGGTGAACTGCATCGTTTAATGACCCTCTACGGTAGGTGCTCAATCTCTTTTTCATGTCCGCAGGATTCTTAAGGGACCGTTTGGGCAGCTACGACGTGGCTTTTTACCTGGCGGGGATTCCTCCCATCATCGGCGGAGCCATGCTGTGTCTCATCCCGTGGGTGGAGGCGAGGAGGAAGAGGAAAGGTGAAGAAACCGCTGCAGACGCAACAGAGAAGATGCTGGGGCAGAAGAGCCCAGACGCGCAGGACGACGCAGGCACTCGAGAGAAGACGGTCGACCACGAATCCATCATCTGAGTTTACTGTATGATGAACTGTATCTCTGGCCGTCCATCAGTGAACTGCACAAATGTGATTTTTTAAAGCTATGCATCATTCAGAAAGTGTCCTTCAGTAGTTGTGTTAAACTTTTAAGGGTTTTAAATGCGCAAACTTGAAAGTGAATTGAAAAAGGGAAAATGCTCGCATGTTTGCATCGACAGGTGAACATCTGGACCTTTTTCTGTAAAAAAATTATATATTTGTTATAACCAAATAGGATTTTAAAGGGATTCCCTCCAATTAATCTTTTTTAAATGGTTTTATTTTATATGGAGTCAGAAATCGTACTTTTTATGAATAGTTTTCTTGTGTTATTTTTTTCTTTTGTGTGTTCACACTATGACTTAAGCACTTCAGTAGTGTTTATAAAGTGAAAGTCACTACATGAAGATTACGTGATGTAGGGATGTAACGATTCACCATGAGCCGGTTGAAAATCGTTTATAATAAGTGACGATTCAAGCCAGTTGAGATGTTATATGAATCGCAGTACCTGTTTTGAACCGCAGGGGCCGCTGTGTTCACTGCAAACTTGGAAAACGGGGATATGCTGATAGTTCTTAAATAAATAAATGAACAAGAACAGCACAGAGAAAGTCTAAGTTTGTTTATATAAAAGAGAGTTTTGTATTATTCCTTTGTTGTTTGATTTGGAATCTGTATTAAAATTAGAGTTTAGTTTTGTTATTTGACATAAAATATATTTTTATTTTACAAAGAAATGTGCATCAGTATCGTGAGCTGAGTGAATCGTTACGTCCCTATTTGTATGACATTATCCGTGATATACTTTCACGAGTAAACATTAGTGCTGCTTTATAAACTAAATGCCAAATTCAGTGTGTTGTTCAATGTAAAATAGTTTTGTGTGTCACACGTGTAGATGTGTGCATGATTCATGTCACATGTAAAGGGTTTGTGTTTGAGCTCTAGGTGTTTGTCGAGGGTTTACATGTGTTGTGGCAGGACAGATTTTAGTATTTGAAATGAATCGTGAGGATGTTTTCTATGCAATGAGTTTTTTTTAATAGGAAAGGTTCAGGAAGGAGCTTGACCGGCTGTTTTCATCATCAGACTGTGTGTCAGTCACTTTTATTCACCCAAAATGTGTTTATTCTGTCATCATTTACTTACCCTCTTATCATTTTGAACCTGTCCGAATGTCTTTGTTCTGCTGACCGCAAAAGGAGAATGCCAGAAACCAATCAGATCTCATTCCCTGTTTACTCCCATAATATTTATTTTCCCTACTATGGCAGTAAATGGGAGATAAGATCGGTTTGTTTACTGACATTCTTCCAGATATCCTCCTTTGCGTTCATCAGAACAGAGAATAATCCAGGTTTGAACAATCTGAAGGCGAGTAAATGACGACAGAATTTTGATGTTTGGGTGAAGTATCAGTTTAATCTCAGTGCTGTCCGCTGTGGTTTCATATCATTTCTCGTGAACAGTCATCAGGTGTTGTTCACATGTATTAATATTCCTGTAATAATGGAAGCAGGTGCTTTGCTACAGGACTGAAGGGAATATGGTGATAATATTCTTAAATCTACAGTGTTCATACATCATCATATTGACAATCCTGTGGTGTTTGAGTATTAGTGCTGTAATCTACCTCAGATTGACACGATTGTTTGAATGTTTCTCTACAGAAACACTGATCACAGATGCCCGTGTCACGTTTGTTTCGTCCGTGTGCTTTATTCTGTTCAGAGTGCCTTGACAAGATGATTGTTGGATTGAGATGAATGAGGGATTTTACATCTGAAAGCTTTGACTCAATTTCAAATGCTGCAAACAGAGACAAACGTACAGAACATTTCACAAGAAAAGTTTCTTTCTGACACATGTGTGTGATGTTATTTTATTAAAACATGCAGCTACACATCGCTTTTAATTGTAGACACCCATCGCTTTGTCTTTAAACTCAATAGTTTATGCAAATATTATATGTATATTGTTTTCCAGCATGTTTGTGGGAAGATTATCTTTTTTTTACTTTTTTACATTTTTAATCATTTAACATATTGCTCATGTTAGCCGATGTTTTGTGCCCAAGTAAACATATTTTGTGGACTGATGACAATCAATAGGGATTTACTCAGGGTCATAGGACATGATATGGATTGTAAAGTGTCTTCAGCTAAACACCAAAATGAAACTCTTGAGGTATTGAGAAGGTTTCGTCTGTTTTATTCTGTGTTGTTGAGATGTTCTGAAATGACATTCACCAAATAAGCAAGTAAATCAAAGCCAACCGTGTAACGCAACAGATCCTTCTTCAGTGGATGAGTTGTCCTTCATATTGCACTTAACAGTGAGAACGTGATGTTTTTCACTATTGTTGTGTGTAAATCATAATGCAGATGATCTGTTTATCGCTGCTGTTCAGTCTTTTCATTCTTCATGATTTCATTGTGTTATTTTTGTGTATGTATCACACAACTGCTATATTTGAAACTTACAATAAAGAACATAGTAATCCTGGAGGGGTTGAACTGTGTTTGTGGATTCATGAAGATTGTAATGTGTGATGATTGGTGCTCACAACATTGTATCAACTGTTACAGCACAGACAGAGAAACAGGTTTTTATTTGATTCATCTTCATTCATTACTGTTAAAGTGACGAGAGTTCTACAGATATTTAATAGATCAGACAAAAGTCATTGTGTTGAATTTTTCTGAATTAGTTTGGAGAAACACAGAAGAAAGTTCAGCAGCAGAATATGTGAGTATAAGACTCTTATGTAAAGTCATGTTCGTTTTTTAGAGAGGAAAATCACAATTAAAGAATGATCCATATGTGGAAATATACATTCAGACATTTTCCTTTAAAAGTATTTTTTTGTTAAAAGAGCATATTGTTAATGTGCTTTGGGAATGTATAGACTCATTATATCACATTAATAAAGACATTAGAATCTGAATGTGATTCTGGATATTTCATTTATTTGATCAGTTGATGAAGGTTTCAAACAGCTCGTCTGTTTCAATCATTTGACATGTATCTGAAAACTAAAAGCAAGTGTGAATAAGTGTTTTATGACTTCAACAGCTCTTGTCATTTGGGTTTGTGTAGATGTGATGAATGTTACCCGTCTCTTCTCTCCTTCCAGTCGTTCCTGCATGACTCTCTTGTCAATGCGATGTAAACACTGGATCCTCTCAGCAGAAACTCTCTCTGAAGTGATCTTATCAAGAGCTCTGATCTATAAAAACACTCACACATTCATTCAGCAGTAAGTTTGCTTTGAGTGTTTGAACATTAATAAAGAGATGTGGATGATGAAATAAGTCATGAGGTCGTGATGAGATGTTTGGTACCTGATGTTTGTTGCTGAGGTCCAGTTGACCCATCTTTGTGTTCATGAGCTGCTGGACTGTGTGAATCTCTGACTGCATTTCTTCTTTAGTGGCCGTGAGTTGATTCTCCAGTTTATGAATGAGAGGTTCACATCTGCAGCCGTTCAGCGGCGCCTGACGCACAAATAATACACAAAATCATCACAAACTATCATGTGTCATGACTGACTAATAATGGCCATGTTTCATATTATCAAATGTTCATTTCATTCTTCAACATTGACTTCTGTTTAAAACTATTTTCTATCACTAAACCCTCATACAAACCCTCATTTTTATTTCATACATGTATGTTTATTTCACTATTTTTATCGTTGCAAATCCTGATATTATCAGAAATGTGTAGAGCTGATAGGCTTTATAGTTATGAGGAGCAGTCAATGGAAATGATCTGTCAGCTTTACTCTTCTTCTTAACAACACTGTGTTTGTGTCTTCTGATGAGAGCGTCTGATGGAGACACCTGTGAAACACACACATTTAAATCATCATCATCATGTACAGTAATGACTCATCTGCTTGAGTAACTTCTGTTTGACTTTATTCATTTTTATTTTTAGGGATCTGTCCCTTTAAGAGCAGAATATGTTGGTGTATGGAGTTGAACATCTTCACTTTTCTCTGTAACATGTCATCACGCATGTCATCACGCATAGTTGTGAAGTGTGAAGTCATGATGGTGTTTGTGTGTTTATTTGATGTTGTAGAGTTTTCAGTCTCTCTCTGCACCTCCTGAATCTCCAGACGACATCAGTTTCACTTTCCTCTTTTCTTTTGATGCTGTGAGAGAATCTGTCCGTCAGCTGAGAGACAAACTGCAGGATTTCTGCACACAGCACATGAGAAAGATCTCCGGTAAAACACTGAACATTCATCATCTCATCAAATCTGACGTCATATTAGAAATACAGTCCAGAGAATGAATATCATGAGATTGACACTGTTTCTATCTGCTGATTACTACAGACACACACACCAACACTGTCCCCAGGATCAGAGACGACTTCCTTCAATGTAAAGTACACAATAACACACACTGAGATTGATGAAATATCTCCTCTAAAGGATCTGAACAATGAAAGAAAACATCATCTGTGTTTCTAATAAATATAAATCAATAATAATCCTCTGGGACTCCTGACATCTAAAACAAACTTGTAGCTCGTGCTTAAAGATGAACTGAATAGTGACTCTGAATAGTTAGAAAGCGTTCAGATACAACACATTGAACAGATGTTTATTTTCATCTTTAAATTCATCATTCTGTATCGTTTTGTTCCTCAGATTCTCTTCAGTTGACTCTGGATCTAAACACAGCGAATGAACACCTCCATCTGTCTGAGAACAACAGAAAGATCACATTCACTAACACACAGCATCAGTATCCTGATCATCCAGACAGATTTGTTGATGTGCGTCAGGTGTTGTGTAGAGAGAGTGTGTGTGGACGCTCTTACTGGGAGATTGAGTGGAGTGGTGTTGGTGTGGATACATCAGTGTCATATAAGAGCATCATGAGGAAGGGATGGAGTCATGAGTGTGTGTTTGGATGTAATGATCAGTCCTGGAGTTTGTTCTGCTCTAACTCCAGTTACTCATTCAGTCACAATAACAAACACACTAAACTCTCTGTAAAGATCAGATCTAATTAAATAGGAGTGTATGTGGATGAGAGAGCAGGAATTCTGTCCTTCTACAGCGTCTCTGACACAATGACCCTCATCCACAGCATCAGCACCACATTCACTCAACCTCTCTATCCTGGATTTAGATTTGACTGGTTTAATTCAAAAGTGAAACTGTGATCTATAGATATAGATGATAGAGAGATCACAGGTAACATCATCAGGGTCGGTTCTTATCATTTGGAGGCCTGAAGACAAACTTTATCTCAGAGTCACAGGACCAGCGTCCCCTCCATCTTTCAGAATAAATCAAGTATTTTATTACACTGTATAAACTATTTGCTCAGTAAGTTATCACATGTTTTTACTTTCTTTATTTTATTAATCTTATTAATAGTCAGTTTCAGTTTGAAACTACTCTGACTACAGTGAAACACAAACTTAAATCTTAAGACAGACAGACGGACTAAATGTTTATATTTTTTTTGCAGTAATTTGTTCAGTAAGTTATTTACAGTAACACATCAGCCCACTTCTTGAGATCACCTGAGTCTACTCTTTATCAGAAATTAGTTACTTTGTCTGAATTTCAGACAATTGATCTCAAAACCCTGGAGGAAACGGTCCGCATCTTAAGGCGTCAACTTGCAGCCTTGACACACTTCCCACATCCTTTTTCAAAAGAGTGTTTAACTGTTTGGAAGCAGATCTCCTAAAAATAGTTAATACCTCACTGCTCTCAGGAACTTTCCCCGAGTCCCTAAAAAATGCAGTTGTCAAACCTCTTCTGAAAAAGGCCAATCTAGACCAAACCTTACTGTCTAACTACAGACCAATATCAAATCTTCCTTTTATAGACAAGATCATTGAAAAGGTTGTCTTCAGTCAGCTGACCAAATTCTTGAACTCAAATGGCTACCTGGACAATTATCAGTCTGGTTTCCGTCAGCATCATAGCACAGAGACATCGCTCATAAAGATAATTAATGATATTCCATTGAATTCTGATTCAGGCAAAATATCAGTTCTGGTTTTACTAGATCTCAGTGCTGCTTTTGACACAGTAGATCACACCATACTCCTAAATAGGCTGGAAAACTGGGTAGGGCTTTCTGGATTGGTACTTAAATCGTTTGGGTCATACCTTAAAGGGAGAGGTTACTATGTGAACATAGGCAACCATAAATCTGACTGGACACCCATGACTTGTGGTGTTCCACAGGGTTCAATTCTAGCTCCGCTCCTCTTCAACTTGTATATGCTCCCACTTGGCCAAATAATGAAAAAGTACCAAATTGCTCTCACCCAATGACTACAGGCCTATTGACTCTCTTTGCCAATGCATTGATGAAATTAACAGCTGGATGTGTCAAAACTTCCTTCAGTTAAATAAAAACAAAACTGAAGTCATTGTTTTTGGTAACAAGGATGAAACTAACAAGGTAAACACATACCTTGACTTAAGAGGTCTAAAGACACAAAGCAAGATAAAAAATCTTGGGGTCATTTTAGAGTCTGACCTTAGTTTCAGCAGTCATGTCAAAGCAATAAGCAAATCAGCCTACTACCATCTCAGAAACATAGCCAGAATCAGATGTTTTGTCTCAAGCCAAGATTTAGAGAAACTAGTTCATGCTTTCATCACCAGCAGGGTGGATTACTGTAATGGACTCCTTACAGGTCTTCCCAAAAAGACCATCAGACAGCTGCAGCTCATACAGAACGCTGCTGCCAGGATTCTGACCTGAACCAAAAAATCTGAGCATATCACTCCAATCCTCAGGTCCTTACACTGGTTACCAGTTACTTTTAGAATCAACTTCAAAGTATCATTAGTTGTCTATAAATCACTTAATGGTCTTGGACCCAAATACATCTCAGATATGCTCATTGAATATAAACCAATCAGACTTCTCAGATCATCAGGATCAAGTCAGTTAGAGATAACAAGGGTTCACTCAAAACAGGGCAAGTCAGCGTTTAGTCATTACGCCACTCGTAGCTGGAATCTGCTTCCAGATGACATCAGACGTTCACCAACAGTAGATACTTTTAAGTCCAGATTAAAAACACACTTGTTTAGCTGTGCATTCACAACCTGAGCACTGTGCTACTTTACATCAACTGCACTTCTATTTCTAATTTATTTTTATTTTGCTCTTATTCTTTTTATATACTGTATACACTCACATTTTTAATCAATTTTATTGCTGTTTTATTGTTTTAAATAATTTGCATTTTAAAGATACGTTTTATTCTTTCTGTCAATCATTTTATGTAAAGCACTTTGAATTGCACTTGTGTATGAAATGTGCTATATAAATAAACTTGCCTTTATAAAATGATGTTGCCGTAAAATAATTACAGATGATATTTGAAGATATACAGACAGTTGAGAGAATTTTTTGAATACTCTTGTTTCTTTCTTTTCTTTTTACTTTGCATCTCTTGAATTCATTAATTTATCACATGAACCTTATAGATTCTTTCAATTGTTTAAATATTTTATCTGTCAGTGAGTTTTGAGATGTTTTCAGGTCTCAGTTTTGCATTTAATATCTTTGTGTCATGGTATTTTTGGAAATGGTATAAATCTTAAAAATAGTTTTGTATATTTCTCTTTGAAATAATTTTATTATATTAAACAGTGACTTGAAGTCAGATTTTTAGAGTTATTTTCAAAACATGTGGTAAAACATTCTTAAGACTTTCAATTCTAATGCTGTAACAACCGGGAACTTGTGTAGAGTGATCATAAGAGAGCTGAAGATACAGGAACAGTGTAATAACACATCTGCTCTGTGATTGGCTCTCTGGCAGGCTGTTTTATTGGACCTGATGACATCAGCAGGTTAATGATGAGTGACGGGGAACTGAACCAATAGCATGTGTTCAATTAAGAGTAGAACAGACAGAAATTAGGGACATTAACACAACTATTATTTATTTGACTGTTTACTAACACATGTTTCAAATCAAACCCTGTATTTGCTGGTGTTACAACAATCAACTGTTTTTGTATTAGCAAAGATCAATAAACACTATTCATCATATATAGCTCATGTCAGTCAATGTAGAAACTAATGTTGACTAATGAAATCTTATTATGAAGAGTTACTAACAATGATGATATTTAAAGGAATATTTCACCCAAAAATGTAATGTATTTAAAGGTCCAATATGTAATTTTTGGAGGATGTATGAACAGAAATACAATATAATAAACATAACGATGTGTTCAGAGGTGTAAGAAGACCTTATATAATGAAGCATATAACTAACACAAAAAACATGATTTTGGAACCAAACTCTTCAAATATAGTTTCAGCTTCTGTATGTTGAGGTTCATGTTTAGTCTGCGTTTAATTTTTGTTCAATGAAATAAATTCTGTTCTAATTTAACATTACATCACTCTGAAATTAAAAACTATTTTTCATGAAAGATATATTTTACTCAGTTTAAAAGATATTTAGATGTCTGTAAACTGCTCTTAACATGCATGTGCGGCAGCTGAATCTGAGCAGACATGTTACTGAATGTTTCAAACTTCAGATTTATCTCGTTTATGAAAAGCTTGACACTATCAAGTTGTTTACAAACATGGCGACTCGTAAAAAACACACAAAACAAGGATGATTTTGATTGATTTATTATAAAAAGGTCAGGACTGTTGAACAGACACTGATGCTGGAGATCACGTGGCATTAAAGAAAAATCCACTGAACATAAAAACTAAAGATTCAACGATGAACAAACAGACCAAACCTTCAACAGTCTGTGCAGTAACACACATGCAGAAATAAAAACCGCAGCAAACAAGTGCATTTACAAATCTTTCATCCGGCTCACACTGAAGGGTTTATTATACTGTAGAGGTCTGTGAGAGCGACTGATCAAAACCTGCAGGATACACAATCTCAATCCATGTTTATCCATCCATACGCATTTCAAAAGCATTCCTTCAGACACTAAAGACTAAAGCAAAACCACCGTGAAAATACAAACTTCTTCAGAGTCGTGCAAATCAACCCAATTCCACTCAAAACACACAAAAGACTCAAAAGCAGCCGAGGAAAAGTTGAGAAATTGCAGCTATGTAGGAAAACAGGATCTCTGGCAGATAAATGAGTTCAGACTTCACCTCAGAAATGAATGTAAAGAAGATTCAATCTGTAGATGATGTGGCACATTACTTTCAAAGATTCACAACTGACTCCATCCATTCACACATTTGACACGACGGCATCCACAAACCACACAGAGAATTGATCATCACATACATAGAAAACTTTGACATAACATTTTGAATAGATATATAATAGAGTTAAAATATCTGATTGATACAACCAGTGTTATGAAGCGCTTTTAAGAGCTTTTAGTGTTGCTCAGACACAAATCAAAGAAACCTCAAACACGGCTGATGCGTTGCATTACGGTCACATGATTCAGAATTCACCAGGCAGTTATTTATCTACTAAAGACTTCAAAAACTCTTTTCAATAAGACAAAACTGCATTAAAATGAGGAAACCTCAGAAACATTTCCTGAACACGATCTGAGGACCAAACTCTTCATATTCATCAGAGGTGATCCAGGCGCTGGAGAACACGGGCAGATTGGCCAACACGGCTCCTCCACACCACACAGAGAAGTCTCGATCGCTCGGACTCGTGACTCTTACAGACTCCATCAGATCTGCTGGAACCATGTGTCTGATCTCCATCTGCAGACGCTCGGGGAGTCCGGCCAACAGCGTATTACCACCTCACAACAGACAGAACACACAAACTCAGACATGTGCACCCATAGACACAAACTATTAACCCTTTAACACAACTATTAACAATCCCGAGAAATTAAGAATTTGTTTGCAAAAACACTTTCATAAATCATGTTTTTCATTGTTTTATGCTTTTGTCTTTTATTGTGTTAGTTAGGTCTATATATTTATATCATTACTTAAATCAAACTGCAGTTGGGTTGTTTTTAAGAAGATTAATAGGAATAAACAAAAAACATATTAGAATTTTTCTCAAAGACTGCGTTATATTTTATCTTCAAATATTAAAGGATAACCAAAATAAAAATAAATTCTGTCAATTACTCGCTCTCAGATTGTTCCAAAGGAAGATATTTGTAAGAATGTCAGTCATCAAAAGGATCTCATCTCCCACTTCCATAGAAAATAAAATCTATGGGAGCCAATGGGGCTGAGATCTGTTTGGTGACTGACATTCTTCCAAATATCTTCCATTGAGTTCAGCAGTACAAAAAGACAGAATTTTTCATTTTAGCGTGAACGGTCCCTTTAACATCATTTTATTACATAAACCTATAAAATACAACAACAATACAATGAACGTATTTCTATCACTAGTGTGTTTTTTAAAGATTTCCCATAATACCACAGTTTGAATATTTATTTGGATCAAACGTCTGTTTCACAATGTGTTGCCCCTCAGAGATAAACAACATGTTCACAATAACGGCACGGACTGATGGAATCAACTCTGGATGAGTTTAGTGTTGATGCTTCTTACTGCCCATATTCACAATAACACCAGAACAGCTTCAATAGATCCACAGCAGACTCGTTTGATTCATACCTGACAGAACCATGTTTCCAAAAAAACTCCTCCGCAGGTCAATGTCCGACTGGAGAATGGATTTAAAAACGCTCTCATGCATCCCATAATGATCTCGTCCAATCAGCCCTGGCTTGAACAGGACCTCTGGTGCCCTGTGTGTGACATATAAAGAGAGACTTTTGTCATCTAGGTTTTACTTTAACTGCACATTCAGCAGCGTTTTCATTATAAAATCCAAATCTGAAGAGAATTTAGAGGAAATGTGTCTCATGTTTTCTATCGGTGTCATTTTATTGACATCGAAATATTCTCACTGTACTCTCATCGCTCTCATTCACAGGTCTGGTCTTCTCTCTTCACTTCGACCTCTTTACCATTTTGATTTCTGTGAAAAGTAGGCAAGTGAAGATTCTCATGCATGTTCTGACCTCAGATCGTATCAAATGTTCTGAACTAAGATGACAGAAACCATCTTTGGCTAAAGCGTATTTGCAGTGCGATTGGATTTTTTGGTTTGCTGTGATTCCATTAGTTTCTCTGGAGAGGGCGAGACTGATGACCTGTACCGCAGTCAGACACTAGGGGGCGATCAAATAGCTTTAACTTAAACTGCCTTCTACTGCCCAGACAACATCTGTAAGATGTCTGCTAAAGATCTGAAAAACATCTGCTGTGTAAAAAAATCTGATAACATCTTTCAGCATTTTACCATCCGTTCTAAATCACAAACATCTAACAGACATCTAGACGTTTATATGACATCTGTCAGCAGACGTCTCTGACAAAATAGGTCTGCAGATGTAAACGCAGACATCAACTAGACGTCTGCCAGATGTGTGTGTGCTATCATGTGCTGATATCTGAAGATCACTAACTGAGTCAGTTTCATCACCTGAAGCGTTCTGTGCAGAGCGAGACGATCCGTCCATCAGGTAGCGTGTATTGGACCTCCGAGGACGCCGTACCTCCGTTCCTGATCTGGGATTCATAATCAAGTGCCACAAAACAACATTTCTCTTTCATCTCCCGCACGATCTCCAGCTCTGCAGACGTCTGCATACAGACACCCTGTTCCTGGAGAAGCTATAACACACAAACACACACTTCAGTCTCAAACCGTTACAGACACAAGTCCTCCTCATGACTTTTACAACACGACTCGTGTATGATGTCAGGTGTCAATCAATCAGATGGTTGCGTCAGCTGTATGGATCTCATTGCTGTTATGGTGTGTGTGTGATGTCATCACCTTCTGCAGCTGCAGCGTGACGTCAGCTCCGGCCAGATTGAAGCGCTGGACAGCGTGAGGCAGACAGTGACCATCAAACACTGGAACACTGTGACTGACACCATCACCAGAGTCCAGAACCACACCTGAACACACACAAACACCCAGAAAACACACATCAAAATCAGCAGAACACCAAACAAACATGAATTTATTACTAAACATTTGCCTCAGTTTATTACTAGAAATGTGTAAATATTCTTAAATCAAGATACATTTATTTGACTAGTAAGATATGGAAGAGATCATCCACAGCTAACAGTGCATTAAGCCGTTTTATTAACACCTTCCAGCCAATCAGAAGCAAGTATTCAAACGGACTATGGTATAATTAGTTTTGTTTTATGAAAAAGAATTAAGTTTGTGTAAAACAACGGAGTGGAGAAAAATAAATTACAATTTCGTTTTACTTTTGATTAAGTACCTAGAAGTTTATTTCTCACCTCATGGCAGAATTTCTGCTCGTCTTAAACAAACGTCATTATATTTTCTTTTATTACACAAAACTAAATATCTTCAGTCACTTCCCTTGTCGAATAAATGTATTTTGTTTTCTAGCGCAAATATTGAAAACCTCTTAAAACAAGACAAAAATAATAAATATTTAATAAGAAAGTGTTTTTTTTGTGGTGTAGGATCTCAATCATACGTCAAGTTTAAACTCGTAACTAAAAACACTCTTCAGGTGAGAAGCAAACAAACACTGAAAATCAAACATCTTTTAACTTCACTGCTGATACAGAACATTAGAATCTTCCTGCAAGTACACGTGTGACAAGATGCGACGTTTTACAAACAAAATATCAAGAGCTTTTCAGTTTAAGACAAATCTTTTATATTATTTAAACAACTCTGATAAATACAACTAAGAAAATGAAAGCAGACATTAACGACAGGGATACAATTCTGCACATGTCAGTGACCATCTGAACAAACAAATAAAATAATTTTTGAGCGGAGAACCTGAGAGATAAACCATTGTGAGAAATATCCCTGACGGGTCTGACCTGTGGTTCGTCCTGAGGCGTAAAGCGCCAGAACGGCCTGCATGGCCACAAAAGTGAGCGGGACGTTAAAGGTTTCAAACATCAGTTCTATCATCCGCTGACGGTTCTCCAGAGGATTCCTCGCCGCCTCCGTCAACATCACCGGATGATCCTGAGGATCCACAGAGAGCTGCTGGAACGCATGATGCCAGATCTACAAACAAACAAAATGACCCAAAAAAATCGCTTTACACCAGGCATCTCAAACTCAGTACCTGGAGGGCCGCAGCTCTGCACAGTTTAGCTCCAACCAGCTCTAAACCACACCTGCTTGGAAGTTTCTAGTAATCCTGAAGATGTTGATTAGCTGAATCAGGTGTGTTGGATTAGGGTTGGAGCTAAACTGTGTGGAGCTGCGGCCCTCCAGGAACTGAGTTTGAGAACCCTGCTTTACACCTTCCTCAGTCCAGAACATCAAACCAACACACAGAATGATGTAAATGAGGTCAACTCAGATTTCATGTGGACTTTATAACTTTCTGAAAGTGTCTCTTCTACGTGAATTAAAGAGATCAACCACACACAACTCACCATCTCCATCTCATCCCAGTTGCGTACGATGCCGTTTCTTATGGGATGTTTGAGGGTCAGAACTCCTCTCATGTGCCGAGCATCATGTCCGACATACACATCTCTGTCCACACCTCCACTCATCACCTCCTGAGATTAAAAACAGCCAACATCAGCATCACAACTCATCATGTGACACTGGAGACTGTACGGAGGTGAAAGGTCAAACCTCATATTTTGGATGACCAATAACAGTAGGGAACACAACAGTGGGAAGGTCCTGGTCTGCAAATCCTGCCTTCATCAAACCAGAGCCCATGTCCAGCACGATGGGCGTCTGATAGTCCAGCTGATAAAGAGACATGAAAAAACATGCTTAAAGACTTGTACATCAATTCCTCCTGGTCAACACAAACTCAATGAGTTAAAGACGTCCAGACTCTCGCGAGTCATCCAAGATAAAATCCTTTACAACCAAAACAGCCTCAGATGTTAGTAGGCTGCTTGGATTAAATCGTCAGCTTGAATAAAACAATGCTTTCCATGAAGGATCAGTGCAGAAGCCTCATCAGTCCTCACGCTGGCATTGGAAACATTCAAGTTGAATGAAGAAACCTCTAGTCCTCACCGGTCTATTAGACGTGTTCAGCTGCGGTCGGTCCAGCAGAGATCCAAACACGGCTCTCGTGGAGCCACATCCATCATAAACTCGACCTTCATTCCGCTCACGGCCCAACATCTGCCCCGTCTCCTCCCATTCTGCTTCAGCACTTTGCTCCTGCTGCGCTTCTGTTGTGTTTGCCATGACTGTAGAGATGTTCTGTTGGGTTTCAGAATGTCCGTCGTGTTGGTATGACTGAACGAGAGTGTTGTTGTTATTGTTATGCATGTGAAGACATCTTGTGATCTGGTCTGGAGTTTGGATGAGGTCGATTGACCCTGAGATGGATTCAGAGCGCTCTTGTGTTTGTGCTTCATAAAAGACACGTCTTGGTGCAGGTACCGGAGCACCACCAGGATCAAAAGCACCGTTCTCTGGATTGGTCTGCTGCGTCTCCGCCGGACAGGAAGATATTTCATCTGCCGGAGGATTTGATGACCGCTCCGGGTGGACCGAAGATGGAGAGTCTGTGCCGGAAGATCGCCACAAATCACTCGTATCGGACTCCTCGTTACGAAACCGGACGTCTTGATTGATTTCAGACTGAGATGTAGAATCTGGAGGAGCAGGAGAACTCAAACTTGACTGAGATTTGTTTGTGACTTCTGTACACTCCTGTTTTTCATCTTGAGGTGTTGGACTGGTGTTCATCTCTGTGAGACGAGATGTGTCGGCGTGTTGAAGTTTCTCTTCGGTGTCTGAACTCCACAGATCTTTCCCCATAGAGTTCTTCTTCATGATGGAACACCTCACGACTCTCTTCTTTACTCGCTCTCTTCTGGAACTTCTTTCCATTTTCACGACGTCCTGTCTCTCTTCCTCCAGATGTGCCAGAAACATCCGGCGCTCTCTGCAGGAGCTACGTGTCGTGACGTGAGACAGAGCTAAAGGTTCAGACTCGCCCAGACGCAAAGCTTCCAGTTGGAACCTCTCCTCCAGGATTTGCACCTCGAGAACTTGAAGATCTTGAATGATGTCACTTTTGTCCACTTTCTGTGGTACATCCACACACGTGAGGCTTTCTGTGATTGATCTGCGTGAACCAGAGCGCTTTTCGAAAATCTCACTGGTCTGCGTGTCAGAATCAGATGAGGGGAGTTGACTGCGAGGACTGACGGGAAGAGAAGAGGAGATTTCATCGTCTAACCCAATCGCGCCAGATTGAACCAGATCTTGAAGAGACATCTGAAAATAAAGACATTGGCATGAAATGTGTTTCTGTTTAGTCGCTCTCATTATGTGAGTCTTTACGTAACGTGTGTGAATATGACAGACACACTGAATGTCAATCATTCACAGACTCATTATCTTAGTGTCGCATTTCACACAAGATCATCTCCACTATGATGAATTCTCATCAGTTTTTACGTGAGATTGACGAGGTCCACTGTGAGAGAGACGTCTGTCTGCTTCATCTTAAATTTGTTCTCATACATGAAGGAAGTCTTACCTCACCGTGCTTATCTTTACTCCATACAGGACCTTGTTTGATCACGTCTTCAGTTTCTAACAGCTCATCGAGCATCACTTCCTGTGCAAGCACATTCTCTTCCTCCTGAACATGACATACATGAGCTTTTTATTCCCAGACGAATTACAAACCCACAGTATTGTTTGCCGATTAAATGTGTATGATTGTAAACACCAGAAGGAGCAGACAGCAGAAGCGGTCTAAACACACCAGAATTAAAAAACGCCATATTACAACTGGCAAGAGTTCCTGTCATTTTCACCTGAAATATCTTTCAAATGATCAAACAATATAATGCTATAGATCATTGAGATTGAGTTTAAGTCACATTCATCTGGGACGGCTTGTGTGGGAGTAAATAGGAATTTTCAGTCTCGCCTGCAGGATCTCAGCTGCTCGCTCTAAAGTCTTCTCCACCTCATGAAGATCTTCTTGTTCTCTCTGAACCCACTCAAACAGAGACGCGTCCAACCTGTCCAACACATCCCACAAACACTCACCTGGATGGTCACGCTGTGCACTTATGCACCGTAAAGCAGAATTAACTTCAAGATCAAAGTGAGGATGTGACATGTACGGCTAACTCACCGTTCACAGGAATCATGTCTGAGGTTGTGAAGATCAAACGTGTCCCAGAGAAGAGAAGCCTCTGCGTCCACAGTATTTTCTTCAGGATCAGTGATGGTACTGGACAGAACATTGATGATGGGATTCACTTCAGAGTCCTCAAAGCTATCCTCCCTCTCGGGACGTTTATCACAAACACACCGCGGGTCACGTGTCCCAGAGGTTTGTTCTGCATCATGAGTGTTTGTTGACAGGCCGGAGCTCTTGATAATCCTCTGCTGGTTGGAAGAGTTTGGTGTGATGGTAACCGTGTAAGAGCTCTCCAGATCATCTATAGGGAGACTGAGCCAGGGGTTCTTGGGTAGCGTGGCCGATCGCTTCACCTTGATCTCCAGGTTCACAGAGTCCGATGTTATTTTGGGAAAGATCTGAATACTGGCCTGAGGGGTGTCTCTATTCAAACTACACTCTGGATCTTCAGAGTCGGACACGCTGGCGACGTTCTCCTCGTGAATTTGAGCATAAACCGGTTTGGAGTCCCCGTTGCCTGGGAATCTAGAGAGCCCCTCCCTTCGGTTCCTGGTGTCTAGGTGACTGCTTCCTGCTCCATCAAATCCAGAGTCGAACGAGCTGAGAGAGGGAGGTTTACCGGCACCAGGAGCGCCGCTGGGTGACACCTGATGCTCACAATCTCCAACCGAAGGCCACTTGGCTAAATCAAACAAACTCTCAGATTGAGAAACTAAAGGTCCGTGTGGGACGGAGTTGGACATGAAGCTCGAGTCTCTCAGACCGCTCTTATTCTGATCAGTCTGGAGGGAAGTGATGTCAGAGGTTGTGTGGTTACTCATGAGGTACTCGTACTGCCACTGAAGAGCAAGCTGAAGGTCATGAAATGATACGGACACGGACGATGTCAACAATCTTCTTAAAGTCATGCATCTGTGGAATGAAACGATATTTTATTCATTATAGAAAAGCAAGCAAACAAGTTTTAAATCACGATCATAAACTACTAGGCAAGGCAAGGCAAGTACTAGCACAGGTTTCTTAACCATTTTAGCACAGTTCTATCTTAGAGGAACATTGTTTCAGATGTCAATCACGAGTTATGGCATCATATCATATACTCGCATCTACATTGTATACAATTCTGATAAAGTAAAAAATTTGATTGAATCTGTTTGTATTAAAACCATTATAGTACTATAAAATATCCTGCTTTCCTGTATCTCTGTGGTTAGAGCATGGGGCTAGCAACGCCAAGGTCATGGGTTCAATTCCAGGGATTGAACATACTTCGAAACAAGTGTGTATTTTAATCCAATGCAAATCACTTTGGATTAAAGTGTCTGTAAAACAGGTTTTACATTTATTCATTTGGCAAATGCTTTTTTCCAAGCAACTAACAAGTAGGAGATGCAAATAAATATTTTGTCAGCAGGCTAAACAGTACCGTTAGTTTACAAGGCCATGCTACAAGGCGTTTTAAAGTCATGGGATCAAGGTTATTGTAGTTTACTAAAAGATTATTCCAAAAACTTAATTCTATGGCAAACTTTATGTTTAGATTTGTAATGTACATAATTACATTTTCCCAAAGCACAGAAGCACATCTGATACAGAACCAGGGCTGAGTATGGAAACCTTTTTGGTGATCGATTTGTAATTGAATCAAAACCCTTTAAGAATCTGATTTTGATTCGATACAAGTTACTCAACGTCTCAAAAGACGTCTCATTGGATTGCAGACGCAAACTTCAAATTTAAAATTAAAACCCCTTACAATGTCCAGATTACTGTAATACACATTTACACACAATTTGTTTAATTATTTTATACTTCTATTTTGAGTAACAAACATTGGCACAAGAAATCATAAAAAGTACCAATGAAATGAATTACTATATTCAAAGTATCCATTGGATGAAAGCCACATTATTTCTGTGTTTAAGTGCTTGGGTCCCCGGTGCATTGAACAACCCAGAAAATGTGAAAAACAAGATCCCAGTAACTTTGTTTAAATAAGCCTTTCTCTGCAAGATTTCATGCCTGATGCGAGTTAGATGCAGGCTCTTATAATATTACTGCCTCTTAATCTACACAATTCCATTGTTTTCACAAGCGACAGCGGTGTATGTGACGCTATGGCTAAAGTTTGTGGACAACATGTAATGTAGTCGCTGCACTGAGTCCAAACCTAGGAGACAGCAGTGGATTTATTTTATTTTTAGTGGATATCCCTCACAAACCATAAATAAAAACATGCCTGTTCGCACGAATCATTTCAAGCCGGAGTGCTTTATCAACCTGGGACAGTACAAGCAGGATTAGCTTCAAAGTTGTTCCTCAAGAGCAGGGGTGTCCAATGTCGTTCCTGGAGGGCCACAGTCCTGCAGGGTTTAGCTCAAACATGGCTCAACACACCTGTCTGGAAGTTTCTAGTCTGCTTTGTGAGACCTTGATTAGCTGTTCAGGTGTGTTTTAATAAGGGTTGAAGCTCAACTTTGCAGGACACCGGCCCTCCAGGACTGACAAGCCTGTTCAAGAGGGATAGGGACCGACTGAACGAGACAAATCTGCCGATGCAAGTAATATTTATCAACAGTCTGAATTGACAAATGTACCGTATATACAGGAGGAAAACGTTAGCATATGATAGCCAATAGAGCTACGTCAGTCACAGGCTAATTAGAGCATTTAAAGCCAGTGTTAAACTTACTCTATATTTATATAACATTTGGCAAATGGGCACTGAGTTTATCTGAATGCATGTAAATCATTATGTGTGTTAATATGTTGCTAATGAACGGGGCGAACACTGCGGTAAGTTTTGTTTTAAACGTCTCAAATCATTCGTCCTTGAGCCCATTGCTCATGGAGTCCAAAGTTTCTGACGTTAAAAAATAAATAAGACTTCATGTGTCAATCACATGTACACAACTGCCTCCGATATTTTCATCCTGGGCTGGGTTAGATTTTTGCATTTTTCGCATCCGTAGTTATTTTGAGAGACGTTTTGACAATTGAAAGACAATGTACAAACCATTGCCAAATATGAAAACACACATACGAATATTTCTCACTATGTGCACAGACCTATAGGCTAAAAAATCTGTCACAGCATAGTTATGCTGTGCACCACCTCTTGGGATTCCCAAATCGATATTGTTTAGTTAAATCACCATGAGATTAGAATCTGAGGATGTATTTTTTTCCAGCCATTGAATGAGTGTACCTGTGAGACAGCTGTTTGCCGGCGTGCTGTAGGTTCGGGTCAGATATAACATCAGTGAGATGAGTCAGCTTCACCAGCTCGTGCACTTCAGGACAAGAACTCCTCCTGAGAAACGTCTCCATTCCTCGTCTCCACATGAGTCCTTCTGGAGTAAAGCTGCTCTCACACACACCCTCACGTCTCTGTGACAGATCTGACAGGAAGGTTTCACACAGCACCTGCTTGTACCAGTCTCTACACTATTACACAAATAAACCACATCAAGAGTTACGGCACAACGCCACAAATAATCTCATGATTTCATGACGAGATGAAAAGCACATACTCTGTTTAAGGTGTAGTGGAAGTCTGACACGTTTCTAAGTGTTTGGTAAAGATGTTGAACAGAAGAACGGAGGTTCTCCTTCATTCGGTGCAGATCATGGACCCACGGCTCTCTGACATCTGTTAATTGAACGCTCTCTGATAACGTGTGGAGAACATCCTCAGCACGACGAACAAGAGCCTGTTAACATAAGACATTTGATCAGATTAAAACATGCACAAACATCTCCATAACATCTGCAATACATAGTTTGCTCTTCTGCAATACGTCTCGGACACGTCTGTACGTCTGTTATACGTCTGCTAAAGATCTGGAGATCTGGAAAACATCTGGGGCCTCATTTATCAAATGTTACGCAGAAATCGTCTTAAATTTGATGTAAGATAATTTCTGACATTTGCGTACGTATGATTCAGTGAAAACAGACGTAAGCCCAAAAAACCTTGCCTACGCCTCTGTACCAGATGTGAGATCTATAAATCACAAACGATCTTAAAATTGAGCGCAGCCGAACTGTTTGAGATCTCCGTCTTGTAAACGTCCCCTAATTAATATCATCACCGTATAAAAAAGCACAAGTCAATGTCAAAAACTGAAATCCAGGTCCTGCTGGTGGAGGAAGAGGTTCTTGCGGGGACACTTGGGACAGCCTGTCCAGTGGGATTTCAATGAATCCAAGTTTGTGGTGTGTAGTGCAGGCTGTGAACGAGGTAGGGGGGAAGCAAAGGTCCCTAAAAGACGTTAAAACAAATGGTCTGACTGAAAATGAAATTCCAAAAAGTGTGTTGCACGTCACAGAAGCAATGAGCATGACACGGGAGGTGGAAGTGGCACTGTACCCCTCACCCCGGAGGACAACACAATAGCTGAAATAATTGGTGAGAGTGCTGTTGTTGGCGTTCATACAGAAGGTGATTCAGATCTTTTATCTGCACCAGCTTCAGTAGGTCTGCCAGCATCTGATAAAAGTGATAGAATATCCAAACTGAGTGTTTTGATTGTGCTTTGACTGAACTTTATTGTTGTAATGTAGATGAAGAACATGTAGAAAGGAAAATCGCGGCTGGAAGATCTGTGTCCCTAACTGCAACAGCAGCAAGCAACACTCCACACAGGCCATCAACATCCACCTCGAGCTGTCCTAGCCCAGAGAGAGTGCTATCTGCCACCGTCCTGATATCACAGAAAGAACTGAATCAGTCAGTTTCTGATGTTGTGACTGAGCAGGTGCGACAGTCTCCAGTTCAGATGAACCAGTGTGTGTGAATGTTATGTTATAGTGGCCTCTTCATGTGTCTGTGGCTGCGCTGGGGGGTGAGAAGCCATGGCTTCAGAGGATAACCTCACTTATAGTTACACAGAGAATTATTTCTCAACATAAAAAAGGAATATGCGCAAAACACAGAGTTATGTATCTAGAAGCCGTCCCTCTCTACCTGCTCCTGCCTCAAGATGATTGCATGAGGTGCTCGTATGGCAACGTGAGTGTATCTACTACACCCAGAACATTGGGGAATCCTGTTTGGCACATAAAATCATCCATAACATGTTGCTGCTCCTCTGCAGTGTTTGGCAACTTTATGTATCGAGTGGACAGCCGGATGATGCCTTGAAGCACAGCTGGCATAAGTCTTCTCACAGATGGCTGGGATATTCCTGTTTGGTCACCGATCTCTCTTTGAGATGTTCGGAGAGCACCTGTACCTCCACAGCGATGGCCTGGTTGCAGTTAGTTTGTCTCTGTATATTAGGTCCTATTACAACATTGTATCAACTGTTACAGCACAGAGAGAGAAACAGGTTTTATTTGATTCATCTTCATTCATTACTGTTAAAGTGAGGAGAGTTCTACAGATATTTAATAGATCAGACAAAAGTCTTTGTGTTGAATTTTTCTGAATCAGTTGGAGAAACACAGAAGAAAGTTCAGCAGCAGATCCAGAAGAGAGAGAAAGACCTTCATAAGCTCAAGGAGGCTGTGGGGTCTCGGGTAAGATCTCGGGCCTCACTTCCCAGCATGCAATAGCCGTCATTTCACCATGTAGGTTAAGTAGACTATATGTATCACCTGATCATGACCAGACAGAACTAACACTGTACACTTGATTTTAGATGAAAAGGACAGCCGTCTGTCAGTTTTTAACTTTGTTTCTAACCAAAGGAACGGATTCTCCCAATCTCACATCATTTGCATGTTGTGATGTCATAGAAAGTCTCTCTCTTTTCCTAAACATGTGTTAAAATAGCAAATGTGTCAAGAGTGGATTCATCAACACTGTAACTTAAATATCAGTATCATAAAGAAAGAAGACATTTTGAGTAAAAGTAAAACATATGTGTATGTAAATGTATTTCTAAACATCATGTGCTCTGCAGTTCTTGGCTTCCATGTTGAGTACAGACCCAAAGTGTTATAAAAAAATGTCCACTGTGTTACTCAGACACATTATATCATATTAATAAAGACATTAGAATCTGAATGTGATTCTGGATATTTCATTTATTTGATCAGTTGATGAAGGTTTCAAACAGCTCGTCTGTTTCAATCATTTGACATGTATCTGAAAACTAAAAGCAAGTGTGAATAAGTGTTTTATGACTTCAACAGCTCTTGTCATTTGGGTTTGTGTAGATGTGATGAATGTTACCCGTCTCTTCTCTCCTTCCAGTCGTTCCTGCATGACTCTCTTGTCAATGCGATGTAAACACTGGATCCTCTCAGCAGAAACTCTCTCTGAAGTGATCTTATCAAGAGCTCTGATCTATAAAAACACTCACACATTCATTCAGCAGTAAGTTTGCTTTGAGTGTTTGGACATTAATAAAGAGATGTGGATGATGAAATAAGTCATGAGGTCGTGATGAGATGTTTGGTACCTGATGTTTGTTGCTGAGGTCCAGTTGACCCATCTTTGTGTTCATGAGCTGCTGGACTGTGTGAATCTCTGACTGCATTTCTTCTTTAGTGGCCGTGAGTTGATTCTCCAGTTTATGAATGAGAGGTTCACATCTGCAGCCGTTCAGCGGCGCCTGACGCACAAATAATACACAAAATCATCACAAACTATCATGTGTCATGACTGACTAATAATGGCCATGTTTCATATTATCAAATGTTCATTTCATTCTTCAACATTGACTTCTGTTTAAAACTATTTTCTATCACTAAACCCTCATACAAACCCTCTTTTTTATTTAATACATGTATGTTTATTTCACTATTTTTATCGTTGCAAATCCTGATATTATCAGAAATATCTGCTAATGTTGATTATATTATATATCAAATACAAAACGTTACAGGAGGTTAAAATCATCACGTTGGCCAATCAGAGCGAGCGCACATGAATGTATAATGAGGGCATGAGAAGAGTTCACCTGCATGATTTTTGCGTCTTGATCTCTGTAAAGTGTGTAGAGCTGATAGGCTTTATAGTTATGAGGACCAGTCAATGGAAATGATCTGTCAGCTTTACTCTTCTTCTTAACATCAGTGTGTTTGTGTCTTCTGATGAGAGCGTCTGATGGAGACACCTGTGAAACACACACATTTAAATCATCATCATCATGTACAGTAATGACTCATCTGCTTGAGTAACTTCTGTTTGACTTTATTCGTTTTTATTTTTAGGGATCTGTCCCTTTAAGAGCAGAATATGTTGGTGTATGGAGTTGAACATCTTCACTTTTCTCTGTAACATGTCATCACACAGGACCGACTGCGCTCGACCTCCAGTCTTCATCTTGTCTCTCCTCTTCCTCACCGTCCGTCCTCGACTGAAGCTCTACACGTGAACACACACATCACATGAGTCAGCTGTGACTGATTGAACACATTCATCAGACTGAATAATCATTCATTTTAAAATAGTTGCACATGTGTGTGTTTTCACCTGTGGTGTTCCCATTGACTCTTACAGTATTTAATTTCCCTATGAGACAGAGATCTGTTTGATTACTTACATTCTTCCAAATATCTTCCTTTGTGTTCAGCCGACGAAATAAATGAAAACAGGTTTCGAACAATCTGAGGGAGAGTAAATGATGAAAGAATTTACATTTTTGGTGAACTGTCCCTTTAACACCTGCCCGAGAAACCGACCAATAAGATTTCAATGTTTGTTTGTTCTTTCTGTGAGTTCTATCAATGTTTATATTTGTAATTAAACATTTCATGGCGTTTTTAAACATTAAAGAAGTTAATAGTAAGGATGCAGTTTGTCCTGTATAGGCCACTGTACACATTCAACTCTAAATATTCTCCCAACATAGATCATAAAAGACACAGATTTTTCAGGAGATAATTTATTATTTAGTGTATTAGAGATTAATCTTCACCATTAGATTATTTGGTTTGTTCTCGCATGACTGAAATATCTGCTCAGAGCTGTTTTAAATATTGTCATCATGCAGGAGACTTTCCTTAAATAAAACACTTTGCCTCCATCTAGTGGACGTGTTTATTACATCACTTGTCAAACCTGTTTCATGTGTTTCATAATCTGAAGCAGGAAGTCTTTCAGTTCAGAGAAAGTGAAACTGAACTCATCGATCTGTGGAGTGTTTGTAGTTTCTATCTGTGTGTGTTCATACGGTGAAATGGCAGAAGCGAGTATTTCAGAGGATCACTTCATGTGTTCAGTGTGTCTGGATCTACTGAAGGATCCAGTGACTGTTCCCTGTGGACACACTTACTGTATGAGATGTATCACAGACTGCTGGAATCAAGAAGATCAGACGAGAATCTACAGCTGCCCTCAGTGCAGACAAACCTTCAGTCCAAGACCTGTTTTAGCAAAGAATGTGATGTTTGCTGAGATGATGGAGAAACTGAAGAAGACTAAAGTCAAATGTGCTGTTTCTGATCAGTGTTCCTCTGGAGCTGGAGATGTGGAGTGTGACGTCTGTACTGGAAGAAAACACAAAGCCATCAAATCCTGTCTGCTGTGTCTCAACTCTTACTGTCAAACTCATCTTGAGCAACACCAGAATCTCTTCAGAGGTAAAAGACACAACCTGATAGACGCCACTGCAGCACTTCATGACATGATCTGCCCTCAACATGACAAGATTCTGGAGATTTACTGTCGCACGGATCAGAAGCTTTTATGTGTTCTGTGTATAGATGAACACAAACACCATGAGACGGTTTCAAGTGCTGCAGCATGGACGGAGAAACAGGTGATTATTTTATTTTTAAATAAATGTTTTATCATAGAAGTTTACTGAGATATATGATGATTTAATAGTTGAAACAGACTCTATTATTCAGTCTTTGTGTTCAATGTTTCAGAGTCAGTTTGGAGAAATAAAGAATAAAGTTCAGCAGCAGATCCAGAAGAAACAGAAAGACCTTCAGAAGATCAAAGATGTTGTGGAGTCTCACAAGGTGAGTTTGGAGCAGAAGATCTCAGAAGAGTCTCAATGAAGTCTCAGTGTGTCTCACAGTAATGTGTGTGTCTGTGTGTGTGTGTGTGTGTGCGTGCGTGTGTGTGTGTGTGTGTGTGCGTGCGTGCGTGCGTGTGTGTGTCTGTGTGTGTGTGTGTGTGTGTCTGTGTGTTTGTGTGTCTGTGTGTGTGTGTGTGTGTGTGTGTGTGTGTGTGTCTGTGTGTGTGTGTGTGTGTGTGTGTCTGTGTGTGTGTGTCTGTGTGTGTGTGTCTGTGTGTGTGTGTGTGTGTGTGTGTTTGTGTGTGTCTGTGTGTGTGTGTGTTTGTGTGTGTGTATGTGTGTGTGTGTGTCTGTGTGTGTGTGTGTGTGTGTGTGTGTCTGTGTCTGTGTCTGTGTCTGTGTCTGTGTCTGTCTGTGTCTGTGTCTGTGTGTGTGTGTGTGTGTGTTTGTGTGTGTGTGTGTGTCTGTGTGTGTGTGTGTGTGTGTGTTTGTTTGTGTGAGTGTGTGTGTGTGTGTGTGTGTGTGTGTGTGTGTGTGTGTGTGTGTTTGTGTGTGTGTGTGTGTATGTTTATTTGTGCGTGTGTGTGTGTGTGTGTGTAACAGCGGTGTGCACAGACAGCAGTGGAGGACTGTGAGATGATGTTTACTGAACTGATCTCATCCATTGAGAGAAGACGCTCTGAGGTGACACAGCTGATCAGAGATCAGGAGACGGCTGCAGTGAGTTCAGCTGAAGGACTCTTGGAGCGACTGAAGCAGGAGATTGATGATCTGAGGAGGAGAGACGCTGAGCTGGAGAAGCTTTTACACACACAACATCACATCCATCTGCTGCAGGTAACAGATGGACATTTTGTCAAAAGCTGTTTTTATTCTTTTATTTGAATCATGATAATTGCAGTAATGTGGTGATTTTTTACAAAACTGCAATAATATGCATCATCTTACAGAGTAATTTGAAAATAATTCAGTTCTTCTAAAATGACAATAATGTCTGACATACATTATACATTTTAAATGATATTAATTATTCACATGTTTCATTAGATTTGTCTGTTTGGTAAATAAAAACTGGGAAATATCCATCATTATTGAGACCTTCTGCAGATTGTTGTGTCTGAACATTGAATCATTTTTAGCCCTTTAAATACTAGATTATGATGTTTCATTGCACATCTCCATTCAAGTTCTCTTCACGACCTCTAATCCACCTACAAGGAAATAAATTGTGTCAGAATGTTGGAGGAATGTGATTGTAAAAGTGCTGCATAGAGCTGTTGAAGATGTGAAGTAAAGATGAAGATGATGATGAACGTGACAGTAGTTGTGAAGTGTGAAGTCATGATGGTGTTTGTGTGTTTATTTGATGTTGTAGAGTTTTCAGTCTCTCTCTGCACCTCCTGAATCTCCAGACGACATCAGTTTCACTTTCCTCTTTTCTTTTGATGCTGTGAGAGAATCTGTCCGTCAGCTGAGAGACAAACTGCAGGATTTCTGCACACAGCACATGAGAAAGATCTCCGGTAAAACACTGAACATTCATCATCTCATCAAATCTGACGTCATATTAGAAATACAGTCCAGAGAATGAATATCATGAGATTGACACTGTTTCTATCTGCTGATTTCTACAGACACACACACCAACACTGTCCCCAGGATCAGAGACGACTTCCTTCAATGTAAAGTACACAATAACACACACTGAGATTGATGACATATCTCCTCTAAAGGATCTGAACAATGAAAGAAAACATCATCTGTGTTTCTAATAAATATAAATCAATAATAATCCTCTGGGACTCCTGACATCTAAAACAAACTTGTAGCTCGTGCTTAAAGATGAACTGAATAGTGACTCTGAATAGTTAGAAAGCGTTCAGATTCAACACATTGAACAGATGTTTATTTTCATCTTTAAATTCATCATTCTGTATCGTTTTGTTCCTCAGATTCTCTTCAGTTGACTCTGGATCTAAACACAGTGAATGAACACCTCCATCTGTCTGAGAACAACAGAGAGATTACATTCACTAACACACAGCATCAGTATCCTGATCATCCAGACAGATTTGTTAATGAGCGTCAGGTGTTGTGTAGAGAGAGTGTGTGCGGACGCTCTTACTGGGAGATTGAGTGGAGTGGTGTTGGTGTGGATATATCAGTGTCATATAAGAGCATCAGGAGGAAGGGACGGGGTGATGAGTGTTTGTTTGGATGTAATGATCAGTCCTGGAGTTTGTTCTGCTCTAACTCCAGTTACTCATTCAGTCACAATAACATCAAGACTAATCTCTCTGTAAAGATCAGATCTAATAGAATAGGAGTGTATGTGGATGAGAGAGCAGGAATTCTGTCCTTCTACAGCGTCTCTGACACAATGACCCTCATCCACAGCATCAGCACGACATTCACTCAACCTCTCTATCCTGGATTTGGATTTGACTGGTTTAATTCAAAACTGAAACTCTGTGATCTCACAATGTAGTTAAAAATTAATTAACAAATCATATTTAATAAGCTTACATTTCTTGATGTTAATTTATGATACATTTATCTTATTGACATATAGGTGATAATTCAGTGGTTGATGTTAGGATGGAAAAAGTCTGGAATAAACTAGTGAATATTTGAAGAAAAAATTGTAATAATTAGACTTTATTTTGTGTAATTGATGTTCATGATGTGATGATTTCCAGAGGTTTGATTCATTGATGTTGTTGTGAATGATTGTTTCAGCACATATATCATCATGTGTGTGTTTGTCTACAGTAGAATCACATCAATGCTGATATAGAGTCCAACAGCATCACTGTCAGTGTCATATTGATGTTTTAATAAAGACAATAAACTCTCATGACACTGAAAACTTCTCTCACTTTACTTTCCATTTCCAGCTACAACATGACAACATTAACACAACAACATTTACATTTAGTCATTTAGCAGACGCTTTTATCCAAAGTTACTTACAAAGAGTTTGAGAGCAATAAAGCAACATGTCATACAGGAGCAATAATACAATAGATGCTAACACAAAGTTAATAGTTTCCACAAAAGCTAGACCACTACTTGTTGAGAGAAAGAGAGAGAGGTTTAGTTTTGTTTTCTTCCATTTACCTGTCAAGTATTCACAGAAGAGATGAGTTTTAAGTAGTTTTTTGAATGTTGTGAGAGATGTGGTTCATCGGACTGAGTTGGGAAGAATGTTCCACCATGAAGGAGTTTTGAATGAGAATGAGCGTTAAAGTGATTTACTGCCCTTATGAGAAGGCAATAAAAGACGCCGCTGGTTTACTGACACTGGGATCTTGATGGGGTGTAGGAGTGTAGGAGGGTGTGAAAGTGTGCCGGTGCAGATCCAGTGGTAGTCTTGTAGGCAAGCATTAGTGACTTGATTCTGATACGGGCTTCAACTGGTAACCAGTGGAGAGAGATGAAAAGGGTTGTCACATGAGCCCTTATGGCAGGGGTGTCCAATGTCGGTCCTGGAGGGCCACAGTCCTGCAGAGTTTAGCTCCACTTGGCTCAACACACCAGTTTGGGAATTTCTATTCTGCTTGATTAGACCTAGACCTTGATTAGCTGTTCAGGTGTGTATGATTAGGGTTGATGCTAAACTTTGCAGGACACAGGACCTCCAGGACTGACTTTGGACACCCCTGCCTTATGGGCTGTTGGAAGACGAGGCGTGCTGCTGCATTCTGAACCAGTTGGAGCAGTTTGAAGACCAGGAAAGAGAGCATTGCAGTAGTCCAACCTTGAGATCACCAGGGGCTGTACAAGGAGTTGAGTCACATGCTCAGTGAGATAGGGTCTAACCTTTCTAACGTTGAATAAGCCATATGGGCCTGACCATGTTGTCTTTGCAGTGTGATCATTGAAGGGCAGCTGTTCATGAAATATGACTCTGAGGTTCCTGGCTGTTTTGGTAGGAGTGATTATGGTATTACTAAGTTGGATGGTGAGATCGTGTTGAACCGTAGGGTGTGCCGGAAAGACAAGTAGTTCTGTCTTGGCGGGGTTCAGCTGGAGGTGATGTTCTATCATCCAAGCTGAGATGTCCTCTAGGCAGTCTGTAATGGGAGCTGCTATAGTGGTATCGTCTACATTTTTTGATGATTTTCGTCCGATCTCAAATTTGCCATTATTATCAAAGCTTAAAGAAATAGTCCTAAACCAACTTTATTCTTATCTGCTTTTTAACTCTATTTATGAACAATTTCAGAGTCTTTAATTATATCATGGTGACTATGGATACTGGCCAGTTTATGGTTTTGGTTTTGTTTGACTTATTCGACATTAGAAAGGTTAGACCCTATCTGACTGGGCATACGACACAACTCCTTGTACAGGCCCTGGTAATCTCAAGGTTGCAATGCTCTCCTTGAAGCCGGTGATTAAGCCGGTGTCCAGCCCAGTGCAGCCGGAGATCCAGCCGGCGTCCCAGCCGGTATAACCAGGGTCCAATCCGGTGCAGCCGACGTCCCAGCCTGCGTCTCAGCCTGTCATCCAGCCAGCGATGAATCCGACGTCCCAGCTGGTGCCTAGTCCTGTGCAGCCGGTGTCCAGCCCTAGAATCACTGTCCAACACATCATCAATGAGGTTCTGCTTTCAACAACAAGATCATCTTCACAAGTTTATCTGTGCTTTCAGAATCAGTCATGTTGATTGTTATTCACTGTTAAAGTTGAAGAGCTGTATGTGAATTTTCTTCACTTGACTTCAACATGAACACCTGCTGTTTCTTCTTCATATCTACACTTCTGAACTGTAATCTTCCTCTTACAGCAGTGTTTTCATCTCTTCATTCTCGGATCTTTGTTTTCTCTCATTGTCTGTGTGTGATCTGCCGTCTTTTATAATCTTGTAGTTCACAAACATGTTTTGTACACGTCAGTCGAACACAGAAACTCTTATAACATCTCAGTTTTACCAGAAAGACTCAGGAGGCAAGAATACTTGATAATGAACATTAATACGACAACTGATCAGCGACAAGGTGGGTGTCACGAAATGTATTGGCAGAACCCAGGCGCGGGCAAGTAAGGGTTAAAAAAAATATTTATTTAAAATACAAACCCAAAACAAAACCCACGATTGAGAGAAACGCAGGAAATAATATTGACTATAAAAGAAACACTTCCCACGAGAGGGAATAAACGGAGGAGTCAAAAAATGTATACTTCTTCAAGAAAAGAAAAGTAAGCAGGAACTAGACAAAGTAAAACTGCGACTAGCACTAAACAACATAAAACAACGACAACAATCAGACAAGGAACAGAGAAGCAAAAGGGATTTAAATAGGAACAACTAGCGAGGGAATAATTACAAAAGGAAGGTAACAGGCAGGTGACAGTGATTAAACACTAAGGAATGAATACGGAGACAAAAGGGCAGGGGGTGAGAGACATGACAGGAGGACACGTGGCACAAAGTAACAACAAAAGCCACGCGTCTCTACACAAAACAACCGCAGGACAGGGTTTGTCACGACCCTGTCCAGAGAGTTCGAGAACTCGAAAACAGGAAGGATAGAGTCCTGACAGTGCGAATATGCTAAAATATATAGTTCTTTGGCGTAGGCCCTGTCCATAGCTCTCATCCCCCATACCCTGGGGATAATGGAGAGGGACCATCCTGGTGGTGGTGCGTTAAAAAAACCCATAAAATTCTGAAACTAAAAGAGACTAAGTTAGTCTAAAACAATTACAATTCTTTAAAATATAATTATCTAGATTCGCAAATACATTTCTCCGGAAGAACCTTTTTTTCAACATAAAGAACCTTTTGTGACAGAGAATATTTTCGGATGTTATAGGTTCTTTATGGAACCATTTACAAAAAAGGCTCTTCTTCGTGACTCACCTTTATTTTTAAGAATGTGCACCAATAGAAATAGGCCTAGACTATTCTTAATGGGAACTGTTTCTTATCAGTTCTATGAAAGACTTGCACTAGAAACATATTGCTTTTGTGTGTGTCTATTTAGTATTCTCCATCTTCTTTAGGATTAGTGTCCTCGGGTCAGAGTTTAGTAGACAGACCCTAAAGCTGGAAGTATGGTCCGTCTTCGCACCCTCCACATGACGCAATTTCCGTCATCAGAAGGGTCGGTGGTCGTGCGCACACCCCGTCCGCGCACAGCCCATTTGAGACCGCAGGGACGTGCCGCGTACAACAGCGCATGCGCAAAATAGTGCTCTAGTCCACTAGGGGTCAATACACACACAGAAAGTGTGCAATGTGCCGTTGTCGAAGAAGAATGTTACAAAACTAACATGCTGAAACAAAGAACAGTAAGCTTAAAAGCCTATCCATCTCCAAACTTTTTGGTTGATGTTCTTGTTTGCTCGGATTGTTTGCAATGGCGAAAACACTTAATCAATCATTAATTTGCAGTATGTCTACAGATGACGCGACTCAGGGCTGCCCTCTGACGGTCTGGTAGAGCACACATACCCATTTGTATTGCACAAGTGTTGAACTCGGACATCCGTGCTTAATCTGCGATGTGTATGCGCAGGAAGCTGTGCGGACATGTTTGTGTGCGAGACTGACGCGGAAAGACAAGTATTACCGTGCCTTTACACACTACATCACCGACACAGAGTAGACCTTCAGCTTCTGGTTTTGGTGAGAAGTTTAAGCCACCTGCAGGGTCCTGGACCTGTGACACTTGCCTTGTACGAAAAATGTCCATAGACAAAATATGTGTCTTGTCTCTCACAACGACTCAACATAGACTCTGACTCCTACAGTAAACCTGCAGTGGCCACATCAAGCCTCCTTTCCCTCTTTGCCCCTCTGGCTGGTCGCTGGACTTGTAACGCAAGTTTGATCATAAACAAACCAGACGTGGTTAAATGTGTTTGTTGTGAAACGACCAAACCTGGGACTCAAGTGAACTCCAGCCTGATTTCACCAACCAAAGCCTCATCTGCTGCTTCCTCAACAACCATCACTTCTACTGGAACTGGACTGCTGAGATTTGGAGACTAATTTAAGGCACCAGAGGGATCTTGGGACTGTGATGTGTGCTTTGTTCACAACAAAGCAAAGGATATGAAATGTGTAGCATGTGAGAGCCCTAAACCAGGTAAAGAATCAAAGATTATTCATTATCATAAATAATAGATTGCATGTCTAATATTTCTTTTGTGTATAATAGGTGCTGAAGCAGTACAGGTCACATCTGCACCTGCGAGCACTCCTGGACCTTTGTTAGGACACAAGTTCAAGAATACTGAGGGGAGTTGGGAGTGTGAAGTTCGCTGTGTACTAAATAAAGCAGAGGACCAGAAGTGTGTGGCGTGCCAGTCTGCAAAACCAAAAGCTGAGATTCAGTTCAAAGTTAAAGGATGCTTCTGTATTCTTCTGGAATGTCCAGCCTTGATTGTCGTCTTTTTTGCGGTGTTTCGGATGACAGCTCATGTTTTGCCGTTCAACCCAACAGTCCAGCACCATGTACATTGTTAGCACCTCAGCTCAAGCCAGAGAAAGATGATGCTCCTGTATCCTCAGAAATTATTTTGAACACCACAACATCATCTGCAGCAATCACCATTCCTGTTGAATGTAAACCAGCTGAACCAGTTGAGCAACACAAACACCAACACAATTTACTTCATTTTCACTTTTGGAAAACCAGAAGAGAAGAAAGATACTTTCTCAGTCAGTGCTGCCAAAAAAGCGGAGAAATCAACATCGTTGTTGGTTTTCTCTTTCAGCAGGCCAGACCACCTGACAGGCCCCCCAGCCCTTTGTTTGCTTTTGGGAAGAGTGTGGAAGGTAGGTGAGACCCAGGTGGTCACATGCATTTTCTAACTCTGCTTTTACATCACTTCACTTCAAATTCATTCAGCTATGACCACCACATGTTCTGCTTCTGCAGACAAAGTCAGTTCCCTCTCAGTATTTGGTCAGAAACCCACTCCTGCACCTACATTTGGATCTACTGCTGCCTCCTCAGCTCAAGGTCAGAGTCACTGCTGGTATTTTCATGGTCCTGCACCTGATACTCTTGATGACCTTTGGTTAATGGCTTTGAGAGTATGAGCATCAGTTGTTGGTTTACCTTTAGGAATAATTAAAGGGAGAATTTTGGGTAAGATCAGCAGCTCCATCAGTCCAGTCCCTGTTCCCCTCAGCTTTGGTCAGATGCCTGTATTTAACATTCTGTAAGTGAGAAATCCTTTAGTGCTGCTACAGTGATAGAAAAAACATTAATATTTAAATATGAATCTGTTTTCATTTGTCATTGGTCTTTGTTTTTAACTTGTTACAGGTCATCTGAACAGAATTCTAGCAAGATTGCATTGCTGGTCGCCAAATCAGAACATCTGTTCGAAGGAGATAATAGCAGTTCTGTCTTTTAGAAATATTGCAAATCTATTTATTATTTGTCATGCACACAATCATTTACAGCATGACAGTTCATTTTTTTTACGACTGTTCTTATTAAGAAGAAAAAAGTCCAAAGAAAAAAAATAACAGAGGAGAACAACAGAGACCAAAACACAGAAGATATAAAAACCACAGACTCGCTAACATAAAGACGAGTACAGAACCTGCGCTGAACATTTGGATTTAAACAAGACACTAGAAGAAGTGGCTCCCTATATACATAAGCAGAACACAATAAATGACTTTAACAACAAACAAGGAGTAAGTATACACATAAAGAGCTCAAATGAAGTGAAAACAACAGAGACATGAAACAGAACATTAAAGTGAGAATAATAATGACGTCATTGAGTCTATTCTCACCTTTTCCATCATTATCTGAAACATTGACACAAGACAAACTGCATCGTGTCAATCATTCTGCTGAGAAGATGATTGACTGTAATCTTCTGTCTCTGTTCACTTACAGGAGTCTGGAACCGGCTGACATCACACAACACACTTGATAAAAACCCCACACTGATGTTTCTTTATGCGTCACATGAACTCTGACTGTTATAATCTACCTCGCATCTTACACATAAAACTGTCAACATTTCTAACTTGAAAATCATTTTTCTTCTCTTTTATATAGTCATTTCTGTAGTCACATCTTTATAAACTCAAGTTATGTCAGATGTCTTGTATAAATATGTCTAGTGAATATGCCAGTAAATAAATGAACAATTTATTCTATGTGTTAGCAAATGTAAGCAATGTGTGTATGTGTATTGTTTTAACTCTATATTTGTTGTAAAAAAATATTCGTCAAGTGTTTTTCTAAAACACATTTTACAATTTGCACTGTTTAAGCTGTAACAAAAATTAAAGGTGTATGGCACAAAACACTATTAAGGTGTATATTGGACAAAACGGTTGATAATAACTACAGCAAACTACAGCATATCATGGAATAAGGGTTTAATTTAACCTACAAACAATGCAAAGAAAAACAAAGAGCTCACAGAAAAATAAAACAAACCTTCAATCACATTCGATCCGTTTTTAATATTTGATCCTCTAATGTGGTAGTATTTTGTAGTCAGTTTTGAGAGAGGGATCAAAGACCCTTTAGTGAACCTGCCAGTTATAGACGTGCCTTTCACTCGCATAGCCATGGATTTTATAGGTCCTTTATAAGAGAGCAGAACAGGACATTGTTACATCCTGGTAGTAAGTGATTATGGTACTCGCTACCCAGAGACCTTCCCACTCAGGCACATTAAGACTAGACAGATGGTTAACTGTCTTCTGCAGTTATTTTTAAGGGTTGGGATCCCGAAAGAGATTTTGACGGATCACGGGACTAATTTCAGTTCAAAGTTCCTAAAACAAGTTTACATGTTGTTAGGGATACAGAGCATTAAGACCACTCGCTATCACCATATGGTATGGTAGAGATGTTTACTTGTCAGGCTTTGCCTTTTGTTTTATTTATTTTTTGGTTATTTCTGTATTGTACTGCTGTATTGTGTCTTTTTAAAATTTTCCTCCCGTATGGTACCCCATTTAATCTCTTAGTATTGTAAATTACCCTCACCTGCTCCTAATCTGTGTTACCTCGATTTTAGCACGGCTGTGCCAGTTCTCTGTGTGGCGATGTAATTTGTTTGTATCGTGTTTCTCTCTCAGTGCTTGGAGTGTTTAACTATATCCTCATCCCTTCGTAGGAACGTGGCAACCAGTGAGCCGGTTTGGATTATTTTTTCCCTTACGGCTCCATTTTTGGTTCTCGTTTACCCTTTTCGAATTTTGTGGATTACTCGCTTTACGCAGAGTACAGCCGGCCGTGTATCCTGTGTTATGTTCAGGAGTGCCTCTCCGTTCTTGTCTAATAAACTCTGTTCACCTTACCTTAGTCCTTTTCTCAACCGTGACATCAATAAGACCCTTAAGTCCATGCTGAGGAAGTTTGTTGGAGATACCGGTGGTGATTGGGACCAATGGCTACCATATCTGGTGTTCGCTCACAGAGAAGTCCCCCAGGCATCTACTGGTTACTCTCCCTTTGAGTTAATTTATGGACGAGAAGTAAGGGGCTCACTGGATGTCCTGCGAGAGTGTTTGGATGGGTGATGCCCTCAGAAACTGTGCGAGAAACTGGACAGGCTTAGTTCTATGGCACATGACAATCAAATTCAGTCACAGTCCCATCAAAAATCCTTGTATGGGCACAATGCCCGACTCCGAACCTTCCATCCTGTGCTCCTTTTGTTACCTTCCTCAGAGAGTAGTTCTTTGGCAAAACGGCAAAGTCCCAATGAAATGCTTCGTAAGATGGGACCGGAAACATATGAAATTGCTATGCCAGGCCATCGTCGACCAACGCAAGTCTTTCATCTAAACTTGTTGAAACAATGGAATGAGTGCGCTGTATCCATTAGTAAACAGAGATGGGCTTGTACAGTGAAGGAAGAGGAGGAACTCAAGGAATAGTATTTTTTCGACGGCTAAAGGTAAAAGTGCCTCTCCCTCTGTCACTCACTTGCCAATGAAGGAACAGAAGGAGTTGTTGCATATTATACCAAGTGGATTGTTTCAAGAAGAACCAGGAAGAACATAGCTTTAGGGTACCGGCTAGTCTCATACCTGCCTTGAAGAAAGAGGTACAGATTATTTCGAAGATGGGCATCATAGATCGTTCAGGCAGTGAGTGGTGTAGCCGGTCGTCCTCGTGCCAAAAAAAGATGGGGACCTACGCTTCTGTGTGGATTTCTCTAAAATGAATGGTATCTCTGCCTTCGATCCCTATCAAATGCCAAGGGAGGATGAGTTAGTTGAACGCATAGGAAAGGCACGGTGCCTCAGTAATCTTGATTTATGTAAGGGGTATTGGCAGGTCCCTTTATATATACTCTGATACTCTGAAATATTATCTCTTGGGAATGGAGTTCGTCCTGGAGCCAGATTATAAGGCTTTGCAGTGGCTACAGCACATGAGAGATAGTAATGCTTGGATATCCCGATGGCACCTATCTCTTCAGCCCTACAAATTTGTGGTAAGGTATAAGGCAGGGAAGCACAATGTAATAGCAGACTTCTTGTCACGCTGTTATGAGTAATCTCCATAAGGGGAAGGGTATGTGACAGGATGAACTATGTCCTGTCACAACAGTCACTGTTGCCACTGGACTATGAACTATTGTTAGTATATTTTGTGTGGAAAATACTTGATAATCATTATGAAATATTGTCTTTTGTATATCAAAACTTGATCTATTTTGAGAGTTAAAGAGTAGACTGTATATGTTTAACGGTATTCGTGCAGATATGCATTTATTTGATCGAGTGCACCGATCAGATAGATAGCACTGTGAAGAGGACGGATCTATAAGTTACATCTACCGTTTAAGCATAATATGAGCGTATATTCTTTTCATGTAAATAATCATTCCGTAGACTGTTTTCATTTGGTAGAAGTTCCTTTATTGAATATGAAGTTGTTCACATGATTGGATAGACTTACCGTCCTCTATTTTTCGTGGTTGCCTTATGAATGGGTCTCATCACGGGAGCGCGCCCCTAGTGAGCATCGTATATATATATATGTTTGCGACCTCAAGGAGGAGAGTAAAATGGGAACATTGATTTAATGTTGTACATGTTTTGTTCTAATTAGGAGTTGTATTGAAGTGGATAAATTTATTTATATAACAGTTTTTGCCCATTGCTTGAACACTATAGACAAATGCTTAGACCAAAGTAAACAAACTTGAAGCTTTTGTTACTATACCTTAATCACAGTGTAACCATACCTTAAACAAAAGCGCTGCTTTGCATTTTAGTTTCAATTCTGCAAAACACTTGCTCCTGCACACTACACACTACTTCATACATAAGACACTTCATTCATAAATGAAATCTCATGGTTACTGTGGCAAGGGGGGCGGGGTGTAGCGAGGTCTGCGTCAGGAGAGAGAGCTGGGAGACGAGCGGTGAGTGAGGTGAGCACCTGCGCACACTCAACATCTGTGTGTAATTTCAGTAAGGGCGTGGAGAGACCGGATATAAGGAGGAGACAGAAGGGGAGAGAGAGACCGAAGGAATCGCTAGCTGAGACGTCAAACTGGATTATGGATCCTTTGCGAAAGAATTTTACGGTGTGCTGGAAATTTGCCACCAAGTTTGTTTATTGTTTTTGGACTTTATTATTTACGGAATCTCTAATAAACGTACGTCTCAACCTCGCCAACCTTTTACTCTTCCTTCACCTTAAACTGAACCCTGCTACACTGGTGCCGAAACCCGGGAAGGAAGAAGGAAGCCACAAACATGCAGTCCTCAACAGGTACTCCGTTTGCGGACGACTTTGCATCCCTCGCGGTCTTCCACCAGGAACAGCATCAGGATTTGCTGGACCTCCGACCGACAACGAGCGCTTCCATGCCCAGTAGGAAGACCTGCTTAGAGGTTCCGGATCTGGATAGGCCAGGGGGTTCAAGTAGCCTTGGCAGTGCCTCCCTCCACCACAACCCTTCTACCCATGTCCAAGATGGGACCACAAGATGATCCGGAGGCTTTCCTCGACCTGTTCGAGAAATGTGTGGAGACTTCCGCGTGGCCACGGGAGGACTGAGCAATGCGTCTCCTGCCGTTACTCACAGGGGAGGCACAGCTGGCTGCTCGAGAACTTCCGGTGCAGAATCTCCTGGTCCTTCGACAACTTCAAGAAGGTGATCCTTCAGCAGGTCGGCCGCAGCCCAGAGGAACATCGCCAGCGGTTTTGATGGCTGGGGCTCGGGGACATCATCAACCGTGTGGTACTGGAGCAATTTGTCACTCGTCTGCCCAGGAAAACAACGTCGCTTTACACAGCCATACAGCTGGCTGAGGACCAGATGGTGGTGTGCCCCGGGGTTGGATAATCCTTGCCAACGATCTCTCCCGCCTCTTCAGAGGCAGTAACTCTTTCTCCTCATTCTCGTCCTACCCCTTTCCCCAGGTCCCGTCCTCCCGGACTCCCTTGTCCACCGCCCAGGATGAGTTCCTGGAATCTACCGGACCATGGCACAGTACCACGAGTCGGCCCCCGTGGATTCCGCGAGTCCGCTGGACCGTCAATCTCTCTGCGCTCAGCACGTGCTCCAAATCGTGCTACCAGGATGGCAAGGCCTGGGCCGGCCTGCTGGCGTTGCGGGAACTCTGATCATTCTGTCGATCATTGTCCGGTTATGGAAATGGGCGCAATGATCCGAGTCCCTGACGCGCCGCAGGCTGCCCAGTGCTCTTTAGATAGACAACAACATGTGTTTCATTGTGTGTGTGTGTGTGTGTAGAGTTTGTCGTCTCTCTCTGTTCCTCCTGGATCTACAGACTCTCTGTCCAGCATCACTGTCAGCTCTCTCCTCTCTTTTGATGATGTCATCACATCTGTATCTCATCTGAGAGACAAACTGGAGCATTTGTGCGCACGAGAGCTAGAAAAGATCTCTGAGAGAGGTGAAGTATCATTCATTGACTCTTTACAATCCATCAGCTGTTATCATGTAGAAACACAAATGATTGCTGAGACATGATTGAGAATCAAATGTCTGTTTATTTCTCAAGTGAAACACACAGAGATTATTCACAGTCCTGAACTCAAGAGCAGAGATCAGTTCCTCCAGTGTAAGTGACGACAAACACATCAACACATCCACTACATCTCTTATTAAACATCATCAAACACACAAACTTTACAGAGAAACACAACAACGAAGAATCTCATGACACGTGTGATATCAAGAGCTGTTGATTTAGTCCAGAACAAATGATTTGAATCAGTGAATTATTGTTTGTGTAAGAATCTCATCTTTAGTTCATATGTTTGATCTGTCGTGGCTCCAGTTACTCATTCAGACACAATAACAAACACACTGATCTCTCTGTAAAGATCAGATCTAATAGAATAGGAGTGTATGTGGATGAGAGAGCAGGAATTCTGTCCTTCTACAGCGTCTCTGACACAATGACCCTCATCCACAGCATCAACACCACATTCACTCAACCTCTCTATCCTGGATTTAGATTCAGCTTCAAAAGTGAAAGTTTGTGATCTAACAATTTAGATGATACATAAATTAACAAATCATATTTTATAAACTTACCACAAACTTTGATGTTTCTTTAATAATACATTTATCTAATTGACATCTGATAATTCAGTGGTTGATGTTAACATAAGTACTGTGAGTAAGACATTGTACTTATTTTTTAAATGTTTTGCAAGGGATAGAAATTAATGAAGTGATCATGCCAAGTATGTCAACAAATTTTTTACAAATAGACTCATTTTGAAATGAGATTTTATATGAACATTAATAAAAGCCTTTTCCATTATGTTTTATTTTTTAAAATGGTGAGGTTTATATGAATAGTTTTTATGAATTTGAAGAGTGCTGGTCTTGTCTTGACTAAAACACTCCCCACATTGACCATCAGATGTCCCAGCCGTGATTTATTCACAATAACGCATAGCCTCTTGTACCTGCTTAGTTTTATAATAGACCTAATTCATTTTCCATTTTAAGCAAACAATATGTCCCTTAGTGATGGGTGATTGATTCAAAACCAAGTACTTTCAAGACCAGTATCGTTGATTTCGATACCAATACAATATGTGTCTGATTGTAGAGTCCATATTTTTGTTTTGTTTGAAAAATAAAATTATTAACATCAAATAAATGTCCAAATACTAGACGTCTCCTTTGTTACATTTATTTGTTATTACATTTTGAATCAGACAACCCTTTAACCACGTGTCACACAAATTGTGTTCAAACTAAACTTTCACATTTTTATAATTATATAACTTTCATTCATTCACCTTAGAAATTAATTTATATTATATACAGAATAAATAATGATCGTCTCTTGTTGTTCGATGCGGGAGTTGTTTCACTCCATCACAGTGGGTGGCGGTATGCACCGCTAAAGTTGGTTAGCAAACAACAATAGAAACCTGAAGAAGAAGACGAGAAGATCGAGTTAAAAGAGCAGAAGTGACAACAACCGAGACGACATTTCTTGCTTTCGTTTGACGGAAAACGGTGAGCTCGCCGTTAAAAATGACAGTTCTGTTGTGATCGTGTTTGTTACATCAGATTGATGACGTGTTACAGTGTGAAGATGAAACTGTGTGCGTGTGTTAAACTGAAATGTTAGTTTGTAATGATGTTTTATTCACTGTATCCTGCTATCTCGCGCACGTCAGTTTGTCAGAATGACGTAATGTTGATCTGTCACAGGTCTCGCGCAATGGGTCGGATTTTTCTGGATCACATCGGAGGCACGAGACTCTTCTCTTGTGCAAACTGCGACACGATTTTAACCAACCGGTCAGAGCTGATATCCACGCGCTTCACCGGCGCCACCGGACGAGCATTTCTCTTTAACAAGGTAAAAAAACGTCTAAACCTATAGAAACCTGCCCATATGAGATGTCCAGGACCCCCTTTACCCCCATATCAATTCAAACTCTTCTTGGTAGTCCGCATTAAAGGTACAGTTTATAAAAGCCGCCGCTGGATGGCGCACATTCAAAACATATATGTTCAAAACAACAACAACTGCGCAGCTTGATGACGCTGTGAAGGAGCGTGGAACTCCACCGCTAATATTAATAAGACATGTTTATGTTTATGGCTGATGAAAGTACTAAAGTTGTATACATTTTGCGTTTGATGACGATTTTATTTCATTATAAGGAATTAGACGTTATTGATAAGATAAAGTTATAATTATTAATCTTAAAACGATTAATGCTCGTACAGTAAATATATACGTGACACAACTGCTAAATTAAGAAAAAGACATTCTGACAACAAGATTAACCTTGTTGATGGTAAAATAATCATTTCCAGCCACGTGCTGGAAAAAATGGCGCACTCCTCTTTGATGTGGTCTGACGGCGGCCCGCCTGAAGGTACCACGAGTCGAGCTTACTTTTTGCTGGCTCCTCAGGTGAACTCCAGGTGATGTCGAGCTCGCTGACGGCCTTCTCGAGGACCTTTATGAACTCCTCGTGGAGGTCCGGGGTGCTCTCTAGGTCAGGGCGATCCCGCTCCGATCCTGCCCAGTCCTTGTCCGAAGCTGAGATGGACATGGAGTCGTCGTCCTCCTCAGCGCCGAAGGAAACGGCGCCCGCGACGGAAGGCGGGGTATGAAGACTCTCGTCGACGTATAGGACTGGGGAATAGGGTGACGGCAGAGGACGGCGGCCCGGAGCCGTGTCGCCGCCGCTCCCCCTTGGAATGGGTAGACTCACCAGCGACTCGTTGGTGGCAGTGAGCCTTGACCCTATTATTCCAAGAGCGATGTTCCTGCAAGTTCTCAAGACACGTGCCGGCAGGTCCGCACAGTGCGTGCAATCGGACTCGCAGAATGCGACCTCCGCATGAGCCAGGCCCAGGCAGGCAATGCAGTGCTTGTGCGTATCCTGCGGGTCAATGGGACCCACGCAAAGACAACAGTACGAAGCCATCGGATGCGGTGAAGAAGTATCCAGTTGCGTCTTCAACGATGGCAGCGCGAAAAAGAAGATTCTGAGGATTGTCGTCACATGCACTGTATTTATACTGTCTGGGTTCGTCAGTATTTGCATACTGTTGCATTCTTGCGACAATTGGCCAGTTTTTTTACTGGCGTTATCCAATAGGCTTCAGGAAAAGTGAAAAAGGGGAGGAGTTTCATATGCGGTTCTCCGCAATGTCGAAGTGACCGCTCTCGAAAGGGAACCAGGGGGTAACGCCAGAGACTATGTTATTAGGGAGATCAGGTTTGGAGGAGGCGCAACGCGTACACGAATCATGTGAGGCACCTCAGCCAATCATATAACGGCCTCTAGTCTCCTTTCCTGCGTCCGCTGAAGGTTGCAGACATTCCATCTAGTGTCTTTGGTAACACGGATATGACGCCATTGACATGCAATTCCAGACACGGCATGTGTCACTGGTTGTTTACAAGTAGTTGGAAACGTTTGAGATATTATAAGTACTCAACTGAGCAAAATATTTAACTCTGGCCTAGTGGTTTACGGATATTTTACTGTAAAAATATTACATATTATACCTTAAAGGTAAGACAGTGAGCAACGGTTGAAAACTGTGCATGTGTTTTGTTTTTCAGGTGGTGAACCTGCAGTACAGTGAAGTGCAGGACAGGGTCATGCTGACGGGACGACACATGGTGCGTGATGTCAGCTGTAAAAACTGCAACAGTAAACTGGGCTGGATCTATGAGTTCGCCACAGAGGAAAGCCAGCGCTATAAAGAGGGCCGCGTGATACTGGAGAGAGCGCTGGTCCGAGAGAGCGAAGGGTTCGAGGAACACGTGCCGTCAGATGCTTCCTGAGTCACGTGACATCACAGCCCCTCATCCGTGTGAATGACGCATCAGCTTTTTGCTCTAGTTTGTCTTAAAGACACCGGGAATGACCCCGCGATACTCTCAGATGAGTGAGGTGACGTGAAAAGATTCAGAGCTGCTGTTTCTGTCACAGGTTCCACACGTATAGACGCAGGACACATGCCGAGAGCTCACTGCAGTATTTCAGCTGTTGTCACAGGTGCAGGGTGTTTAATGTAGAAGACTACCATTCATCATTCGCTCTTCTGTTTATGACATTGTATATGACATCTTTTTCAAATAATTATTTGGTTTAAAGTGTTTTACTTTTGTTAAAGCTGTATTAATTTGATCTCGATAAAAGTCTGTTTGTCACGTCAGTAGTGCTGTGACATTTATTAAAAATAATGTTTTCAATCTATGTGGCACTTTTGTTTATTTACGTATTGTCGTGATACACACAGCCCATGCATTTTTTTATATTTGTTTGTTGGATTTCAGAATGAATGGTTGAGAGATATGGAGGAACTTTGGAGATTAATTCTTGTTCATCTTTCAATCATACAGTTCTTCTCACCTTCCTGTTGCATTTCTGAACTCTGTTTTCCTTTTTAAAAAAAACTTCTAATATTATTAATGGTTGGTTGGTTGGTTTATTTCTTATATAGAACATTTCTTCTGCCACTAGGGCAGCCAAAAGTGCTGTACATTACATCCAATGTTCAAACACACACAAAGAAAATAAAAAAATAATAATCAAAACACATACAGAAATACATTAAGACACTACAGATAATACAACTCTGCTAAACCTGCTTAGAATGCCACAATACTTTGCTGGAGCCAACTTAATCAGGATCAAACGACAAGCTAAGGAAATGGTTAGTCAAAGCAGATTTGAAGAGAGAGAGATGGATCAACACGTATGGCTAACGGAAGGTTATTCTATAAGCGAGGCCCTGCTATTGAGAAGGCCCGGTCCCCCTTCCTCCTTAATCTGGACGGAGGCATCTGTAGCAGTAGTTTATTGGCCGATCGTAGATTTCTTCCCGGTTTATAGAGGGTGATCAAATCTGACAAATATACTGGAGCAAGTCCATTAAGAGTTTAAAAAATCAGGACTAACACCTTAAAATCAAACCTATGGATCACCGGTAACTAGGGATGCACCGATACCACTTTTTCCGATTCCGATACTTGCATTCTGCGTATCGGCCGATACCGATTCTGATCCGATACTAGCACGGTTTTTCATGATCAAAGTAGACTTGCATATTTTAACTTTTATTGCCAGAGGTGGATAGTTAAGCATGTTTACTTTCAAGTAAATTTTAAAATATCTGTACTTTATCAGAGTACTTTGGACAAAAAATACTTCCCTACAGTATGAAGCATTTTGAAGTATTGAAGTATGAAGTATTGAATATTAGTATTGAAGTATGAAGTATTTTTTTCTTTAAATCCATGAGTACATTTTAATCTACCATTTTAATCTACCAAAATCTATCTTTACTTAGGTACTTTTACTTAAAAGTATGATTTTTAAATTGTAATTAAGTGCTGTATTAAACTTAAAAAAACATACAAAACAAAAATGTGGCCTCATAAAGCACAGATACTTACAAAATGTTTAACAAATAAATCTCTGTTTATTACACAAAGCTATCACAATATAAAAGTCTCCAAACTCGCTCATGCACATCCTGGACACAAAATGATGCGCTTAATACATTCGCTTCTACGTTATTTAAAGTCATGCGCATTGGACGCAGAATGATGCGCTTAATGCACCCGCTTCACTCACGAGCATCCCGGATAGTGATGATCCTGATGTCGCGGGGATCTTTGCTTCACAAGTTCAAAACAGTTATAACACAAAGAGAAGATTTATGTTATGTGTTTAAATCATAGAACATTGAATCCATCATAAAGACAAGAGTTATTGTGTATGAATGACGCATAACATAGACCGCTTCCAGTGCTTGAATCTAATAACGTTACACTCAGCGAGTACAGTCTCCGACAAAATGCATTTTAAACAAAACCACAGTCTATTATCTAGTGATTATGAAGAATATTGTAAACTTTTAAACGAGTAACGTCATGACTGTTCCCGGACACGCGCATGCTGGATTGAGATTTACAGATTACCGCACCAGCGGAGGTCAAGAGTTTTTGAATTATGCTATATTGGTTTATTCCTCGCATAAAGCTATCGAAATACATCTCAAACAGTGCATGACAACGTTTATGGTAATTTCCTGATAGTTAGTCCTTTATGAAGCTTTAGAGTAACATCCACGGGTATCGCAACGGATCGGACTGAAGAGAACCCGTCCGTCCGATACCCGATCCAGCAAAAAAGACCCGGATCGGCCCCAATTCCGATCCAGAGTATCGGATCGGTGCATCCCTACCGGTAACCAATGCAATTTAGTTAAAATAGGGGTTATTCTGTCACTCCTCTTTCCTCCAGTCAATAATCTTCCTCCAGTCAATAATCTGGCAGCTGCATTTTGCACAAGCTGTGACCTATGTAATGCAGAGTGAGGCAAGCCTAAGTACAAAGAATTGCAATAATCCAGCCTAGTTGATACAAAAGCATGGATGGTCTTCTCTAAATTACTCGTCCACACTTTATCTTAGCTATCAACCGATTGAAATAGAATCATGTTTTCACCACTGAATTAACTTGTTTCACACAGTTTATCTCTAAGTCAAAAACAAAACCCAAGTTTTAAGCATGAGGATGAAAGTTTTGAGACAGCTAGATGACTAGAGATCAGTGGATTGGAGCTTAAAGGTCCAAACACAATCACTTCGGTTTTAGACTCATTCAAGTGGAGAAAGTTCATCGCCATCGGTGCTTTTATTTCAGTCAGGCACTGGACCAATGTAAAACAGGACTTGCCCACTGGGTTTAGCGGGGCATACAGTTGCGTGTCGTCGGCGTAGCAGTGATAGGTAATCCCAACTTTCCTAAAAAAAGACCCTAAGGGTAAGATATATAATGAGAACAGGGTTGGACTAAGAACTGACCCTTGAGGTAAATCACAGAATACGGGGGCTGTAGGGCAAGAATGAATGATACCAATCTTGACTGAAATCGACCTATTAGACAGATAAGAGGAAACCAGCACAAAGCATTGCCATCAATCCCCACTTCATACTTAATAAACATTTAGTATAAACTTTGTTATATGCTGCTGCATATACCTGCCAATTAAGGAGTACTGATGACACGACGTTCTCTAGAGTTTCTCAAAGATGATGATGTCTGGAGCTCCAACAGCATGACTGATGAAGCACAGCTGCGCTGAGATCCAGTCTTGAAAGAGAAAGACAATGTTGTGCTTTGGCATCAGCTGTAAAACTTAAATATCTGTAGGACGATGGAAACACGATGAATCATTTTTCTTTTTTGTAGTCCTAAGGAAGGGCTGTTTAAACTTTACTCCGTATGTAAAAACCAAATAAAATAACATTGTATTGTGATTCAACACTCTTTTCAGTTGTCATGCGTATAAATATGATACAGCACCATAATGTTAAAACAGTTTCACTTTAGGATGACGTCACATTCAAGATATAAATAGCTGCTATTTTCATGACTGTCATAGGGTTTGTGAATTGCTTTATTCAAAATGACAGTACTCGCCACAGCCAGTATAGTTTGTAAAACACTTTATTTATAAGTTCTGATCATAAAAACAGAGATGAATACGCACTCCTGCACATGAAATGCTATTTACAGCTTTGCAAAAATGTGCACATCGGACTTCAGTCCGAACCCAATAAAAACATCACAGGGAAACTCTCTTATTACATCTGGGAAGACTGGTTTAGAGAATCACGTATTGAGCAAATAATGTTCAGGATCAAACTAACATAAGTACATGAAAGTCAAATCTATTTCTAGTGTGAATATCAGCATATTTAAAGTCTAAAACACAACACTGAACTTTTTTAAATGTGCATTTTAGTCGGATTTATTAAGGATGATGATTCAATTGGAATGAGTCTCAACAGAAGAATTGTGTTCATCCTGCTATAACTTCTACAGTGCGATCTTCAGAAAACAATAAATGCAAAACAAGTACTAAACCACGTGTCTCTAAATAAATAAATGAGCTTTAGGATGCTATCAGAATAACTGACATACACAATCAACTACCTTATAATAAATTACAAATCAAAAACATACAAATCACTTCATAATAAAATATTAGCTTATTCAGAAACCCAACGTGTCATGATTATTACACGACCTGCGACAATCAGACAAGTGCTAATCTGTGGACCGAATCTCTTTCACATCGAGTTTTTCCTGTTAGACGTGTGATGATGATGGAGGCTGAGCAGAGGGCGGGCCGGCAGGGTGGGTGTATCCCGGGCTGACCTCCACGGCTCCGGCTTCAAACTGTGTGGGACACTCAAAGTGCACACAGTGAAAAACCTGCAGGGGTCAAAGGTCACACTTTACAGACAGAAATTACCTAAGCTTTGTTATTGTTACGTCAAGGATTTTATAATGCACACTGTTGTAATGAATTATAACATCTTAATGCAATACCGAATCTCACTCACCTCATTTGAAGTGTTGTGTGTTCCAACAATCCGAATGAATGATGCTGGTTGTTTGTCAAAGGTCAGCGTCTGCCAGGATCTGACGTAGTAGAACAACACAGCTGATGTAAACATAACATACACATTCATGTGAACAGACACAGTGCACTCAGAGATGCTCACCGACAGGCTACTTGCGTTCGGTCCACGACTTTCGTCCAGTTCTGCTGATTTGGGGAGACCTCGATGTAGTAACTGTACGAGCGTTCGTCGCAGTCCCAGAGCAACAACCTGAAATGTAAAGCACATCCTCTAATCGATGCTTCTTCTTCAAACCTACAGCTTTAAATACCTTTTTTCTTTGCTTTAGGATGGCATAAACTTTTTCACCAAGCCCCGCCCATTCATTTGCATATTAGAAATGTCTGATTACACTTAAAAACACTTTTCGGAAAAGATCAGCCTCATCTTAGGGATATTCATAAATATTCTTTAAATATGGAACATGAAATAATGTGAATGCAAAAACGTATTAATATTACAATACAGCAATAATGAAGCTCCACCCCTAAACCTAACTTTAGATTAGATTAGATTCAACTTTATTGTCATTAAACATATACAAGTACAGTGTAACGAAATGTAGTTTAGGTCTAACCAGAAGTGCAATTAGCAAGTGCAGGATATACAGTGTGAATAAATACAGAATACAATATTAGGGGAATAATATACAAATGTTCTATGACAATATGACAGTCGGTATGTACTATGGACAATATGTACAGAAGGATATATACTGTGAACATTAATGTACAGGTGGTTATGAACAGATAACAATTTAGACTATACAATAGTGCAAGTGACTTAAGTGTGCATTAATTATAGACAGTAGCTATTAAAGTTACAGTGCAGTAGATGAGTTAATGCGGTTATTAAAGGTACAGTGCAGTAGATGAGTTAATACAGTTATTGAAGTTATGGTGCAATAGATGAGTAGATGCCGTTAATAGAGTTACAGTGCAGTGGATGAGTTAATGCAGTTATTGAAGTTACAGTGTAGTAGATGAGAAGATGCAGTTAATAGAGTTACTGAGTTACTAATACAGTTATTAAGGTTATTGTGCAATAGATGAGTAGATCCAGTTAATAGAGTTACGGTGCAGTAGATTAGTTAGTGCAGTTATTGAAGTTACAGTGCAGTGGATGAGGTAATGCAGTTATGAGAGTAGTCCATTAGTGCAAATGAGCATTCAGTATAATATTCCTATACTGAATAACGTCCCTAATATGAAATGAAATACACGTTAAAGTGCAACAAACTCTCGTGAGTGTGCGTGAAAAGACGGTGCGAACGCACCGTAAAGAGCTGATGATGTAAGGCTGAGCCAGTTGAATGACGATGGCCCCGGAGCCCAGCTGGTGACACGTATAACCTGAATCCCAGTCGTAGTTGCGCGTGTCTCCGTTCAGCAGAGCGTTTCTGCTGCGACTCACGCCCTCGATCACGCTGGCACACGTTGAGATGCTGGCTACGTTTTCACTGGGCACTAAAAAAACACACATAGGATACAAGAGCCCCATGAACATCAGAGCCAAACATCCATAATATACAGATCTAAAGCTTTCTTACCCACAAGCCCCTTTTCCAGCGTGAAGGAACGGTTAGTGAACATGCATTCAAAAGCCACCAGATGGAAGACTTTATTAACCGTGTTGTGTGTTCCCACAATTCGCACGTACCTGAGACACAATATAACATTGTTTTGTTGTTTTCAGACAAAAATAGTGCATTTCTTTGAGAAGAGTGATAACACATAATGGCCCACAATACGTTTATCAAAATGACATGTTTCATTCTGACTGTTCTGCAATGTCAACTAAGCTTAGCCTGAATTAACGGCAGTGTGAACAAGACTTTACGCCGAGCGTCTGGCTATTGCCACACCGTACCTGCAAACGCGCGAAGAGAAGTACAGATTCTGCCAGGACCTGCACAGGAATTTTGAGTGATCCACAACTCGAACCCAATCCAGCTCATCCACAGACACCTCGAGGTAATATGAATACGACCTACAGGGGGAGACAGAGTGACACCCAGATGGCACAGGTCCGTCTGTAAGACGTCTGCTAAAGATCTGGAAAACATCCGTTGTGTAAACACATCTGACCAACCTAGAAAGGGCGTTTTTTCATACATTCTAAATCAAACATCTTACAGACGTCTTCTAGATGTCTATATGACATCTGACAGGAAACGTCTCGGAGACGTTGCAGATGAGGAAACGATCAAAACGTCTTGCAGATGTATGTGTGCTATCAGGTTTGGCAAACAGAGCATACTCTGCATACAATCATGACATGAGGTTTTTATTTTCCTAACATCTCGTCATGTTGGTACATCTAACGTTTTCTACAGTTTGCTCACCAGGGCCTCACAGACAGATATTCCTAATGTAATTGAAAGTAATTTATGATGAATTATTGTGTGTGTGTGTGTTTGGGGGGGGTGTACCGACTGTCTCGGTCCCACAGGAGAATGCGGATGTGGTTGATGATAAAAGCCTGGCCGAGTTTGACCTGAATCCCTGCTCGCCCGTCGTCCTCTATGGGGTGTCTGGAGAATCCGTGGTCCAAATCGTAGTTCTGAGTGTCTCCATCCAGTAACGCAGACTTCAGCTCTCCTTTCACCACCTGAGCACCGTACTTCATGGTGGCGATGTTCTCCTCAGGAACTAAACACACCAAACACAGAAACTTGAATATCTGTGTCATGGCAGTACCATGACAGCATCAATGCACAGTGTCGTCTCTCTCTACTTATAACCAAGCAGTTATAGATGATGAGGAATCAAGACTCACTGAGCATGCCGCGATAGTTCAGGTCCATATCACGGCTCTCAGAGCGCGTCTTGATGGCATCAAGGAGATCGTCCGGACTGACCAGACCTGAGGGACGTACCACGTTCAGCATCTCCGTCAGAGTCATGAGGGGCAGACGCACTGCTGACATCACCTCCTGGGTGGGCGTCCCCTCAGAATTCTGCCGACACCAGCGAGCCAACGCCTGGAAGATTTCCCGCTCGCTTGCCGCAAAGGAGTCTCGCCGAACGACCGTCAAGAGAGCCGCCTGCGCGCCCGCACAAATATTACATTCATAGAGGATGATCAGAGACGACATCAACGAAACAAAATGTCAATGAAAAGTCTCATTATTCATTACTTATTTATTTTCTAAACATACTGGTAAAAGGAACAGGAGAGGGAAGGTGATATTCATCGAAGTTACCTTAGACAGTGTTATGAAGCCATCGGAGGTCAGGACGTCCGGAGCGTGTCGATCCATGAACGAGCAGCAGGCGGCGACGAGAGAGTTTAGCGAGTACAGACTGGCCACGTCGAACACCAAACAAACGTTGTGAGTGCTCAGAATGGTTCGCAGGAACTCTGACGTCGAGTCCTCCAGCAGCTGCAGGCCGTAACGGTTGGCGAGACCCAGGAAGTCCAGCAGAACCTCCTCCCGCGCCGAGCTGAGACTGGCTCTTCCTGTGTAAAGATACTGGAGCAACATCCCAAACGCTTCTGCTCGTGTGTCCTCCAAACACACCTCGGCCTGTGACTGTGACTCCTTCATTCCTCCATACAGAAGAGCCCTGAGGACGATAAGATTCAGTTCATTAACACCAGCAAAACCTGAACATAATCATGTTTAATGTATTGATTTTGTTTGACATTCAAATCAGCTGCTTTTAGCTTAAAAGTATTCAATTGCATTAATAAGTGAGGCTTTCTGGGTCCACAACACAATTAAATGTATTCATAAAGTCAAAAGCAGGACTCAATCAAATATTTGTGTTTTACATATACATAATGGTTTTGTAAACTGCTGACTAGTTCTTTGTCTAACTGATATTACAGAAAGAATGCCGTTTTTTTTTTAATATCAGAATACAGATCTGATGCTGAAGTACTCGGAGGCTTTATTTGAGATGATAACCTGTGATAGATGCATTAAAATGAAAACGACCTAGTTATAAAAATAACAATAATCTTTAACTAAAAAGCAAATCACACATTCATTTAATTTTCCACGTTGTGTCAGATGGACATCTGCATGGAAAGCATCCCGAATATGGTTTAGGGTAACATTGGGAACCAAAATCCCAACGTTTCCTTAGAAATTGTAAGCTGGTTATTGCAATTATGAACCGGTTACAAGTATTTTATCTAGTTTTGATTTGGTACATAGCTACCAAGTTGATCTTATTAAATGCATGTATGACAACATATTAAATCATAATCATGTCCACTTAACAAATGATAAGTGCTCTTAAATTAAGGGGAGGGTCTTTTACTCATTACACATCATCATTAATCGAGTTGAAGGTGGTGTCGTGTCAGGGTCGCTAAGCTTTGACGTCAGTCATTAAATATGGCACATACAGTATTTGTAATGAATAAAACCTACCGTGTGTTTGTTCTAACGTTACCTGAAATAATGGCATCGTGCGGCGAGAATGACTCGGTGCGCTGGAAAGCGCTTCTGCTCCACGACGAACGTGACATCGCTGTACTCGTGGCCGGACACGAGAGAGCCCAGCTGCTCGGACAGCAGGTGCACATGATCGATCTCTGACACCGAGCTCAAGGGCCGCAGAGGGTGACTGTTGCTGCTCATCGCCGCACATCTGCGTGAATTACATCAGACCATCATCAGACACATACAGAGTCTGATGTTGCTGCTCAGCAGCGTCGTACAGATTTGATACGCGTGCGGTGTCACGTACCAGCAGCTTGTGCGTCTAATTCCAGCTCTTCTGTGTTCTGCAGATCAATGCTGTGGGATTTAAGATCGTATTGTTAGTATATGATCGTGTAATCACAGTTACTAGGAGGAAATGCTTCGATACTAGAAATCTCAGGGAAGTTCTGTGACCCGGATGTTGATGTGTGTACTGCTGACGTCAGCGGAAAGGTCCCTTTAAGGAAAGTCTCCACACTCGGTGGATATATTGGCAATATCTTAAATTCTCCTTAATTTCATTTTATTTTAAAAAATGAAACTATTTTTACTAACTATTTAGGTAAGTCTAATTTAGCTAAAGAGTATGAACAAGGAGGTTTGGATCATATATTCAGGGTCCAAAAATATCATGAACGAGTATTTATACAATGAAGGCATTCAGGATTTATTAGATGCCAATGGAAATGTTTTATCTTACAATGGTTTTATTAACCAATATGAAGTTACAATTACAGTAAAAGGCTGTGAGAAAAAATGTAAAGCTGTCCTCTGTAGTTATGGATCATTGAGAATATGCAATGTGTAGACCTTATTACCAAATGCAATAATAAACTTATCTATATAGAATTTAAACGTAGCCTTATTATTATTATTGGAGATTATAAGTGTTATTTTTGGGAGGTGTGGTAGCTCAAGTTATGGATAAAGATTTGGTTTTCTATTTATCATACCCTTTGCCTACAATGGTAAGGTTAATGCGACTCACTATAAAATTGTGTTGAACATTTACCCTGTAGAGCCTGTGTAAAATTTTTGTAAAAAATGTGAATTTTTACAAACATAGTTTAATTTTGAGATGTGTCCTTTTGGTTTTAGTTATTCTTTTCCAGAAACTCTTGATCACATTTTCTTTCAATGTGATGTCACAGTAAATTCCTCATCTTTTGGAGGATATTTTGTTTTTCATGGCTGATTTGTATTCCTTACATTCGCATTTTTTTAAGAGCTTCAATTATTTTAAGAAACCAAATAGAAGATCTCTAAGTTTGTGTGCCTCTCTGTCTATTTTTTATATTTTAGTGGACTCTTTTTACACCAATTACTACTTCATTATCAAATAACGCCTCTGACTTTGACTCAGATCTACTCAAATGCACAAATAAATATACATTTAGATTATTACAATGTGTTTGTTCAAAACGGTGACAGTTGGTGAAATAAGAAAAAAACTCCATAAATGTCAGTTTCTAAACAAATACAAAAAATCGTTGCTACAGCTTACAAGTCAACATTTATTTCAATAACAAACGTTCAAAGTCGTTTATACCCTGATGATGTCCACGATGCACTGAGATCTTTTTATTATTTGTATTTTTCTTGTATGCGAAATCAATTGCATGTGATGTCACGTACAACAGAGGCGGACCAATCAGAACGAATATTAAAACTACGCAACGTCAACCGCCTCCAGTCCAAAAAGCCCAAAGGGGAAAAAAACCCAAAGTGCGGCAAAAATTAATCTGCCTCCTTCCGCATAAATAACAAATAATAATCGATAGTATAGATCAGTTTTTCTTATAAAAAAGCTTTTATAATCACACTAAACGCAACTCTGCTATTGACTTTAGCCAACACGACTGTAAGAGCGAGTGTAACGTTAGTTTATTACAAAAGAAGAAAAACATACTTCAGAAGCTCAACAACCTGAGAGAAAATATCCCGTTTGGCAAAAATATCAACTGTGAATCCAAATGACCGCTTGTTGTGACACCAAAGGAACGAAGGATTCATCTACAAAGAGGTGAGTAACGTTATAGAGACGTTAGATCGGATGGATCAATCCATTCATATATTTATGAATGATTGAAGTATTATATTGTTGATTCTTTAGATGACACTGAGTAGTTACAAATATTTTCCACTTTGAGAACCAATCGTGTCGGAAATATGAGACGTAGTCACGTCTTTACCCACGTATACATCAGCGTATTTGGTCAAAAAAGATAAATAGTGATAAAATATCACGTAGTTTTAATCTGATTTAATAAAATATCTGACGTTATCTAACTGTTATTGTTTTGCTTCTGTAACGTAATAACGTTAGAATGGATGTTCATTTTTCTTCATAGACACTATAATGATCTACACCACCATTTTTGCTTATTTTATACTTCAATTTAATGTAAATTGATCAATCTGAAATGTCTAATTAACACAGTTTTGAAGGTTGGAAAATAAATGTATTCAGATAGGCTATTCATTTGATAAAGATGTGAAAAATTTGCTTCGTGCAACGATGATTTACAATCTAACGGTATAGGCGAAATTACTTTTAGTTTAATTTAAAGAGTGTGTTTTATTTACGGTTTACGGTTGTAAAAAGTTTGAATCATTTATTTACTTTGATTCATCAATACTTTTTTTTTCTTTTGCCCAACAGTCAACACATATCAAGAAGCCCTGTCAAAACCCAAATGTTCAAAATAACTAATTTATAAAAAAAATCCAATTGACAAAATAATAATTTCACCGTAATTAAACCTGTTCATGCACAATATTTTGAATCACACTGTAAGAATTGTGCTCCTTGTCCAATTTTAAAAGTAACTTCAACGCGATTGTGTATTTCTTATATTTCTTGTATTTCCAAAATGTTTGACTTGTGTTATACAAATGCAAAATAAACAAATGAATACAGAGTTTAGGTAACATAACAATCGTTTTTAATGTCAGCATTTTTTATATTAAATATGAATGCTATTTATATTTTTTATATTTGATTGAATGAGAAGATAAGAGGCGCTATATAAAAATAAAGGTATTATTAATATTAAGATTGTAAGGAACTTGTGGGCAACAAACCAGATTTAAAAAGTTCAATTCATGTAGACAGTTGCTTTATCATCCCACATCAGCATCCAGAAGACAAACACATTATTTAAAATAGGATTGATATTTCTTTCACAAAGCTTTATTTATAGAAATACGTTTTACATTTCCACTGAGCAGATGATGACGAGTTTGCATGAAAACTCGTTGCGTCATAAAGGTTTAGAACGCTGATGCGCGTTTGTTTGTGCAGGCAAACACATCAACTTACTGAGAGATTTCACGCGACAGTTGTCCGCTATCCAGTGTGTTTTTGTCAGCGCTTTTGGTATTTTCAGAAAATTCTTTCGGGAAGACAACTATTTTTACGAGTTAAAGTGTAGTTGTCGACTGCACAAATGAAGTCTGATCGATCTGAAAAGCGCGGTATGTGACCTGCGCAATTTCTGTACATTTGTTATCGTTTTGGGATTTATCTATGATTATTTTTTTAACGGATACATTAATTGTGTTGTCGAGTGTGATGGAGACGACTGTCAGTTATAAGATTTTTCATATATATAACTACATTTTACCATTTGAAGTATGAAGCAACAGTATCCCATACTATATATACTCTGTACACTTTCAAGTGAAAAATTAAGTCTTGAATGACATGATGATGATGTCCAGTATTTGCCCCAAACATCTATACGACTGTAACACTCAAACACAGTAAAATCAAGTTCAGCGATGGTAAAATAATAACAATATATTATGTTATTTAAGCCTCTAGCCGCCTTCACCAGAGAGAAAAAGCTCCTGATGAGGAGAACAAGCGTCACCGGTCTAGAAGTCCTTTGAGACGGTCTGATGGGGATGAAGGAAGGAATGATCTCATTCCTAAACCTCTGTCAAAGCCAGTCCAGGCCTCACCGGTGTCAACACACAAGACCAGTGTAGAGCAAGGTCAATCATCTACACAAATCTTTTATTATTTGTTTTTTAAAAAAACATTATTCGCATGTCCAACTGAACATCAAAGCACAGATCCTGAATGTCAGATGATGATGTCCAGTATTTTCCCCAAACATTTTCGTACTGTAACACTCAAACACAGTAAAATCAAGTTCAGTGATGGTAAAATAATAACAGTATATTCTGTTATTTAAGCCTCACGCCGCCTTCACCAGAGAGAAAAAGCTCCTGATGAGGAGAACAAGCGTCACCGGTCTAGAAGTCCTTTGACACGGTCTGATGGGGATGAAGGAAGGAATGATCTCATTCCTAAACCTCTGTCAAAGCCAGTCCAGACCACACCGGTGACAACACACAAGACCAGTGTAGAGCGAGGTCAATCATCTACACAAATCTTTTACTTCTTTTATTATGATTTGTTTATTAATTAAACATTATTTGCATGTTCCAGTGCAATGTACATGATGTGTAGACGAGACAAGTGTCACATTTTTCACATTCATGGCATATGGGAACATCATCTCATACTACTGTAGCATCCTTCATTTTTCCAGTGAACAATGTATTAGTTTTTTAACTCAATGCTCTTATTTCAGCTTCACGCCGCCTTCACCAGAGTGAGAAAGCTCCTGATGAGGAGAACAAGCGTCACCGTTCTAGAAGTCCTTTGAGACGGTCTGATGGGGATGAAGGAAGGAATGATCCCATTCCTAAACCTCTGTCAAAGCCAGTCCAGACCACACCGGTGACAACACACAAGACCAGTGTAGCCAAAGAGCGAGGTCAATCATCTACACAAATCTTTTACTTCTTTTATTATGATTTGTTTGTGAATGAAACATATGAGCATGTTTCATGTTTTTGGGTAAACCTCAAATGCCAAACAAATATAAGTGAGCATAAGGGATTTCCAGATTTTCTTAGATTTGCTTTTAATGAAATATTTGACTAAAAAGCTAATTGTAGCATGAACATGTTTTTTACATACAGTACATGAAATGTCTAGAAAAACAAACATCATCCCATACAAGACACTTGATGCATAATCTTTTGCACAGATCCTCAATGATAGATTTTTCCCATACGTGTCCCTTTACACCTGTACTTATTCAGGTTTTACAGGTGCCTTGCAGAATGGATGTGTTTCTCGAAAAATAAAAACCGGCCAACAAGACGCTGGATGTCTGTGCAAGAGGCCGACATTGCTCAGACGTCTTGACGATGATAAGCCCTCAACCCAGCCTAAAGAACAACAACATGCCCAAGAGAAGAAAAGAGTCTCCAAGAAAAGAAAAGGAGAACAAGACAGCAAGCATCCGGATAATAAGCTGAGACAGGAAGACCGGCCCTCTCCCTCCATCACACCAGACTTCAAGGCCATCGAAGGTAAGACTGTGCTTACAGTACATGAAATAAATTGTGTGTCTCTTCAATGATTCGCCTTCGAGATATTTCGAAGCTCGTTTGATTTTTGGCTCACATAAAACATGACACATTAGACAATCTCCTGCTCTACCAGTGATTCATTTGCTGTATTGGAATGTTTTTATATGTGTGTGAGTGAAAATGACTCATTATTTTGTATTTTATCATTGCTTTTATTTCACTCTGACATTTTCTTCTGACAGGGCTGCCATATTTAAAAGGTCGTAAGCTGGGGGAAGGTGGATTTGGCTGCGTGTATGCCTGGCACCCGCATATCCGATGGTTTGCCAGTAAGTCGTTTTCTCCCCCCTTTTGTTAAACAGCTGTTTTGCTAGAGTTTTTATTTTTTTTATATCAGCAATACCGAAAAGCTACAATAGGGTTTTCACTCTTTCACATTTTCGCTCTTTAACACAGAAACAATCCGTATGTTCATTGTCATTGTACTTTTGTCTGCAGGTTGCCATCAAGATTATCCCTAAAGACCGGGTAGAGATGGTGAAGAGCCATGTGAGTTCCGCTTTCAATCTATTTATTTCACATCTACATTAAACTATACAATATCAAGAGCACATAAAACACTTCTCGAACAAAACCAAAAGGTGTTTGTTCAATTTGAAATGATGAACAATACAGCGTTGTGTTGTTTAAAGGTCCAGTGTGTAATTTTTTTGAGGATCTATTAACAGAAATGCAATATAATTTACATAGTAAAGTCTAGTGGTTAGACAGTTGGACTCGTAGCCAGAAGGTCACTGGTTCAAACCTCAGTACCACCAGGAAATGACTGAAGTGCCCTTGAGCAAGACATCTTACCCCTGTTTGCTCTGCAGTGATAGCTGCCCACTGCACCCTACTTGTAAGTCGCTTTGGATAAAAGCGTCTGCCAAATGACTAAATGTAAATGTAAATGTGAAAAGAGCTTACACAATGAAACCTTATGTTTTTATAACCTTAGATTGAGCTATTTCTATCTACATGCATACACCGCGGGTCACCTTGCATATAATTCGCCATGATCTGTCAGCCGTCGTAGTGTTTTGAACAGGAGGGGTGGAGTGAGCGGTTGGTTGCAATTCGTAACATTGCCGCTAGATTTTACTGACGGGACCTTTAAAGTGGTGGAAAAAGTCTCTGCGTGATTTTAGGTGTCAAACATGTGAATTATTTTGGAACATCTTCCTTCATTGCAGGTTTCACTGCCATTGGAAGTGGATTTAATGATGCTGGTCAGTTCACGTCCGGTCTGTCCCAACATCGTGGGTCTTGTGGACTGGTTCGACCAGCCGAATCAGTACGTGATGATCCTGGAACTTCCTGATCCATGCGAGGATCTTGAGATGTTCTGTACACGCATCGGTTCTTTGGACGAGGAGACGGCCAAGAGGGTGATGCTACAGCTGATTGAAGCTCTCAAACACTGCGAGACCAGAAGAGTCTTCCACCGGGACGTCAAGCCTGAAAACATCCTCATCCGCAAGGATACACAAGAAGTCAAGTTGCTGGATTTCGGGTGTGGAGATTTCCTGAAGAACACGGCCTACAGGAGCTTTGCAGGTTGGCAAAGCCTTTAAAGGAAAGACCTTCATCTCAGTGAATTTAACTTCCTACAGGTTATCTGGGACATTTTTCCTTCATTTTCCATCCGTGTCGTTCTCTCAGGCACTTTTCTCTACGCTCCGCCTGAGTGGTTTCACAGCCGCCGGTACTATGCCAGACCTGCGACTGTGTGGTCGGTTGGAGTCACGTTGTATAGAATCCTATGCGAGACACTCCCGTTTGATTACGAATGGCAAATACTCGAAAACCAACCGTACATACCGTGTTACCTCTCTGAAGGTAAGAGAGAGAAAACTTTCAAAGAGACCGATATCATGCCTACATAAGGACGTGATTTGCCCTTCCGTGTTATTGAAGACAAGGACGGTGTTTTGTGTAACAGAATGTCATCACTTGATTCAATGGTGTCTTCATGGAAATCCAGATTGCCGGCCCAGTTTGAAGGAGATTGAGCGTCATCCCTGGTTTCAGTGAACAGGTGACCAATAACATTGTAGATGAATCACTTTGGACAGTTATTCATTTATCATTAATCTTATTCTTGCTCGGAAATGTTTTTGTACAGTATTGTTGAAACAAATCTTTTGAATTGTTTTGTAGGGCCATCTAGATGGATGAGAGATAATAATCCTGTCATATCATCCTGTTTTATCATTGTTTCTTGACCACATGCAATTAAGTCACAGACCACTAGGGCATAATTGCAAGTGGTCTGTAGAAAACTTTGAGTTAATTAGCCTGTTGATGAACACAAATTAATAGATTATAGACAGTTCGTGACAATTCGTGACTGCCGGGCGTATGCCATTCACCAAAGCCCGTTGGCGTTTTAAATTTTTCTCGGAGATGATAGGTTCTCATGATCAAACCCAGTCAGTATCTCAACAAAACGTCGAGAGACCGACTGAAGAGGAACCATTGTTTTACCATAGTAGCCATGTTTTATTTTTTTAACTTTAGTAATACCATGTTTTTCCTATTTATACTGTAGTAAATTGTAGTAAAGGGTTAAATGCTCATAGGGTGAGAATGTTAGCTGGTATCATTAATAAGTACCATTAACAGGTTATTTATTTATTTGTAGCATATCTGGAATAAACACACCTATGTGAAATATATTGTCCTCATAAACACCTTCATGTCAAAGCAGTGGCAATTCAATTGCATCGATTTCATCTGCGATAAAAAGCGCTTATTTATCAAATTTGAATAAGAACATTACAAAACAAGATGGTATTCAGTTTACATTCAAAAACATCAGTTTTAAGAGGGGCTAACACAAGAAAAATAATCTAAAAAGATCATACAAACCAAACAACAAAGAAGACAAAAAAGAAAGAAAAAAATCTACATATTCAATCCATACATATGAACAAATACAAAATAAGAGATATTATTTATATTATCGAGTACGTTTTTATAATTGCTTGTGACAGCGTTATTTAATAAAGTCCCAAATAATTCTAAAAAAATTATATTTGGGAATAAAATTCTTATAACAGTTTTTCTCGAATGCTAACACACAATTCATGAAACAATTCACTATTTTCTGACAACTATAAACACATTCTCAGAACAGTACACCAAACAGACTCAATCTGAAAAGGTGGAAGCATGTTCTCATTCAGAAAAGATGTAAACTCAAATAGCTCACATAGCAAAACTGATAACACACGAATCAGAATCTCAGGATAATATCAATAGGAGCAAAGGTAATTGTTCCCTCCTAGAATCATCTGGGCTTTCTACTACTGAAACATAGAATATAATCACAGTACACAATTTATATGAGAGAAATTACACTGTTCTGTATCCAGTAAACTATAGCACGTGTAAAGCCTCAAATTTGTGATTGTCAAGTTTACAATTGTGCATTTGTAGCCTTTTTACCTGTTCTGTATTTTTGCAGTAAAATGTATACAGTACTTTTACAAAAGTGAGCCATGGTTGCAGAGGATGCTATATTTTTTGACATTGGTTCCTCTTGACAAATCGCTTGACTGTATTGTGTCCTGTAACTTCTCCGGAAGTCACTTTGTATAAAAGCATCTGCTAAATACCTGAATGTAAATGTTTTTTGTGCTGTTCTTTACTGTATTTTGTTGCATGACCAGTTCATATAGTTCTTCGGTTTTTTAACTTTTCTTGTCTGTAAGATCATATTCATCTACTTTACGGTAGTGTAATGTTTTATTACATTTTTTTCCTAAAGCTCATTCTTGCATTTTTAGGGCTTGTGAGTCATATCTGGGTGAAAAGCTTTGAGAATTGTTTTGAGAAAGAGCTTAATTTTAACCATAAAATAGGATGTTTGGGGATTTGTGCTCACTGTTTTGAGAATATGAGGCATAATTTCAGGCAATGTGTTTAAGCAATTGAGAAAAACTGTATAAAATATTCTGAATAAAAAATATGGTCTGTGTTTTCTGAAATGAATTTACACAATATATAAACTCTCCAGAAGGATAAATATCACATACAATTTTTGAATGAATTTCTTAGATGTTTTGGATAGAATGGAAACTTTAAAAGGAGGTTCTATGTTTAAGCAATCGTTTGTCAAAAAAAAGATCTACATTCTTTCTTACAGACTTGACATGGTTGAAGTTTGTCTAAAAGTTTTAGAGCATATCTCACTTTTATATTCAGATGGCCTCAAGAAAAAACGTGAACTTGATCTATTCCATTTGTTTCCAGTCGACTCGACTGCGCGATTTGGGAAGTGTCAGTTTTTCTCTGCGCTGTTTTCACTCCTCCACTTACTGCAGCCGTCTACTCTCGTCTTCTTTTTAGGAGACGCAAGGCGCATCTCGAACAAACAATTAATCATTTATTAGAAAAAAATACATCACTTAAAGCTGTATTTAAAGTAGCAGAGACAACTGTAAACAAAGTGTTGGAATCAAGTTAACTGCTCATATTCTGCCAAGCATGACACAAGTCAAATGTGTTTGCACATGAAGATGAAGAGGGCTGTATTTTTATATTCATATTTTATTAAGTGAATTATATTGATGTTTTAATAGACGTGGTCGTCTGTTATGGTGGTAACTTGATGCCTTGTATTAACTTAGCATTAAAAGTTTTAATATTCAGATGCAAAAGTTTAGGTCCGTATAAATTTTAGTCCTCTTATATCCACTAGATGGCGCTACACTTTCATTTGTGTAAACAAACACTTTTTCAGCGGACTGTTTTAGGACAAAGACCTTGTAAACACTGGCCCAGAAGCACTTCGGTTTTCAGTTTTTATGTATTTATAATTACAATAATGATAAATTATTATTATTTAATATATGTTATATTATGTTATCATGTTTTTAATGTGTTAGTTAGCTGTATTTTTTAAGGTATTACGCTTAAATCAAAACAAACCAACTACAGTTTGATTGATATTAATTGGAATGCACAATGAAAAACATGAATTTTGGAATTATCTCTTTATGGAACCAAACTCTTCATATACAATTCCATCTTAAATATATTATTTTAAATTGGTTATAAATGTTGGTTGTATTTTGTTCAGACATTTGAGTAATGAAAAACCATCCTCAATTACATAATCCGAAGTGGTCCATACAAAAAATATAGAACAAAGCTCAATGAATAGAAATCAGACTCACAATTGCAGTCACTGCATTTTATAGTGTAGTAGCATATTATATTAAATTAATACTATGGATATTATTTTATTAATTTAATTTATATGTTATATGAATCTATTTGCAGAGCCATACATTTAAATTTTACCGTAGGAAAATTACACATTTATTTGAACTAGCAGGTTATCTTTTCAGAGTTACTTTTCAGCAATTACAGGGAGAATGGACTTTTGCAAACAAATGTGCGTTAATCATATTTTAAGACAAGCAACATGCACATCCGCCACACGACACAGACATGTTGAGATACCTGAATCATCAAACAAAACACCCAATATCAAATAATTTTTTTTAATTAACAGAAAAAACATATTTTAAATCATTTTAAACAGTTCGAAAAAAGATTGAAGAAGTTTTATGGGTGATTTATTTGATATAGTAAATCTAAAACTAATAGTTCGGTAAATTATAAACCATCCAAGTAACTTAAAGAAACATTATTTCAACTTTTTCTATTATTTTAAAGTGAACAAACTGTGTTATTATAATTCCTCTATACTTTAAATGATATCACATTAGGGATGTCTGCACAACTAAGCAAAATGTATGCTTTATAAGCATGAGTTTTAATAAATCGTTTTCGAAAACACTCATTTTAAAAAATACTTTTTAGGTCCAGTCCGTCCCTGATAACAATCATCAAATGTAAGAGATGAATTCAGTTGTTAGTGTCACTCTAGATGGAGTTCACACGTTTCTTCAAAATCTTTCGAGGTCTAAAACTCTCGAATGTGTATACAATGTAATAAATGGTCTTCTGGAGCCCTCTGGTCTCACAATAAAGTGACATATTCTGTCACCAGGAGCAGTGTGGATTTATTTTGTACTGACTGAAACACCCTTTACAACACTAACTGAATAGTGAACATATTTGTCCAATACAACAGTGACAATGTAAAGCGTGTGTACATATTTAATATTTTCTTTATTTTTAAGATCACTTCACATTTTACAATAGTGTCATGGAGAAATCGGCAATGGAACATTTTCTGTGCAAATAAATGCAGAACATTACTTCAAACACAACACAAATTCAAATGCTAGTTTGTATATGAGACATATTACTGGAGAACATTTCAAGAACTAAACAGAAATACTGTATACGTACAAAACATAAATCATACCAATAATCTTAAGTAAATGCGTCCCACGCTTAAGTGGAGGCACTAATATGAGTTTGAGAATGGATTGTGGTCAAAAGAAAACTAATGTGTGAAACTCTTTTGATGCTTTAGTTGTGATTTTCCTTAAAGCTGCAATCCACCATTTTTTCTGAATAAAAATAAATTCATAAAATAAACAGTGTTGAAAACTGTCTTCTTACCTTACCGTGATTCAGAGTGAGCATATAATGATTTATAATTTTGCTGTAAATGTCAAATAAATATATGTAGGTAAGGTAAAGTAAAGTAAAATAAGCTGCAATATTATGTTTCAAACACAGGTGGCGAAAGATATTCAACCGTTACAGATTAAGACTTAACTATGTGTCGCACATCAAAATACAGATTTTACTGTAAAAGTATGTATGAATGTTGTATAATAACCACTTGTTAAATAAACCACAGACATTTTTTTAGGTTAACTTTTTGAAGCATTGTGTTCTTGGCTTTGGAAATGTTTCCCAAGAGAAGGCATCAATCCAGTTTATCTATAATCTCTTCGCCCTCCAACACGTTGTGTGTTTTCACATGAGCAGTATATGGATCTTGGTCAGTTCCAGCCCGATCAGATCTGTTGTCTTCTGATAATATGGAGACTGTGTTTGTCCTGTAAAAATAATAACATTAATATGAAAACTAAAGATAAACTAAATAGCCCCAAGTGTTTGCAAAAGGTGTCTGTCAGATGCAACTTAAATATACTGTATCAGCACCATTGTTATCATGTCAAAAGCAGAAGTGATGTCATTGGAAGGCCTATGTAGGGCATGGGGACAGGTGCGTGTACAGTCCAGAACGCCTAAAGAAGCACAGATGCTAATCTCAGGGATTGTGTTGAGCCTTAACCAGATTAACAAAAGTGATGAGATTAAAAGAAAGAGGTGAACACAACTCGGTCCTTGTCACCACCACTATTATAAGATATATTTTCAACTTTGAAGAAAGAAGCTTTACTTGACTAAACTTAAATGTGACAAAGTTACCCGACCCATTCAACAAACTGTTTTACAATCAAATTCAACGAATTGTTTATTTAATGCAATTATAATGACGTACATAACTCAACATAACTCACTGCTTAACCACCATGGTACAATGCATGTAGTTTCCACTGTTTCCCTAAACCATTAACACTGTCAGAGATCAATCTTTCAACCAAGTTGGTTCAACAATAGTTGATGATATCGCACAGGTTGTGGGGTAATTGTGTGCCACGTTTCATAGAGGCGGGGCAAAGAGGGGATTCAAACATGCAAGGTATGTGGAAAATACAGCGTTTTTGAAGATTAAATTATGTATATGCATTGCATTACATCTAAAACAATGGATGATATATTTGTTTTAGCCCTGTCATATGAGCCCTTGAAAATGTTTCATTCATTGGCATGTTGGTCAACCCTGCCCCGGGATTCCTCCAGGGTCCTAGAGCCCGTACGGATGCCATACATGCACACTTTTCAAAAACAGCGCATTCATTCATTTGACAACCTAAAAGACATAAAAAACTGAAATTCTTTTGTTTATTCTCTCCTTTGCTCTCTCCAGCTTTAATCCCTGTAGCATGGCCTTATAAACTAACGGTAGTGTTTAGCGTGTTGAAAAAATGTTTATATGCTTAATTTAAATGATTGCTGCGGAAGACGCTGCATGTTGCTTGCCTATTGTGCTCAAAGCATAATGTATATAAGTCTTTATGTCATAATATCAAGGAGCTATGTTTCTCACCACAGCTCGAGACCTGTAGTTCCAACCATGCAACTTTGCGATGCTGTTAGCGAAAGTTTCGATTGTTTTGGTTTTTTGAGTCGTTAAACTCTTCTGGTACGAAGGAACTTGCGTCCATATAGTTGGTTAAATGCATTTGGGAAACACAGCCCAGACCGGTCAACAAACACAAAAACCTTATACATATCTTTGTTCTGCTTAACACAAAGGAAGATATTTGTAAGAATGTCAGTAACCAAACAGATCTTATCCCCTATTGACTCCCATAGTATTTATTTTCCCTACTATGACAGTAAATGGGGTATGAGTTCTGTTTGGTTACTGACATTCTTACAAATATCTTCTGTTGTGTTCAACTGAACAAAAACATTTATACAGGTTTGGAATAATAAAAGGGTGTAAATGATTTACAGGTTTGGACAACTTAATTCTCTTCAGTGTCTAATCCCAGATTTATTAATATATGCAAATATAATATTTTTAAACATTAGAATGGGATTTTCTGATCAGTTTCTTCTTTAGAAACAGCATAATAGAATTGATCATTTTTTCAGCAAGGAATGCATCGTGATATACAGTATTGGCTGTATTGATGTTTTGAGCAAAGCCTTGTTCCATGTGCCCCTTTTATACTTTGAGCACCTGCCCCTTTAAAGCTCTCTGCACGGACCTGCTGACTCCATACCATACAAAAACAACAGGAAGTAATGACGAAGCACAAAGAAACTGTTTGCCGAAACTAAATGAAAGTGTTTGCTGTCTGCTTAGTTGGAATGGGAATATAAATTGAGTAAACCTTAATGAATCTAAATAAATACCAGCTAAGAACTTAAAACATGTTTGAACTAGCTGACATGTACTAACAACAAACAATGTATTTTTACAGCATATAATAATAATGTAAGTTAACACACATCTGTTTGTTTGTTTGTTATTCATGTTAGTTCATTGACAAATGTAAACAAATACAGCTTTTATATTTTTAATGAATCAAAAAAATCTATTAATAAATTCTTAGGTTAGGTTATTGAATGAATGAATGCTGTAGTATTTCCCATTATTAGTATATGTAGACTAATGTAAAGAAATGGAACCTTATAGTGTTATTAAATCTTGCCACAGCTTGTACTTATGCCACAATATAAATAAATGATATTACACTTGTTCGACTTATGTAAAAACTCCAAAAATATTAAGATGTTAAATTGACTTTCACAAAACGTGTGACGTTATGTTGTAGTTTAAATTGAATAATAATCAATAATACTGGAAGAATGACACTTACCCATCAATTGTAACATCATTGCCCTGATCCTGTTGTTGCTTGACATTAGACAGGGATTGTTGCTGCTCACTGTGGGATGACCTATGACCCGAGGGACTGCATCTCATAAAAGTGGGTTGAAGACGAGCAGTGGGTATTCTCCTTTTTGCTGGTTCTCCCCATGGCCGTGGTAATGTAGAAGTACACGCAGGCGTCCATGTATGAGGAACTAACTGGTTGTCCTGACAGAATACAGATCGAGCTTCAGAAAACAATTGTGAGCTTGAAACAGACGGGTCGTTTTCTTCTTTCACATCCCATCTATGTATACTAGAGGGGGTTGGTGTTGTGGATGGTGTCCAGTTCCCAGATGGGGGGAGGACTGTGGACGGGGGACTTGAAGATGCATGGTGCACGGTGGGACAAGAGGGTGGAAGTCGCGCTCTGGAGACGGGTGGGGTTGTCTGATGAACAAACTTTTGGTGATGAGTTGTAGCATCAACCTCATTGTGGTCATCGCATCCTTGAGGCGGTGGAGATCGGCGTGTTCTTCCGTTAGCCAGGCCTGACTTGTAAACAGCCTTTTGCTTGTTATAATTGGTTGCTGCTTCTCTTTCCAGCTCAATCGTTTTGTCGTAATCATGTTTATTGCACGAACCCACCAAAGCAACTTGTCTCGCCGGACGAGTATCTGAGTAACTGATGTATCCTTGTTGCATGTTCACCCTGTTTGGGGCCACAGTCTCTCTTTGCAATGAAGAACGTTGCCGTCTACACTGTGACCATTGAGTCCCCTCCTGAGGTTGCAACCCTACACTCCTCTCAAATGAGTTATCCATCAACATCTCTGGGGGTGGAGGTGGAAGACTGTCTAAATCCACATGCTCTGGTCTGTCTGCCAGTCTGGGCTCAGATGGACCGGTGCTGCTTTTGGTTGTAAGAGCACCTCTGCTGTCGAGCAGCAAGGGAAGGCAACTTTTCTTGTTACTCTTGACTCTTGATGGTCTTTGATCCAGTTTGGAATTGCCTTCCACTCCTCGGCTAAAAGTATTAATGAGCCTCTTGACAGCATGTCGGCCAGGTGGTTCTGGAGTTAACTCTGGGGGAGAACTAGGTGGCGTTGCTGTAAAAGGCCCTTTGCTACCGTACTGCAGACCATAATACCTGACTGCATTCTGTCCAACTGATGAATGTCTTCTAATCCTTGCCTGAATGCGACCTCTGGGCTCCCCAGCAAAGTCTTTACTTGTCAAAAACTCCTCAAGAGTTTGTTTGCTTTTGGGGGTCCTCTGCTGCTCATTAAGATCAGAGTCTTCCATTTTGGCACACAAACATCCTGTGGATTGTGAACGCTTTGGTCCTCTTAAATGGCGGTGCTTTCGTTTCTCCTGACAGCTGTTATCTGCGGTTTTTGGTCGTCTGGTGTTCCTCCTTACATTCTTGTTGACTTGGTGATTGATTTGAAGACCATCCCGATTTAAAGGGTCTGCTTCAGTAGAACCACATATAACTCCCCTCATCTTGTCAGTCATCTGCTCAGCTCTAGAATGGACTCCTTCAATTTCTGCTTCATCATCATCGTCATCATCGTCATCATCATCATTGTCTGTGACTTCTTCATTGTCATTTGTAAGCTGCTGATCAGGAGAGCTACCTGTGGTACAAACAGATATTGTGCCCACGTTCGACACAGAACTATTGCGATGGCGTCGGCGGCGCTCTGAGCCATTCTGACAATCATTGTCAGCACCTATGCCACTGTCCTCGCTGTGCAGGGCAGAGTCCTCGGGACTGCCTTTCCTGAGAGCAACTGCTTCCACTCGCATCAAGACCTGTTTCATGCGACTCTCCGCTGCATGCTTGGTGCGTAATTTCTCTTCTACCTGTTCAGACAACGAACCAAAGTAATCGGCTAGTTCCTGTAAGGCGGAATCACCCTGGCATCTCACAGAGTCTCCAACAGAGATCATCTTAATTGTGGACTGAAGAAGCATTTGCTGGAGCATTCCAGAAGGAACCTCAGAAGTGTTCAGATCTTTGTTAGGTTTTCTTATGGTAAGTGGACAGTCTTTAACTGAAGAAGGCCAAGTCATGTAGTGCTCGTGTTCCCTCAACATTTGCTCACCTTCAGCGGCCATTTCCTCCAAAGCTTGGTTGATTTCTTCATAGTGTAAGATTACTGAAGATACCGTACTCCGCGAAGATAAGCGGGCCTGAGATGCCTGGTCCAAATAGTTCCAATAGTGACTCATATTTGGATATGCTGGGGTTCAGGTAAGAACAGGCTGCCTGCTGTGCTTTTAATATGAACTCTGCTTTGGACTTCACGTATGAAGTTTCTTTTAACCTCTGTTTTCTGAGCTTTCTCTGTTTTCCTTGCTTACGTTTTGTCTTTATTTCTTCGATGCCTTTCTTCGAATTCCGCAGCAACCCCCCTTGTGCAGTCTGTCCATCCTGAGAACCTCCTTTCTGGACTACGTCCACATCTTCTTCAGGACCGTCTCCTTCAACGACTTTCAAAGTGAGATCACAGACTACATCATCTACTGAGGATCTCTTACCTTGTATGTTTATAGGATTGTCCTGTATCTCTGTTTCTGCTGATTCTTCTGAAGTCTTGTTTGAGAACAGTTCTTGTGGTGCAGTCGGCAGAGTTTTTTTACTGAAGAGTTGACCTTTAGAAGGAGAGCAGCCCATGCTGATGAAAGATCCGTATTCCTTTTCTTTTGTTGTTTTTTACCAAGTTCCAAAACCTTCAGTCCTCTCCTTCTGGCTTCTTCGATCCTCTCAAAAACATCTCCTTAAAGTCTTTTGAATCTGGTTTGCTTTCAATTCCAGCTTTTTCTACACTTCACAATGTTTTGTTGAGATTCTCTGCAGCCCAGTAGGTTCGTTGCAAAGAAACAAGCCGCAGAAACAGGACTGGTAATATCCAGCTCATCCACACACACATATGGTCACACTTTAGTGCATGCGTAAGCCCGTAAGCTCATCAGGCTAATAAGATGCCCGGCTGGTGCCCCGGTCTTCTTTATTTTTACCCTTTGTGAATTCTGATCGAAGGAGGTAGTCAATACGCATTATACTGAGAGAAATCAAAGTAATATGGACAAGGAAGCTGTTTAGATTGCTTTAGATTATTTTTTAAATATTTCCTTTGGCATCTCAGGTCATGAGACGAGAGTGTATTTTTAACAAACAACAAAAGCAGTGAAAATCAAGTTTAGTGTGACTGAAGTATTTCTGGAGTATCGAAGTCCTATCTGGACATGTGCCAGAGATCTACTGAGAATGAGACGGATTTAAATAGAACCCAATGAGCCACAGGCATAACAAACAGTGACAAACATTTAAGAGCGCATCAAAGGTTAAGAACTATTCCATTTATGGGTAGTTGACAAATTTACTAGGCCACCTGTCATAATAAAGAGAAAAAACTAATATTTTAGGAATCAGTCAAAAACATGTTTAAAACTGCATATTTTATTGTTATTTTTGAGGCAAATAACAACTTAAACAAATAAATAGTCTTTAATCACAAATAAGAAAACATTCATTTTGTGAGGCCTCCTTTATCCTTGATAACAGCTTACCATGTTGTTATGCATCTTTCCACAGTCTTTGTAGTTATTGACTGTAATTGCGCATCTGAATAGAAAATAAGAAATTGCTTAACTATTTTTTCTGCCTTTCTTGTAAAACAGTACGTTTGAAAATTCACGGATAACAACAATCATTAAACACTATTAATATTAATTTGGTTGTTAATTGTATTCCTGTAGTTAATTTAGTAGAGAATTGTGCTAGCAACACAAAGGTCATCTGTTCGATCTTCAGAGAGAATGTATAGCTTTAATTCACCCTACATCACTTTGGATAAAACTACTGGCATATGTGGTCGACCCCTACACCACAACTACGAGAAGCCATGATCAATATGGAGCTCCGATATTACGATTCACCATGGCAACCACACCAAAAAGCAACATGGAGGCAAGGGGGCTTGAGAGCGAGGCACACTTTCCACTTTACAGTGAATTTACTGATGTGCTGAAAATGACTTAAGTTTAAATAAAAAATTAGATAAATCTACCAATTAACAAATAAATCAATAAGTGAATGAAATGAATGAAACAACAGAAATAAAATAGAAATAATAAAACAATTCTTATGTTCTCAATCCCCATCAGTGCTCTTGTGATGAGTGTGAGACGTCATGGTGTATAGGACACTTGTTCAATGACTGGTTTGAACCCTGCTCGGAGCAGATTTGGGTATGAATGGTTGCACGTCTAAATTAATTTCTGCATTTTCGACTGTATTTATTAATTTATCTTGCACTTTATTTATACTTTATTATGTCATTTCTCATCCTCCATAGAAAACTACCATTTGTGAGAACAGGGATGAATGATGTGTTTTGACATATCTATTTCACTGGAAAGAAAAGGGGTAAAGTTTTAATACAAATGCACAGGGAAATGACAAAATTACACTCGGCTCCTAAACTGCTCTCCTGAAATCAAAGTACATTTAAGTACTTCCCTATTAATGCAACCTCTTCTCATACAAGATCCTCTACAAAAGCACAAATGACATCAGTGATGTATAAAGTACATAAAAGTAAACATTCAAATATCTTGCCAGAAATTACTTTGGTAGAAATGAAAGTTACCTTTTAGAATATGACTTAAGTAAGTAAATTGTGAACTTTTAATCTACTCAAGTATTTAAAGTAAAGTTAAAGCAAATGTTGTCTAAAAAAAATGGTGCTTACAAAGAAATGTACAACTCTGAAAACGCTATGTCTCAAGCTCAGTAGTTTTATCTGGACCAACATGATGCCAAATTGCTAAACTATAAAAATACAAGTTCAGAAACCACATCTTTATAACTTTACTTTATAAACGGATATTTCCCTCCCGCCCCCAATATTATCCTTCTAAGAGAACAACTTGGAATAAAATCAGAACAAATCTGTCCGGCCCTTACTTACTTCTTTCCTTGCATTTCCCTTACAGTAACAACCCAGTCATTTGAATTCATTGAAACAATTTGGTGTTTATCTTAAAATGCAACAGCACATAAAAACCTTGTGTGGTAAATAATCGTGGAGAGCACCTTTTTGCACTTGCACAGTGAGCTTTAACCAATGATTAGCTCAGCACTGGCATGTTGACCGGATCGCCGACTTGTCTATTTCACTTCTGTTTATATGCTTTTATTTTGTATTAAAGAACATACTTAGGTGGGGAAGCGTACACCCTGGATCAAATAGCACCTGAGTTACATGAGCAGTTGTCAAGGTGATTTGATTGCTAAAAAATTCAAGGAAAAGCAAAAAACGTGTTTATAAGATGTTCTAAAACAACGTTTTTACTGGGCATTCACACTTAGATTAATGAACTAAAATGCGGACCTTGAATGTAAACTTGAGAACCCCTGCAAAGTAACAGTACATAGTATGTCATTTGGGAAATTGAGAACACAACTAGGTCTGGGAACTTTCGCTGCCTCTCTAGCAAGAGCCATTTGACTGACCGGTAAAGAACCCAACCACGTTTCGTTTTGTGTCACGTCATGTTTAGAGGCGTGGAAATGTCCCCGCAGTATCAGACTGTACATTCATATGCTTTTAAAAGATCACCAGCACCAACGTATGCTACAACCTAGAATACTTTTACGAATTAAGATTTTAGTCGATCGGGATGAGTTTCTATTGCAAACTTTTAAACAGCGCACATCCTGCAACGAATGGCTCTAGAGTGTTATGAGCAAATTGATAACGAGACGAATGGATAAGCTAGAAGTTAAGCTGGCAAGGGAACACCCTGTAACAGATAGCACCCGAGTTGAATGAGCAAGTGTTAACAAGCAGATATACATTGCGGCTGCATCGTATTATGCACAATTTTGGCTATGTAGCTTACCCTTACATCAGCTCTCACTATCAGGATTGCATACGATTAAATGACTTACCTACCATGCTTGAAGAAGGATCACACGATTTACCTGAAGACATGTACGATGTGGGAAATGTATCCCCGTACTTCTCAGTGTGATAAATAAGGTTTGGTTTATGTGAAGTGCTTGAAATGACCTGTTGATAAGTCTAAGCAAGCAGAGCGCAAACAGCAAGGACTTGATGAGAAACGCGGAGAATGAGAGTGCTTATCAAGTTCACTATAGGTACGCGGCTATCGCCATTGTCTGGTTCATTTTAACGGAGAAAACATGCGGTAAGAGGCGAAACGCAGGCAATTTCTTTGGTGGAACGGATGCGATTCACCAGCTCATGTGAATTCATAATTCAAATCGATTTCTGTTACGCAACGTGTGAAGACTGTCTCTCTAAGCTTCCTCCGTGCACAGATGCTATCTTTGAACATTGCCGGCTGGCATTTGTAACCACAACGCGTTTCTGAGTTCGGGCTAACACCGGGCCCAGAGCCTTCTCCCTGGACAGGCGAAGGCTTACACCCAGATGATTTATTTATGATGTGTGCTCTAGTGTGTAGGTTTAGGGCTACTGTAGGAACAGTACAACGTCTATTACAAACAGCCTAGTCTCAGTTAAGCTCAAGTGCTCATAAGTTAACCAACATCCAACCTCATCGTCGACAGCATTCATGTCATTATCTCACATACAAACCGCGAGCCATCGATAACTAACTGATAGTGCAGTCACATGAAGAAGCCATGTTGACAAGTTTCTGCAAGTAAGGGCAAAATACACAAGATATATGACGGGCCAACTAAAGATATTAATTGGACTCCTCGTAGAACCTCAATAACGAGGATCTACCTCAAAAATTCAGCGAGAGATCATCCAAATCAATGGAATGAACAAGCAGAGGTTCATGTCTCAAACTTTATTTTTTTGACACTTGCGTCATCAGAATTTTCACAGCACAAAGTACACATGACTAGTAACAGACATACAGTGACCCACTAGCTCAACATATCACGTCCCATCAATTTCAGGGTTTCACAGGAAATACAATGTTGGGAGAGAAAAAAAGAACATAACAAACATGGGAAAACCAAATCAACGGAAAATTCCAACGGGTGAAGCACGTAATAACAAACAAAAGAAAACAAGCAGAAAAGACAATGTCACCAAACTGCCTACATCACCCCCAGAAAGATACGCCCCTCCAGTTGAGCACCCTCAGACCCACGCCGAGAGATTTTGCCTTGTTCAAATTCATGCAGATTCATTTAGATGCACGATTTACAGATCCCACAGGACTAAAATGTGTAGATTGTTTCCAGATCTGCTATGTGCTTACACTAAATACTCAATAGAGGTAAGGACAGTCTTTGGACCACCTGCTACAAACACGCCACCATGATTGCAATAGGAACTTGCCGTCTTTTAAAGGAGCCGTGAGCTTGACGTCCGCCCAGCTCCATAAGATAAATTACCCACCCACACGGAATCACCCTGTTACATATATCACCTTCAAGGCTCTGTTAATGGCAATATTGCTTCTTCTGTAGCAGAAATAAACTGCTGCAGAAAGAGTTAGGTGCCATTAAAAATGTCATGGGAAATTAGTTATTACAAATGTAGTGGAGTAAAGAGTAAATCTAATTATTTAAAATTGTGGTCAAGTAGACAGTAAAAGTTGCTAATGTTTTTGATGGTAATGGTTTTGATAGGTTGATTTAATTTGTTAAAGAAAGACAACCCATTATAGAGTACTCAATTAGTGGTGTGTCTTTGCTTCACTCGAGCGTGTCTGTTCTGTGTTGAGTTCACACTGCCTCTGTCCTCATTTAATACATTTCTCAGAATTTTGACGGCGCTCAGATCATCTTGAGAAATAGTGCCAACCGCTTGCGGAGATTCTACTGGACCCGGTTCCATACTTTTATCCTGTAACACAGTAATGTCTGCGTTCTCTGTGTTTTGTCTAGTATGTCTCCTTAACCTGCCCAGGATGGCAGACCTCGAGTTCCAAGACAAATCCCACAAGACTATGAAGCACTTAGGGACAACATGGCAGAAGATTATGCCGTAGTTTGAGGCCAGAACGGCCGAAGCCTGAACTATGTGTTGCTGTTCCGTCTTGTTCTTATTGATGTAAATGGGAATAAAGCAAAGCCAGACAAACAGGTGAATCAACATACTGAAGATGATGACACCAGTGTCGTTAAAATCCTGCGGCACTCTTCTTACCTTGAAGGCAAGAATGAAACAAATGAAGGCAAGAAGAGAAATATAACAGTGCATGACTGCAAATCCTATGATGGAACCCTCGATGCAGACGATGTACTTTACCATCCCTGATTTTCCAGGCCACACAGTGTCTTCATTAGGAGGCTTGAAAATCAGCTAAAACAACAGAATGACTCCCTGACCGCCGGTAAGCACCAGCACGTTGATAAGAGGCTTGTAGAGTTTGTTTAGCTGATGCTTCGTGTTCGGCTCAAAGATCATGAACGCCAGGAAGGTACGGAACGCTTTCACCAGGATGCTCGAAACGCACAGGGTGAAACCGATGCCGTACACGGCCTGCTGTGCCCGACACAGATGATCGTTCGGCCTGTCAATAAACATGATGACACTCACAAAGCTAACCATCAGACCCAGCAACATAAAACTAGACATTTTCATGTCAGCCATTTTGATGATCGCCGTTTCTCTGTGAACGTAGAAAATTATAAATGAAGTTAACACTACTGCTATGCCTATTGCTGCTGCCACCAACAGAACTATGGGATAGACGTCAGACCAAAAGAGATACGTGTACTGGAAGACCTCGCATTTAGTTTGCTTCTTTGTAGACCACTGGTCTTTTGGACAGTCATGACAGCTGTCTTCATCTGTGAAAATAAAACAAAGGAAACATCAGAAATGAACTGTCCTGGGCAAACCTTTTCTGTTCTAGTTTCACGTCTTTCTTCTCACATCGTAAAAATACTCCAATAAATATTTCACATCTATTCAGTAAGTCATCAATAAAAAGGTGAAACATCTGAAAAAAGAAGACAAGGGAAATGAAGTGTAAATACCAGATTTGTTCGTGTAAGTTCCTTCGGGACACTCGGTACAGTTGTAGCAGCAGGACTTTACAGTGTTCACCAAATCCTTACTGGTTCCCGGCGGGCAGGACTCAGAGCACTTGGACGGTGGGAGCTGCAAGAGACAATGATGATGATCAAATGATCTGTGATGATGCAAATGTGATGAGAACACTGACTGGGTGACAGGACTCACTGTGATCTCCTGGTATTCACTCCAGAGCTCCACTTCTCCTTTCTTCAAGAGAAACTTTCCAACAACATCAATAATTCGACTATCATTAGATTTCGTCCACCTTAGAAGATCATAACCATCCATAAAGTCCCCGTTTTTATCAAAGGAATGTGAGATGCCATCGAGTGTGAAATTCACACTGCGAATGTTTTCCACGAGCTGCAAAAGAAGATATTTAACAATTTTGAAAACTCTATTATTACATTTTAAATATTTGTTGTAACTGTGAAGTGTGGTGTTCTCTTAGAGTAGGTTAATTCTGTGTATGTTTTCATAATCAGTGTTTCTGCTTGGATTTTGTGGAACTGTGGCGCTGGATGAGGTCAAATGCTAATTAAAATATCTGTGATATCATTGTATGGTTTTTACATAGTTTTACCCAGTCCAGACATGCTCGTGGGGCAGTATTGACGATATTGTCCCTCTAAATGAAAGCTTAGCTTTAATCAAAAAGACACTAGATGTGTCATTATGCACTTCTTCTCAAAAGTCACTAGATCAAATAAAGAGTTGCTAACATAGCAACACTAGCAGGGCAAATTAGGGAATGAATGGGAAACACTGTGTCCCCGAGAAACTGGAAACCCTGTTTATGTTAGTTTATGTTTATGTTAAATGAGTCAAACTTACATATAAACACAACAGACTATCATATTTGATTGTGTCGCCGCTTGAGAAATCGTACCTGCCAAGGTGGAAAGTTGATATCTCCAGGGCAGGCGGTATCGTTACATTTCAGGAGTTTTTGAGGCCGTGAGCTATAGCGTAAACCGCCACTCTCTGACCGTAAACTTCCTTCAGGTTCATAACGTCCAGTAGATCACCTACACCACAGTTCAGGGGCGAGATGGAGCAGTTCCGCCTCAACTCCTTGTACTCCTCTATGAAGTCATTCTTTGCTCCTGGTGATGGTCTGGGGGTTTTCAAATATTCCTCGAACCCTGGTATATTTCCCATGATAAAAGAGAAGCCAAAAATTTCACCCACTTTATTAATGTCCTGCATCTTCGTCAAGGGGCCGTACGTGGACCAGGCGTCACTCGCGATCCAAATTCTGCTCATGTTAGCTTGAATCATCTCTTTAAAAATCTTTGCTACCAGCTCGTCCTTTAGAATGAGAACCACAACCTTGGCAGAAGAAGCCTTTATAGTGTTGACGGCATTTTTGATGTACCAGTCAATGTCCACGTGGTTCAAGTATTGCGGCACTACCTCCTCGAAATCTAGACACACTTTTTCCCTGGTCTCATTCCGGAGACTCTGGTGGGCTGCTCTTCCATAATCATCGTCTCCGTACACTACACCGACCCAGCTCCATGAGAAATGCTCCATGAGCTTGGCCAGCGCCTTAGCCTGGTAGACATCACTTGGAACGACACGCATGAAAGAAGGATAAAGCAGTTTGTCGCTGAGGACTGGTGAAGAGGATGTACCGCTGATCTGTTGACAGAAAACTTCCCTGCATAACTCATTTTTACTTTCAGTGCAAACAGATTTATTGCAAACCACTGCAAGAACTTTGGCAGACTTGTTTGCTATGAACTGTTGTTGTATCTAAGAGCTGCATAAAGATTCTTGCATAAAGAATCTTGTAGTTTAAAACAATGTGAGAATAAATAGTGACACTAAAATGAAGGTACAGTTGGAGGAGCAGTTAACAAATTACCTGAGGAAACATGTAGAGACTGAGTAGTTTGGCAACAGCGATAGATAATTCAGAGTATCTTTCTCCCAAAACCGCTTTCATTGACGGCCGAAAATCAGAGAAGTCTGAGAGAACCGGCAGAGATCCGTTAATGGCCAGTAAATGTTCCAGACAGTGCAGTGCTTTGGTGGGAGATGCACACGGGTCACAGACTTTATATCCAAACTTAATTCCCGGAAGAAATTTAGAATCATTGATTTCTTCAATTGTGTGGATCGCAGCCAACGATTCTAAGTATGAGCCCAGATCAAAACTATTGAAAAAATAAACAAGATTAAGCATCAACGTTGGCTTTTAACTGAATGACAAAGGTTTGTGCAAACTTACTCGGAACAGATGAATGGCTCCGGGCGTGTTCGGTTGTGGAGGTTGATGACTCTTGAGTGAATAGATGACAAAATTGCGCAGTTAAAATCTCCATGCAGGTAAGCTCCAGACAGATCATCTGGAATGTCACAATGAACCCACAAAACCATGCACAACATCAGCACCAGCACACGGACATGATGATAAAGAGTAAAGAGCTTCATGCTGACATTTGAGAATGTGCAGAGCCATACGATCAAGTGTTTTTGTAGAGAAAAACTGGTTCTGTTCTTTCTTTGTAGTGACGTGAGTTGAAAGGCAGGCGTCTTTTCTCAGATTTTGCTATCTCAATAGCCAATGCCCCACCCAAAATTATTTGTTGTCCTTTGGCATATAGGGATTTCTGAAATGTTGCAGGGCAAGTAGGTGTGAGGAAAGGCACAACCCTACATCAGGTTGACTGGTACACAGCCCTTTAACTAATTTACACAGGGCAAAGTGAGTTATGACCACTCAAAGTGCTAGTTTTGCAAAAAGTTATATCACACAAAAACGTCTTTATGCTTGAATGAGATGGTGTATCTGGCTGTTTGAAAAAGTAATGATTTCGCTAAAATCCAATGTAAACAGTTTTTCCGTTAACAATATTTTGAAGTGCATTTTCCATATTTAACAAATGATAAGTAAATTTGCTACCAGTCAGTAGAGTTTTAGTAGACTGTCTCTTTAAAATCTAAAACTTGACCATGATTATTGCTCCAAAAAAAATAAGCAAGTAACTTTGCAAAAACATGTCAACTTAATCTTCTAACCGTATAACCAACACTAACCTTAACCTAACAGATAGTCAACTAATTCTATTTTTCCAAAGTGGACAATCAAAATATACTCTAATCACTTTTTTTGCCTTTACATGTCATCTGGCTTACATCCAAGTCACAAGATCATCTTTAAAGCTGTGAAATCGTATAATATAACCTCCCAGAGGGACCTCACACATGTCTGCCTCTTATTACAGTATAAGCATTGCTTGCATTAATGAAAACATTTTTACTGTACAAATGGCAAAATGAAAGAACCAAAATTAAGAACATTTAGTCATTTAACTGAAGCTTTTATCCAAAGCGACCTACAGAGAGTTCAGGGAGCAATAAAGCGATATGTCATACAATTAGAGCAATAATACAATAGGTGCTAATACCAAGTTACTAGTTTCCACAAATGGCAGAATAATACCTGTTGAGAGAAAGAGAGAGAGGGTTAGTTTCGTTTTCTTCCATTTACCTGTCAAGTATTCACAGAAGAGATGAGTTTTATGTCGTTTTTTAATGTTGTGAGAGATGTGGTTGACCGGACTGAGTTGGGAAGAATGTTCCACCATGAAGAAGTTGTGAAGGAGAATGAGCGGGAAAGAGATTTATGACTTATGAGACTTATGAGAAGGCAATACAAGCTGGTTTGCTGAACGCAGGGTTCATGAGGGGGTGAGGGGCCATACGAGGGTGTGAATGGGATCGTTCTGAGCCAGCTGGAGTGTTTTGATAGACTTTGGAGGAAGACCAGCAAGGAGAACATTGCAGTGGTCCAGTCTTGAGATCACCCGGACCTGGACATGGAGTTGTGCCGCATGCTCAGTGAGTTGGCTCTAACCTTTCTAATGTTGAATAAGGCATTACGGCATGACCGCGTTGTCTTTGCAACACGATCACTAAAGGAGAGCTATCAAACATGACTCACAGGTTCCTGGCTGTTCTGGAAGGAGTGATTGTGGTTGTAACAAGGTCAATGTCAGTAGTCAGGATGGAAGAGAATAAAGTCGGCAAGCTACTGGTCTTTATTGAACAACAAAATAGTCACTTATTCCAAACATAACAGCTCGTGCATTCAGCACTCAGTCGCGTACACAGTAAATCCAAGTCTGTGAGATTCCTTCTGTGCAGTCGCCAGAAAGCAGCCGGTCCCTCTCTTCCCCAGCTCTCCTTTGTGAGCTCTTTTATCTCCACGTCACTAAATGGTATAAGACACGGGTGTTTGTCGTTTGCAGTTAACCCACTAACTCGTGCTCATGTCACAGCTATTGCCAAGTTGGATGGTGAGATCGTGTTGCACTGTAGTGTGTGCTGGAAATACAAGTAGAGGAGAAACTACCTTGGGGGAAAAGAGCCTACACCTGAAGGGCCAGTTCTCCTCTGACAACTACTGTAAAGGTCATGTCATTTTGTTTGCTACAGTGGTGTGTCTTATTGTTAGTTCAGTGTTTACTGTACATGTTAGTATACTGGTTGAGTAAAGAATTATGTACAGTCAGCCGGGTGTTATCATCACAGAATAGACCCTGACAAACCCTATTACACTGAAAGGCTTTATTTTGCGATAACAACTGGCTGGCTGTATCAAGTTTTTCATAGTGCTGTGAAAGAAATAATAGATCATACACGTTTGATCAAATAAACTTCAAAGAAGATCTGTCTTTCTCTATTGAATTTTGACTCCGTCCAGTCTGTTACTTATTGGACTGAAAACCGCCATAACAACCAAGAATACAGCTATTGATGGATGATCCATAAAACCCCTGTCGTCAGCAAAAAGGCTTGCCTTGTCCCCAACTCCTGTAAACTACATTTTTCCATTTTAAGAATATATCTTCCGGAAAGCAAGAACAATCATCAGAGATTCCTGCCACCCGAGCAATGAACTCTTCTCGGTGCTACCATCAGGTGGACAATACTGCGGCATCAGGACCCAAACCAGCGTGAGACAGCTTATTCTCGCAGGCCATCAGACTGCTGAACACCAGACAGACCGACAAACGATGCTCACCAATCTACCCCTCACACTGGAGAATATCTGCACTGCAAAGTTTCGAACACATGCAGGTCCATCTTCTCTTCTGCTCTAACAACATTAATATTTGACTTATGCTTCTCTTTCCTTTATCTAAAATGTGTGCTTTTAATGTTTTGCTTGTAGTCGGTATGTTTTATGTATAGCTGCTTTGAAACTATAACAAATGTAAAACGCACTCTAAAAATAAAGTTGACTTGACTTGTTAGAGATACATATATAAATTCAAGAGTATTCATTAAAATTGAACGAAACAGATCAGCGATCATGGTTATATTTTGACATTAGATTTGGAAGCTTGATGGAAAACGAGTGGGGCTGGTTGATTAGGATTGATTAGGAGTAGGATTGACAAAGAAAACACACACAGAAGATGGCTTTTGTCCACGACTGTATGACATCTGTCTGGTAACACAGAGACCTCTAGTGGACTGACTGGAAATGTCTGCATTTCTGTGTCTGTTGCACACCCTGTAACTTTCTTCTTTGAGATTGTAATCGGCTTGAATGTAGGCTAAGTATGTTGTCAGCTTGTTGTTATTCTGAATCTAAATTAAATATCCATCTCTGAAAGGATAGTTCACCCAAACACGAAAATTCTTTCATTCTCATCGTCAGATCGTTTGGGACTTGGATACATGACTTTGTTCTGATGAACACAAGGAAATATATTTTGAAAATTTGATATATTTTGTTCTGTTCAACACAACTGTTGAAAACAGTTCTGGGGCTCGTTTGACGTTTGAATTTTCCTACTATGTAGTCAATGATGTCCAAGAAATGTCAGTTGCTAACATTCTTCCAAATATCTTTCTCCGTGTTCATCACAACAAAGGCATGTATACATGAAACAACTGAGGGTGAGTAAATGATGACAGAATTTCATTCTCAGGTGAACTATCAGACTACAGCTAGTTGGGATTTCAGGCTAAAGATGCTACTGATCTTTGCATTTATGCATTAAAGGAAATCGTAAATAAGTATAGAAATTACAATTCGTCAGTTTTTATGTGTTTTATTGATGCGTCTAAAGCTTTTGATCGGGTTAACCATGCTAAGCAATTTCCTAAAATGAGACAAAGAGGGGTGCCAGAATATATTGTGAGAATTCTGGCCTATTGGTATATAAGGTTTCTGCCCCTTTTTGGGTGGGTAAGGGTGTGAGACAAGGAGGGATATTGTTCCCAATTATGTTTAATCTCCACTTTGATGAGTTGTCTGAACGTTTGAATGTCTGTAAAACTGGTTGTATGATTGGGAATGCATTTAGTGAATCATGTGTATGCAGATGATCTTGTGGTGTTTACTGCTAGCAGTGCTGGTCTTCAACAGCTTTTAAACTTATGTTCTGATTATGGTCTTGAACATGATATTTGATATAATCCTGATAAGAGTGTGGTTATGATTTGCAGAACTAAGGAGGATAAAAGTTTACATTTTTCAGTTTTTAAGTTGTCTAAGAAGAGTTTCATTGTGTGTGTGAAAGTAAAATACCTTGGACATACTATCACTGAACGCTTGACAGATGATGAGGATGTTGAAAGCAGAGGAGGAGCCAGAGGGGTGTCCTGGGTGGCACTGGACCCCTCAGACATCTGATTGGCCACCCCGAGTGCCACCTCACATTTTATTGGGCAGTTTAATGATGATCGACATCTCATTTCACCACTTGCTGAAAAAGCGTCCGGTGCCGCGCGCAGCTTTCAAATTAATCAAGGACGAAATTGATGCGAGTAACAGAAGACTAATGAAATGTCGCATATAAGGTTAGTTTTCAGACTAGGCATCGGAATTTTGTTTGCAGAAATCATTTTGAAAGTGAAGTCCCAGTACTAGGAAGTCCGCAAACATGAATGTTGGCGCTAGACGGGTTTATCAAATAAGAGAGATCGGTTCCCGATTTAGCCTAAACATTATTTTTAACGTTACATCTGTGCTTGTTATATACACATAAACAGTGCAGTGCCAATTTACTTAATGTAGGCTAACGTCAGCTACAGCCACCACCAGTGTTTTCATGTTAAGCTAACTTTGAAATTCTTAAGCTATTTATCTGGTCGTGATACTCAAAAGATTACCTCAATTGCAAATAGCCTGTTTTACATATAATAAAGGGCTGATAAAATACAGCTAAGTTACTCCATAGTACGGCCAGCCATGTAACGAATCTAGTTGTGTGTTACGAGATAGAGACTCTGACAATTCATGGTATGTGAATAATTTTTTTAAGCCAAATCACGTTACAAACACCAGGTTAAGTCAATTATTATTTCTCTTTTGATGCCAGGTTAGGGCTACACCTAGAGATGCGCAGATAAATGTCAACCGTATATCCACCCGCCCGCACGTATAATTTTCTCTGATATAGATATCCGAACCAAACCCGGATCCGATCGTCACTTTAATTACTCAGTAAATTTTCTATCACTGTCTTTATCTGTAATTGCTTAAATCTAATCTTTCGATTTTGCAAACACATGATGTAGCATATAAGAGGTACCAGTCTTATGGCTTTCATACAGTGCCTCACAGTCGTTGCATATTACATACCCAGCACTTGATTCATCCTTGTTAATAACTTCGCTAAAGCACACGGTACTTTTCTTTCCTACATTTTGTTTTGTTTTAATTCTCCCTTTTTAAATTTCTCTCGGATCTGTTTTGCCTTCATTTCTGCTTAATGAAATAGACCGTCATCTACCGCCGCCACGCGCGCATATCTTTTCAATTTCTTCAAATTGGCGCCTGCTTTAAAATGCCTTTAAAACATAGTCGTATTTTTTTTGAGAAATTTAGTTTCTCCCGCGACCAACCCGCAATTAATCAGAATATATTTTTTTATTACCCGACCCACCCGATCCGCGGATCATCAACAGCGCCCGCGGATTTAACCGCCATCCGCGCATCACTATTACACACTGACTTTCTATCATTGTCTATGGACCCCCTAAAGTTGCCTTGGCCACCCCGAGGACACCCCATGTGAAAAACTCTAGCTCCGCCACTGGTTGAAAGGCAACGCCGTGTGGGGTATATGCAGGCGAATATAACTTTACGTAAATTTAGTTTCTGTTCAGATGAGGTGAAAGTGTCACTTTTTAAAGCATATTGTACAAGACTTTACTGCCCATTTGTGGTCTAATGACAGAGCATCTAGTTTACAGAAGCTGCAAGTATCTTATAATGATGCAATGAGAATCTTACTAAGGAGACCTAGATGGCATAGAGCAGGTGAAATGTTGAGTGTAAGAGTAATCACTTTTAAAGCACTGTTACGAAAGCTTACTTATAGTTTTATCTGTTGGCTAAATGCTTCTAAAAATGAAATTATAGTGGGCTAGTACTACACGGCATCAGTCAAAGCTGTGGAGACACTGGTATTGCTGTATTTTGTAACTCTTTATGTTTGCGATGGATCCTATGGTTGTATATGTTGGTTAGTGTCTATTGTCTATTGCTTTTTTTTGTTTTTGTTTTTTGTTTGTTTGTTTAAATTTGGATCTTGAGTCTGTGATAAAGTTTTTATGATGATGATGATGATGATGATGATGATGATGATGATATCCCTTTAACAATTGTTCTCCTTCGGTTAAAACCAAACACCATGGTTACCACAAAATAACAATGGTTATAATAGTAAAACCATGTTTTACCAATAGTAATCAAGACTTTACCGCAACACTTATACCTGAAGAACATGGTTCATTTTTGTAAGCGAAGTAAAGGCCCATAAATATATAACCAATGAATAAATACATTAAAAACAACGTTAATCTGTAAGACTGTACTTCCAATTTCAACAAAACATAAAGTTTGCCTCGGGTTACACGGCACACATTCTGATATTATTGAACTGAAATGAACTCCATGTGTCAAATGAAATGATTTTGTGAAATACTTGAGGAGCAGCTGGAGCAGGTTCAGCTCATCCAACCTGCACATCAGCTTGTGTTTCTGTTTCTCTGTGTGAGGCATTCACGACTTTCAACTGCAGAACACTTTCTTTTGTGTTCCACTGAACAAACAGTCATGAGACTGAATAAACGATGATAGAATTGTTATTTTGGTGAACGATTCCTTTAAGACACATAACATTTAAAGAAAGTCTGTGTAAGTTTGAATCATAATTTGTTTTTAATTTCTGCCGGCCCCAGTGCACTCACATCAGTCCATGAGCCTCGTCCTTCACAGTCTTTAAATAACAGCTTTCATAAATATATCTTATAACTTACAATTTGCATATTTTGTTCAAATCAAGACATATATTACACATTTAAATAATTCGTAAAACGGACAACATATTAGACAACAGGAAGACAATATTGCTCACGTGACTGCAGTCTTGAAGATTATTTCTGTCATACATTTCATGCCATATACTACACAGACAGAATTCATGCTGAAACAGATGTAAATGTATGGATAATACAGAGAGACCACGTCAACTTCACATTTTTTCCTCATATGCACTCTTAAAAATAAAGGGTCTGTTATTTGGTTCTTTGTTGGACTCCGTATGGTTCCATAAAGAACCCTTGCGTTGCATAAACGTTCTTTGAAGTGAATAAAGGTTCTACACAAAATAAATGTGTAGCTCGGTGGTTGGATGGGTCATGGGTTCCATCGCAGGGATTGCACATACTTAGAAACAAAAACGTATAGTATAATGCAATATAAGTCCCTTTGGATGAAAGCGTCTGCCAAATGCATAAATGTATGTAATGTTGCGGAACCAAGACATGGTTCTTCACTGCTGTGAAGAACCCTTCACGCACCCTTACATTTGGAATACATGTAAACAGTTTCAGGCCACTTTGAGACGGCTGCACTGTTGAAGGGCTCTGGGAAGAGGTTTCAGAGAGGCTGGAATGGGAAGCTTGTCCAGGCTCGTGGGGAACTGGTCGGGCGGCAAGAGCGCGAGGATTCTCTGCATCGCGATGAGGAACAGAGAAGGCGGATCTCTTCCGATGAGGTAGTTCAGTTTGTCCTCCCCGAGAACCTTGGACCACCGCGTGGGGTCTTTCTCGAGGGAGCTCCTCAGTTTGAAGCGCATCTCCGGCATGAACATCAACAAATTGTCCAAGCAGGATTTTTTGGCCCCCTTGTTGACTTTGGAGTCCCAGAGCTGCTGGAGGATGACGTCGAGCGGCGTCATCCCGTTGTGGTCTACGGCCTGCGGCGACGCGCCGTTGCCGAGCAACAGCACGACGGCGTCCGATCGCAGGAGCTCGCAGGCCAGGTGGAGGGGGGTCTTACCGTCCTCGAGATGGAAGCACCCTCCGCGGTTCATGTACGAGCGCAGGCTCGGCACGCGGTGCGCCACTTGCAATATGTGAGCGAGTATGTCGCGCCTGTCGTAGCGCACGGCCATGGCCAAATGCGGCGCGGATGACGGACAGCAGCAGAAGCGCTCGCCCGGCATCGCCAGCGCCTCGTCGGAATAGTGTCCGAGCAGATATTGCGCGTACGACTGATGGTCGTGCACGATCGCGTAGAGCAGCGCCTCGGACGGGGTGTAAGTTCTCTGCTTGGCGTCCTCTTCCCAATAAAACGTCTCCATGGTGCGCATGTCCTCCAGCATCCACACGGGCTTCAGGTCCCGCACCGCCTGATAAAAAAGAAACGAAATGAATTTCTGCTGCTTACACTTGTCGTCCATCTGGGCTCTGCCGTCTTTATTGTGGCCGGACGATGACATCGCGCGATGCGCCGGAGTGCGGCGGGGGTTCAGGCCGACGGCGTCATTCTGTCACAAACACGCGAGGCACGCGAAACGAATACATGTCATTCATCCGAATCGGTAGGAAAACATCGACTGTCATGTTGATTCAGTGCCCTCTCAGCACTGACGCTTCTGTCAGTAAACCCCCTCTCGTTCTGCAGTGTCACCTCACTGCGCATGCGCGCGCAGTATTTTAACCCTTTGTCCCTCCGACAGGATTTCACTTACAAACAAACAACCCTGTCTGATATATTTTTTGCAATAAACGAACTTTTTGACATATAAAACTGGGGTTATCCATTTGTTTTGGCAACGTCAGGTTCATTTAGGAATGTTATTCTGAAAATAGCGTCCACACCGTAAAAAATAAATAAACCAAAATTTGATTATTGAGTCCAGCAGCTGGGTAAATAGATGTTAGAATATACTAACCTATAAAGTTGGGATGTTAATCGGACACTTTAATTAAAAAAAACTAAAATATTTATTTTCATAAGTGGGCTATACTATTTCCCAATTTTAATGTCCAATAAATCACATTTGAATAATTTCTAATGTCGTTCGGATTCTTACAGTTTTTGCCTCGTTTTATCGTTTATTTTAAGGTAATAATTTGGTTTCAATTAATGTTTATGACGAAATTGTATTAACTTCAATGTTTTTTATTTCAAATGTTTAATAGTTGTATTTCTGTAATATGCTGGGTCTATCCTTAAAAGTTTTCTGCAGCACAAGACTCAGTTTCTCAGACAGGATCTATAGTACCAGAATAAAATGCATGTTTGAGCAGTCTTAAATGAAAACAACTTCACTAACATATCCAACTGTAGTACAGTGAAATATATCAGTCCATTGTTTTCATTGTTTTCAAAAGTCTCAAATGTTGCGCGAGCGAGTTGGCAAGAGTATAAGAGAATTGCGCGCGCGCTGGTCACAGACTCCCGTTTTGTTCTCGCAAGTATTGTTCTGTGCGCTCGCGTGGCATAAATGTGCTCTCGCGAGGATCCGTTTGGAACTGTTCTATTTTTAATATGTGGCATGTAAATACCTTCAGTTAATTTTATTATAACAAATTGTTTGCTTTGTAGTGGTTTATATGGTTGCTGTATATCTAAAACCTGCGAAGTCCAAATTCTGAAATATTGTGGTGTCAAAATTGATAAGCACTTTTTAACACTTTTTAGTGGTTAAATATTTGCAAAACCCAGAGAAAGACTTGAAGGGTGACTAATAATAATGATTATAGCAAAAAATTTAAATCAGGAAATATGGAGACATGCGGTATCCAAGGGTTATCAGCTTATTAGTGTCGGACAACCTGTATTCTGTACTACACAAATCAATAAAATAATCGAAGGATGTGTAAATATTTTTTATGGATTATACATTTTAGTTTCAGTTTGCTTTCTTTATTGGCCTCTGAAACATAGTTTAAATATAGTAATAATGTTATAATTAATTAAATATGAAAATAATTAATAATTACTAGGGCTGTCAAACGATTAAAATTTTTAATCTAATTAATCACAAGGTTTCTTGAATTAATTTCGATTAATCACAATACTAAATATGATTGAAAAATTCACGTTTTCTGTGTTTCTTCTCAGAACAGTAAGATAAATGACAAGAAGGGGATATTACATTTGTCTCATCTTTTTTATTATTGTCAAATCCAAAAAACTATTTTAATTCAATATAGCCATTGCTCTTAGCAAATAGGTGAATGTAACGTTTTTATCTTTTCGAGAAAATCAATTTTTTTCTTCAATTTTTCACTTGTGTGCCACGATTTGAAACTGTTGAGCACATACCTCTATAAAGTGAAGCTCTTCTGTTTTCATTAAGGTTCAAGCAAACGACATTACTTTCCAGCTTTTAGTGATGTGATGCGCCGTCACACCCAGATAATTGTTGTTAGTAACGGAGGTCCAGTGGCCTCCTGTCAAAGCAACATATTCCACTGAAGCCAAATCCTATTCCTTCGTTTTCTTTTTAGCGTCAGTTGATTTTAGTCATCATTGTGCTTCTCGGCGGTAGCTTGTAGAATGCGTCTAAAGTTGCCGCTTTCAAAACTTCTGCGAGGCCCGTGTCCTCGACAATGTTATTCAGTTTACAGTTCTTGTCCATCCAGAGGGCCAACGGGTTCTTCCGACACCTCCATGTCGCTCGTGTCAGCCATGCTGTTTACGCGACGAGGAATGAACGCGGCGGGGGTTGAATTGTGGGTAAAACATGGCGGGAATGCGTTAATGGGTTAATAAAATTATCACCGTTAATTCCAGAAATCAATCATCTCGCGTTAACGCGTTAATTTTGACAGCCCTAATAATTACATTTTGTTGTAAATACCTTTATAATTTAATAAATTAAAATATGTCAAAAATATATATCTCTGTGTAATGGAACGAACCACACCTGCACCAGGCGAGCATCGAACCGAGTCGGTCCGGCATTGGGAGTCGGGCGCTCTAGCGAGGAGGCTCAAGATCGCAGTCTTTAGAGGTTTACACACTGCACAGCTCTACACTAGCTTGCCTCTGTTACATTTGCATTATCTTTTCATTATACTCACCTTGTTCATTATTTTATTTGATCTTATTATATAGTACTGCCTTCATTAAAAGCATTTTTAAGGTACATCCTGTCACTGTCATCTGTACATTTGACAAATAAACTTGAATTATATGATTAAAGAAATTATTCATATTTTTACCACAAGGGGGCAGTATTGCTCTGTGACAAATGAAGAGCTATCCTTTAAATCACTTCTGCTACTCTTTCCATTAGTATATTTTCTCTTGCATTTAAACATGTTAGATGGAAGCACAAAGATGCATATTAAATCCTAAAAATGTACACTTAAAGCGGAAAAATTGAAAATTGAGTCCGATAGTTTGACCTTCACCCAACACACCAAACGCGGGACAGGTGTTCCTTGTGTGTGGGGCAATGTGGAACAACACCGTTGATGGGTACCGCGAAACTGTGACACAACGGAATGAAAATCATTCCAACTACAACATAATTAAGGCATAAAACAAATATTATATAACGTACTAATTTAATGGCGATTTCAATTTAGGCTTCACTGTCTCTTTAAATTCTAAGCCCAGAACAGACGTGGAGTTGTCATTTTGTAATAGTTTTCTCTTTCTGAGAATATCTTCAAAGGAATAAAGAACAAACAAATAATGAAAAAGAGTTTCTCTTTTAATATGTATAATTGTTAAATAATGCATTTAATGATTTGCAAATACTTTTTAATTTACATACGCTAACCACAACCACAGGCTAAACACATTAATAATGAACTCATAGCGCTTTTTCTGGACACTCTAAGCGCTTTACAGGGAAGGAGGAATCTCCTCAACCACCAATGTGCAGCATCCACCTGGATAATGCGGCAGCAAGAATATTGCGCCAGAATGTCCACAACAGACCAGCTTATTGGAGGAGAGGAGACAGTTTCAAAGCCTCACAGTTTATGCTGTTTTAATAAGATTTTATTCGGCAAGTTGACATGAGAGGATCGCCATCCGATCTACTGACAGATGTCAAAGCCTGGATGACTGAAATCACTGCCTGCTTCATACATTGGGTAAAAGTCAGGCCTTAAAATATAGTTGTGTTTGTATGTGTCATGAATCAGACAGGATCCCTTGTTTTATGTTGGAGATTTTAGCACCTATTGGTTGCCATACTCTCTCTCCGGTCTTGTCATCGTTCCTGCCCTCCTGTTTCCTAGTTAGTGTTACTAAGTTTATCCCCTGCACCTGTCCCCTCTTGATTTGGTCCCTTTGTATTGACCTCGTGTCTCTCGTCTTGTGCTGGTGCTTATGTGTGCTATGTGGGTGAGTTCTTGTTCCCTGGAGTTATGGTAGTCTAGTTTATTGTAGTTTAATGTCAAGTGTTAGTTGGTCCTAGTCTATTTATTCCTTGTTTCCATGTTTTGTTATGTTACCCCCACGTGGGTGTTTGTTTTGTATTTTATTATATATTAAAGTCTTGTTAACCCCTTTCCTCCCTGTCTGCACTTGGGTCCTCTGTCTCTCACCTCACCCACCCTGAGTTTCATGACAGTATGAGCTCATTGGACACTGGAGTGCACCGGGATGCTGCTTTTGACACAGCGCTGTTAAATAGTTTAATAAACAATGGTGTAAACAAGCCTCTCATGTCCGTTTCGGGGAAAAGAATGTGTAATGTGACACCTAAAACCAACAGCCTGATGAAAATTCTGGACATATTCTCATTATGCGATGTGGGGGACAAGGGGTGAAAAGGCTGTGCGGTACCACGCAAAGCGGGGGGAATCATTATATGGAGACAAAATGAGCAAATAAATCCTTTTATATGTGCAACAAAGCCATGTTTGGCAGAGCAGAGCGGTTTCATCACAACATTTCAAACGGTGCTTTACGCTTAAATTGATAGTTTTTCACTAAAATTTGAGTCCACAAAAGACTTCTCCATAAACCACAGAAATACACTTCCAAACATTTATCAAATATTTCATTTTTCTGCAAGTTCAATGTATCTCGTGTCTGAACGAGGAAACAAAAAAGAGAATGCCTTTAATCTTCATGAAAATTCACTCACCCACATGTCACATCACAAGGCTCTACAGGACACCAGCCGGTGATTAAGGGTGTTGTCTAGAGGAGCAATGAGTCATTTTCCAAGAAAACTCAAAAATGATATACTTACTAATCATATATATTTGGCTTTGGACCTTAAACAACTGCACCCCTCCCCCCCCCCCGTTGAAGTCCATTATAAGGATAAGAACCCTGGAAATCCATCCGCATAAGCCTCAATTTGTTTTCAACAGATGAAATAACACACGGACGGCTTGTATGACATGTGGGCAAGTGAATTATCATGAATTATTATTTTATAGTGAACTACTCCTTTAACACAGACTCCGTTCGAGGAGTTTAACTGAGGACTGCAACAGCGGGCATCTTATTTTAGTTACACACACTTCTGTAACTGCATCCTCCAGAGCCGTTTCTAAAAACTCTCTCCAAAATAAATGAGCGCATGTCCACTCAATAAATCACACAGGTGTTAGCGCAGGTCACGGCACGAGAAACAGAGGAGTGTTTGTGACCTGTTTTACAAGACAGTGAGGAAACTCACAGAGCACGAGCAGAAGCGGAGCTTCATTTATCATCAGCTCCCTTCAGGCCGTCATGACACAGAATGAGAACAGCTGGACCTTAGGTATGAAACAAACACAAACTGCTCTCTAATGGACTTCATGGGGAAAAACACTGCTCACTTACAAAGTGTTCTGGCAAAGGAAAAATACAACATTTCTGAAGTGGCTGCTGTGGTTTGAAGGATGTTGAAGGTACATTGTGATGCATGAAATGCACCTTACTCGAAGAGAAACATTAGTCAAAATAAACTTACCCTTCTTTGTTTTTAAACCTTTATGACTTCCCTCCAAATCATAGAGATCCCTTAATGGAAATCTGTAGTATATCTGTGATGCAACATGACAAACAACACATCAGCAAATCTTGACAAGAGTGAGGAGAATGACTGCTGTAGAAAAAGAGTCTTCTTGCTTTATATTCTATGAGCATTTTTGCATATTGTAATTAAGCCCATCACATGCTGTACTTGCCATTTTGCCAAGTCATTTTGTTCAATAAATATCTTTTAGCGCTTTGTCTGTTTTTCATCATATGCATCAAATTTAAAAGGATAAATTGAAACTGAAGCGGCATTAAAAGCAAGCACAGAAAATGTAAATGCAGTGCAAGATCTGTTGAGATTTCAACAATGTTATACAATAACAGGAATAAAAAGGATCAACACGTCATTAATACTTAAAAAGGTTGAAAACTGAGGCACTAAATCATTAATCGTTCCTCTGAGCCACACTCGTGAATCAAACAAAAACTCCCCACAGTGTTCCTCAAATCACGTGACATGAGATGTGAAATCACCTTCGAAAGTGATCAGATGTGTGACTCTCACCTGACGAACGATAAAGATAGAATGTGCAGAGAAGAACATCACAGAGAGCATCATTAGACACGGTTGAAATGTTATTGATGTTATCTCTACAGTTTTATTTGTGCTGGTTTTCAAGCACAACTACAGTTCAGATCCGAAACAAACAAAACAAGAACCAACAGATAAGAATTTAAACTTAAAGGACCATTGTGTAACTTTTAGAGGCATCTAGCGGTGAGGTTGTGAATTGCACTCCACCTTTCCCTTTCAAAGCACTAATAGGGAAACATCAGAGAGAATTTTTGTTTTATTGCACACAAAATGTATTCTTATCACTTCATAAAATAAAGAATACGTTGTTTTGCTGTCTACGAGGGGTCAGAAATGTCTTGGATCTCATCAAAACAAATCTTGATTTGTGTTCTGAAGATAAATGGAGGTCTTACAGTTGTGAAACGACTTCATCATTTTCTGTCCTACTATCCTTTTAAAGGGATTTGTTCACCAAAAATGAAAATGATGTCATGAATTACTCACTCTCTAGTTTTTCTAAACCCGTTTTCATTTCTTTGTTCTGATGAACACAGAGAAAGATACACGGACAAATACTTGTAATCCAACAGTTTTTGGAAATCATTGACTGCCAGAGAAATGGTACTCATTGTGCTCAACTGAACAAAATAAAGTACTTTTTTCTTCTATGGTAGCCAAAACTGTTTGGTTACAAGCGTTATTCCAAATATACTTCTTTGCGTTCATCACATCAAAGTCATTTATACAGATTTGGAACAATTTGCAGGTGAGGAAATGACCAAATGTTTTGTTTTGGGTGAACTGTTCGTTTAAGGTCTCCAAACATGTACATACTCCTGAGCTTTGATGAAGTGTGCGTCATTTATTTTTATTCAGTCCCACCTGGATTTCATTATTGTTTTTTGTGATCTTTTCTCAAATTGTTTTTTTTTTTGCCGTTGTTTGATAAACATTAAAAACACACATTCAGTAGCACGCTGCTGTCACTTTATGACCTACAGTAAGATGCAGAGCCAATAAGATCCATACAAATACTCGCCAAGATGGACATTTTGACACAATAATGTGTATTTGTAGCATTCAAGGGTAAGCAGAACGAGAGCACATTTCAGTTCTGAGGCGCTGACAGGCGGCAAGCGCAGATGTTTTCTACCGCTGAGATCTTTCTTTTGTCATTCTACATTTTATTACAAAAACGGCAAAACAATTTACCCCCAATCTCGTGTGATACATTAGCATTTTGTTTCACATATGTGCTTTGCACTCTAGCAATGCAGCAAGTGAGAAAAATTCATTCAGATCACTCAATCACTTGTGCATTGTTGTAAACAATTTTAGATTAGTGTTTTAATTTTAATAAGCGATGATAATGATCTTTTTCTACTTATTATGACGGATCACAAAAAATGGGACATTTTGTTGATTTTACGTCTCTGCTTTGAAACAATCACATATGTGTTAAATAAATAAAGTTGTTTTGATTAGTGACAACCGTTTGTAAGCGCAATGTGTACGTGATGCCAAGCGGATCAGTGATGACAGTCACAAAAACACACAAACCATTTAAAAGGTTACATTTTCATTGTTAATTGAATCCAAATGACAACAGACATTTTTCACACATCAGCCCATTTTCATTAATAATGCGTCTTTCTTTGTAAATACAGGAATATACAAGAACATCACAACCCACTTCAAATATTTGAAGATTCATTGAAATATACACAGAATTTCTCCAGGAGAAAACCAGTTCGTAAAAGCAGGTGAGAGAGAAAGAGAGAGGTGGAGACAAAGTACTGGAAAGAAGTGTTTGACCAACAAGATACAAAATATAAAACGCTTTAAATTCATTTCACATATAAACCGGCACACAAGAAAATCAGAGATATTCAGTGTTTATTTATGTCGTTCTTTGGGGAGACCGTTGGTATGGTCAATCGGAAAAAAACATTTCCTGTTTATGTTCTTTGATCCTCAGAGCAGCCGTGAAAACTGCAGGAGTTTCTTTCACATTCATTTAAAACTCGTCCGGTCGTGTTTCAGACATAAAACGACACACACATGCACACACACACACACACACACACTCTCACAACAATCGGCCACAGCTTGTGACTGATGCGGACTAGATATCTGTTCTGAATATGGCAAGGCAAAAAATAAACGTGAGACTCCAGAGACTTTAAGAAGAATCATGCAGGCTGAAATCCATGACCACATACACACTACCAGCTTATTTTTCGTAGCAAATATCTCTAATCTGATGTTGGATCAGAGACAATATGATCCCCAGCACCACTTCCCCACTTCTCTGTGTGAACCGAATTATTAACACGAGTGAGTTAACTGGCATTGAGAAGCAGAAACTATGATGGAGCGATTCAGAACTCATTGTTATGTAATATGCTTGTGTAACATATTGTCGCTGTCTTTCTGAAACTCAGAGATGTGTTTTAAGCAAATTGAAAAGCACTGTACTTTTTAATACTTACATACTTTTTATACGCTTGATGTTTGTAAAACCCAGCGACAAACATAATAATAATAAAGATTTCTGGCATAAAAAAATCAAGCAATATGGAGATAAGAGGTTTCAGAAGGACAGCAGCGATATGTTGTTTCTAGAGATGCAACGATACTCAATTTCTCCACCGATACCAATTATTCAGCGCATTATCTGCCAAAATCGATTCTGAATCTTTCTTAACTTTCTGAATGTTATTAGTTCATATAATGACTATTAATATAAAAATACTGGGGATGTTTCCTGACATTTTCTTAGGACAGAGCACAAATCCATTGGATTTTCTTGTCCTCTTTTGATTGACAGGATATATGGCTCTGATTATCGGCTGTTTTTAAACAGTCAAAGAATTGTGTGAAAAATTGATTCAATCGGCCGATACCAATCATTTGCCGATATATCGGTGCATCTCTAGTTGTTTTGTTTGCTTTATGCTGGGTTCAGACTACACAATATCCCCTGATTTTGGCACAATCTGTTTGTAACGTTGGGTGTCCTGATGATTCGAGAACAACAACGGCCGTCGGGACACAAGACTGATTCAACTCACATAGTGTTACACAGTGAACAGAAAGACTTGCATGTTTCATTTTTTGATTCTCCACTTAGGAGATGTTGATAAGTGAGCACACAAGCTCTTGTTAACTTGGCTTTCAAACATGTTGAAACGAAAGCGAGATGACGGTATTGGTGGAATTAAGCAATCGTGGAAGCTTTAGTAAGAATTCTCCCGCCTGTACAATGTTTCCTCAGGGGGCTACCAGAAATGACACTATTGGTGTCTTTTATTAATAAAAGAGTCAAAATCTGACACAGTAAGGGCTTGTCCACACCGGAAGGATAATCGTCTTAGCCAGAGTTTTTCGTTCATACCCAAGCGATTTTTAATGGCGATGAGCCAAGTGAAGGTGCAAATTCACTCCCTGATGTAGATGGAGGTTAATGAATAACAGAAATACCCCGGTACACAAGGTGGCACTGCGCAACTTTATGCTTCTGACAATCGCTTGTCACACAGAAGAAAAATGAATCTTGCTTTGATGCATCTTTCGTCTACTTACTTCCTCTACGTCGTTGGTATCAATGTGTGCTCGGGAAGAACTATTTGTGCTTCAGCCCCACCAAGTCATACTTCAGCAGCTCCAGGCATGTGAACAGGCCCGTTTTTAACATGGTGTGTCAAACCAAAAAGGTGTTTTGCGTGTCGGGGTACACACTCACATTGGCTCCCTTTGTTTAGTCGTGAGGCGTTTAACGTAGGTGGACAAGCCTCAACTATCCAACAAACAAAAATATTGTGCAGTCTGAACGCAGCATTAGGACTCACTGTGTGGTTTAATGTAAATACGGTTGTCACTGGCTAATTTATTCAGCTGCAGTGTGTACGTGGCCTATACAGTACTCTCCATTACCCACTCGGAGCTCTCTGTGGTTCCTTTACTCCCTCCGGCCTCTCCCTCCTCATCACACTGCAGTAACATCCCGTTCACAGACAGACTGCGTTTAGTCCAGATGCTGCTCACCCTGCGCGGATACGAGCGCAGCCGCTGCGCCGTGGACACGGTGAAGTCGCTCATGTCGAACGAGTGGCTCCTCTTGGGTTTAGAGTCCAGCGGCAACATGAGCAACCGGCTGAGCCGCGAGTCCAGCGTCCGGCCCAACAGAGGCTCCTTGTCAGTAGGGGGAGGTGCAGCAGAAGCGCCGGCCCCGGGGTCAGAGCTTCCAGATGGAGCCGGCTCCTTGGTCGGGCCGCGGAGCTCCAGTGAAGTGAAGGCCCCCAAAAGCTGGTCTATGTTCCCTCGGGGCTTAGGAGGTGCGGACCTCCAGATGTTGGCGAGAGCTCTGTTGGGGCTGTAGGACGTGGCCTCCGCCGAGCCTGAGGATGAGGAGGACGAGGTCGAGGAAGAGGACAAGCTGCTCTGAAGCGAGCCGCACCTGAATTCCACCGCTTTGTCCCGCGCACTCGCTTTAGCCTTGGCTTTGGGCACTGGCAGAGGCACCCCGTTCTGTCCCAGCCTCCCTCCGTTGCTTTGCGAGTATGTTTCACCGACGTCGCTCAGTTTGGTGGCGAGGTGCTCGTCGCCGGCCCCTGCTTTAAAGCGCACCATGAGGATGACGATGAACACAAGTAACGTGGCCACGATCACTCCGCCTACCACCAGGATCATGGTGCCGCCCAGCAGCTGGCCGTGTAGAGCCTGGCACTGAGGATACTCGTCTCTGGTGTAGAACTCTGCGCAGCCCACCACGTTAGTGGCAGTGAGAGTGGTGGCCGTGTCGTCCCACACCGCCAGCACACACAGGTCGTAGCGAGTCCCAGACACTAGATTGGTGACGTGGAAGGCCTTACTGGAGGCGGGAATCATCCTGGGAACACAGACACAGAATGAGTTTTGAGGTGATACATTAAATTGAGAAGAGTGATGAGTCAAGTCATTTTTTATAAAGCTGCTCGTGAGTGTATTGATTTTGTGTGAAAAGTTTGTTTTGTGTTTGAGAATCTATTTTATAGTTTCTGAGTATTAATCATACTGACGTCGTACCAAATGGTTTGTTCTTACGCTTTCATTTACTGTTTGAAGCACTTAGAGCTCCATTTCATATATACCAAGTGCAAAACAAATACATATTATCATGCACACAGACAGGCAGCATGGAAAGATGCTTTAAAACCCGAAAAATAAATCTTTTATGCACTAAGCTTTCTAGATGAAATGCACGGTTATATAAAGCTGTTTGTGCTTATCCAGAATAACTGCAGTCAAAGCACATATAAATAATGTTTTATTCTCCTCACTGAAGCTAACTACAATTCTCCATTTTAACAAAAATTCCTAACTGAACAAACAGCCAACCGTGATTTGATTTTTCTTCAACCCATCTGTGCTGTTGCCACCAGCAGATGGCAGCTGATATCCCAGACACATATTCAGAAATACATCAACATAGTGATTGTGCAGAAGAGAGAGAGAGAGAGAGAGAGAGAGGGAGAAACAAATGTATATATTTCAAATTTGATTCAATTCTATGCAAGGCAATACATGAATATTTTGTGACTCACGCCCAGAGTTTTGCTGAAATCTGTTAAAAGGTGTTTGGGAACGGTCTGGCACACATTTGCACACTTGCCCTCATTTGGCATGACGGTGGTTTGAAAGCATGAGGATTATAAATCGTTTTTGCTTATTTCGGCTACCGTGAGAGCTTGTTTATGTAGTTTCCTCACAGCAGCTCATTTAAACATTAGGAGGAAACCGCCCAATTCCTGCAAGTCTTTTCTCACACCAGCAGAATGTGTGGGTATCAGGAAGCACCCAGATTACAGGCCATGAAGTAAGCAGTACAGCTTTTTTGCTGATATGAATGGATGAATGGCTTAAATGGGAGAAGTAATTGGATTTTCTCCCTGTTGGGTTTCTCGGCCTCACACTACATTGTTTCATCCGCTGTAATATACTATTACTTCATCAGCGAGCAGATTGACATACTATCCTCCCGTAAAACCTCAGAATCCCAGAGTATGGGAATACAGTAGAGATAAAGCGAAAAGTAATCAGGAGAGAGAGAGAGTCACAGAGGACACGATGATGTTTGTCTACATATCAATCATGATGACAGTGAAGGATGAAGGACAAATCCCTGCAGACAGCTAAAATTCAGACAAACTCAACATGTTATGTAAACAACAAAACAAATCACCCAGCAGTATTCACTGAAGACAATTCTTCAGACGAAAGTAAACTGCCTTTATTTATCAAAATATCACCTTTTATGTTATAAAAATATCTACATATCTGTCTCATATGTTTCTTGTATCAAATTTCCATGCTATCCCTTCCATCGCCACCAGGAGTGCAAGATTGAATACTTTACCATTATATGAATATTGACGTGTTTGTTATTGTGCATTCACCACCAAAACTTTACATGCACAGAACATCACTAGCACTTGTGAAAGCTCTTGTTGCATCTGTTGTTGCTTAGCAGCCATGAGCCGTGCTGGCTGTGAAGACCGTGATCGCCTCACTCTATTCAAAATAACGAACTTGCGCACGCAAAATATGCGAAATGTGAGGTGCCATTGGGGGATTTGTATAGGCATGAATATAAAAACAATCAGGGCTTTACTGAAAGCATTTGGGGCTTCAGCCTCCTAAGACCACCTAGTGGCACCCTCTGGTTCAGACGAATGATACCTCATGCAGTTTGCTGGTTCAACTCAGCAACCATCCAAGCTGTCTGTGAAATCAAACTTAATCGAGTGTGAAGTGTAAAACTAGATCAGTATTCTCCTATGCAATGAAAGACGATCGTTTTAACGTAAATACTGTATGAAGAAAAACGTCACTGTTTTGTACCTGTAGATGAGGACCTCATCGTCTGAGCAGTTGTACTGTAGCTGGTACATTTTTACTTTGGGAGCTGCCTTGTTGACCGTCCACGTGACCAAAGCAGAGACTGCGGTCACCTCAGACACGGACACTGTCTTCTCTGGTTGGCTCTTTGGAGTGCCTTTACCGGTCCTGGAGGTGCCCGTAATGTCTGACAGGCGGGACTTGGGTTGTGTGGCTTTTCCTGTACCATTTGTTATATGGGGTAGCTGAATAATGGACAACTCCACCGAAGCAGAGGATTCTCCAGCCAGGTTTGCGGCAATGCAGGTGAAGGTCCCGTAGTCCTTCGATGTGGTTATCAGGATCTCTAGGGTGCCATTGCGGTGCACCACAGTGCGGGAAGAGTTGCTGAGTAATCGATCATCGGGTGCAACCCAATGTATTATCGGGATGGGATCTCCAATGGCTTCACACCGTAGACTGGCGGTCTGCCCCTCCAGAATCAGCATCCTGTGAGTGTGTTGAGTTATCAATGGCTGCTCACACAAAAACTCGTCCTCCCGAATGCTCCAGAAGTAGCGTCCCTTCAGACCTGGAGGAGAGGCACAGGTTTCCAGGTCATCCTCCCGCTCCAGTCGCCGAAACCAAAGCAGTTCACAATTGCAGTGAAGCGGATTGCCTCCGACGCTTAGTGAAAGTTGAGGAGCGAACGGTGTGGTCATACCTTCGGAATCCTGTGCCCTGGCAAAGATGGGATCTGGAGGAAGTTTCTGAAGCCGGTTAGAGGTGAGGTCCAAGCGGGCCAGCCTCTCCAAATCCACAAACGTGCCCTCGGGGATGTAATCCAACAAATTGTGGTCCAAGCTTAGCTGGTGCAGGTTGACCATCTGTCGGACCGAATGCCAGGGCAAGGAGTTAAGATTGTTGTAGGACAAGTCCAGATCTTCGAGAGACGCCGTGAGGTCTTCAAACGCCCTCTCAGAGATGCGACCCAGTTGGTTATTGTTGAGGATAAGGTGCTGAAGGCTGACCAGCCCTCGCAGGTCATCTGGACCCAACTCTACTAACCGGTTATTATCCATGTGGAGAGAACGAAGGGTCTCCAGGTCGCCAAAGGAGAATGGCTGGATGTAGCTTATGGTGTTGCGGGAGAGCGTAAGGTCCACCAAATCCGTCATGTTGGCAAAATCTTGCTGCGTTATCCGGAGGATGTAGTTTCCCCCTAAGCGGAGCTCCACGGTGCTGCGATCTATATTAGACGGTACGAAGAGCAGGCCTTTAGCTGGACACAGGGTCCCAAGGGACTCGGATAAGTTCTGGCACGTGCAGTATTTGGGGCATGCATGGGTCATCATTGCAGCCATACCCAGGACCAGCAGCTGATAGAGCACGTGGTCCATGGTAGATTCACACAAAAGGACCTGAAAGACAAATAAACAACAAATAATCAGTTTTGAGATTCTTGATATGAAGTGAATATGAATTTCATTTTTGATTTTAAACATGAAGCCTTCAGCGCAAATAGCCCTGTGGTTAGCATGCAGACGTACAACGTAAATATTATGTGCTCAGGGCGACCCGAGTTTGAGTCCATGACCGAAACTGCTCCCCTATCTCTGCCCAGTGCTTTCCAGTCTGCTCTATAGTAAAAGCCCTAAAAATATATACATACTGTATAAAAAAAGAAAAAGGCCAGTGTCTTTGGATCACTTTCTCATGCTGAAAACTCTCTGTTTGTGTGAGCTGCTCTCACACAAAGTACAGCGTGAATGTTGTTATATGGAAGCTTCGATGTGCCATAGATGCAGAATCTGTGAAACCCGAAAGTGTCTGCACAAATAAATGCATCCTATTATATAATCTACTGTAACAGTAGAATGTAATATTTTGCCAAATTTATATTTGGATGACTGGTTTATACTTCTGTACACATCAATCAAATTTAAGGCAAATTTTACGCCATTCCAATCCAGTACAAAATAAACATTCAAATTCCAATCTCCTGCCATTATTATACATTGATACTCATCTCATCTCATTCACATAAACATTACTTCATATTAACACTTGCTCCACATTTAAATTTACACGCCACATTCACCCTCCACTTATATACGTCACTCTCACTTATTATTTATACACTTGTCACTTTTGATGCTTAACTTTACATTCACACTCAATTTACAGTAAAGTCTTTAGTCTGATCACATTTATAAAAAACAGATACAGCTGGACAATTATTTCTGAAAAAATACGACTGGTGCAGGGGGGGGGTGGGATGAAACTAAAGTACATTCGCACCCATTGGCAACAAAACAGGTGGTAGATCCTTTTCTTATCTAGCGACTAAACTTTAGAATATTCTTCCCTGCACTGTCAGTGAGGCAGACACACTCTGTTAGTTTAAATCTAGACTAAAGACGCATCTTTTTAATCTTCCATACACTACACCTCCATAATATTAATCCTCAAGAGGATTTAGGCTGCATTATTTAGATCAACCGGAACCAGGAACACATCCAACAACAAATGATGTACTTGTTGCATCAAAGAGTGCAGAACAGTACTCTACTCTCAGCCAGTCTTGTCTCTTTGTTCCAAGGTTACCGCAGGACAGTCGCGATTTCTTTAAGACTGCAAGGGAAGCTCAGCTTCCCCTATAATTGTCAAAAAATGAATGGTCAAATATATGTACTATTATGTTAACATTTTATTGACTAAAAATGCGTTAAACACGTTCATCTCGAACGAAAACAATTTCGTTCAGAATCAGCTACTTCGGTCGGCTGACTCGATTTCCTTCTCATTCATTCCCGTAGCGTACAGTGCATTACTCTGTTGAAGCCCAGCGTCCATTGACTTCAATGGGGCTGCTTTAAACAGTTTTTTTCAGTGCTTAGAAACAAGACGGTCATTGGATAATGCTGCGATTATGTCCCGCCCACGGACGCTCAGCGTCTCTGGGATGAATGGAGGAGTGGGCTGGCCCGGACTCAGAGCGTCTGCGTGATGATTGGAGGGTCTGTCGAAAGACTGCATCTCGTTTTGATTGACAGCGATTTTGTTCTATAAAAAGTCGCTGACGCTAAAGCTATTCAATCTCAGTCCCATTGCGGATTTTTCAAGTGTAGTTGAAAGACAAACCTGCAACCTATTTCTTGGTATTTGCTTGCCGAAATTGCTTGCCAATTTTCATCATACATTTCACACAATTATACACCACATTCCTTGTTTCAGTTTAATGTATACCCACATTTCCTCCGTCGTGTTTATATATATTTTTTTTTAGATAGTTTGTTCATTCATTCATTGTGAAATGAGCTTCCCCTCTTTGAAAGACCAGCAGCCGCCACTGCCGCAGGATGCAGTTCATGCCCAGACCTGATGGCAGAGCTGAGAATGGGAAGCGGTGACCTGACAAGAGCTAAGAGGATAGAGCTGGATAAAGGACGCAGCAACTTTGATTTTCCTACAACATTTCAAATGCTATTAGATTGTTAATGATAATCTTAAATCTAACATTTTTTATTTTTATTTAGCCTTGTTGTGCAAGCACTGTTGAGGTTGAGCAGAGGCAGCAGCTTTTGCCAGAGGGGAACTGGAATCCCCTGGTTGGGCCTGGGTTCTCCTGAGGTTTTTTTTCTCGATGGGAGTTTTGGGTTCCTCACCACCGTTTGCATATTGTTTTGCACTATCTGCCTGGCCGGGGGGGCTGCTTTAGAATACAGAAATTAGACATAATTAATATTGCATATAAGAATTTATAGTCTGTTTCATATTTGACCTGTGGTTCTTTCTCCTTTATCGCCAATGTGTGCTTTCACTGTGTGTGTGTGTGTGTGTGTGTGTGTGTGCTTGTGTGTGTGTGTGTGTGTGTGTGTGTGCGTCTATGTCAATGTGTGTAAGTATGTTTGCATATTGTGTGTGTGGAGCATTTGTATGTCTGTCTTTGTTGTTTTCACCTTTTTTTTTGTTTTTACAGGTGTATGTCTTTAGCTGTTTTACTTGTATTCAATGTGTCTCATGTACAGCTGCTTTGTAACAATGAAAATTGTAAAAAGCGCTATATAAATAAAGTTGAGTTGAGTTGAGTAAGTAATCAAGATCAACATGAGACATGTAGAAATTGTCTGAGTTACAGCCACTTTAAGGACAAGAATAAGAAGAGGCTGAAATATGTTACCATGGTGATAGCCCCCAACATCTTCATGTGTAAAGGCCTTCAATAAGATCAGAGAACAGGAAGAGTTTGCCATTGAGCATAAAAATTCTGAGCAATTGAGCATTCTTACATTTGTACTAAAACCAATAAAATTCCGCTCCAGACAGTTTAGATTTAGATTTCACGTAAAAAGAGCCTCGCACTCAAATATGGTCCATGACTCAGAATACTTTCACCTTACCACCATCTATATCAATCTACTTCATTCTGCACAACTAAATGTGTTTACTCTTGGATATGTCAATACATATGCTGAGATCGTTACTCTCTTATTCCCGTCTTTCCCTCCATTAAAATTCAAACATATCCATTAAAAGATACAGTGACAGAAAAAATGCAGCTATTTCATCTGTACAGTTGATGTTCTCCTGCCCTCTCTGCCAATACACAATCAAGAAATCAAATCTTGAAACATCTGTTTCACACGTGTACAGAAGCAAAGGATCCTGGGACAACACATTAGAGTCGACCGGACCATGAGTGCATACAGTTTGTGAAACAGCTTCTTTTCTATCATCAGTGTCATGATGTTTGAGCTGCGACGACTGAGATCTGCTGGAAATAAGCTCAGTTTACCACATTAACGTCACAAGAGAATCCTTTAATACAGCTGTACCATCATATCATATCATGAAGGCACCTGCACATCATCAACACTGATCTTATTTATTAACAGTGATGACAGACTCCACCACTGACTTATTCAAGAAAATAAATGAAAATCCGTTTTTCTCTCTGATAAGTGCTTTCCTTTCACTAAAGTCTGTCACCGCGGCTCAGTAAATTGGTTTCCTGAATTCAAGACTCTACAAACAACCAGTTTTCCTAGAACTAAGCTATAAGAGAGCTGAAATTCAGTCTGTCTGTTTATGTGATGTTAAAGGTCATCCTTTTCAGTCATTCGGCTATTTTGTAACCTCACAACCTTCTGGCAAAAACTGCTTTAAAGACATCATTTCACATCAGCCAATGTAAACAAACACAGAAAATGACTGTCAGGAAGTCGAGAGATTTGAATAGAGACGGACGTGGTTTCTCATAGTTTACTGATGTGTGTCATGCTGTCCAGATGTATTATGTGTGAAATGACAAAAACAACCTTTAAAACAAAGAAACTTAAACACACACACTTAAAGAATGTTTTGTCTGTGTGTTTTGTTTTTGTGCACAGCCCAGTAAAATATAAAAACATACAAAAGGAGAAAATGTTGAGTTGGGATTGATCGATCAGAAATATGATTTCCAGCGATGAATTCAGACAGGACGAGACAGGACCCACTTCTCTCGATTGAATTAAGGTTGTGGCTTAAAAGAACGTCCTTTTTAATAAATCAAAGCATCTCCGTCAAAGTCTTAATGAATTTGATCTATTAAACACCCAGTGAAGACTATAGAAATGTGTTGTTATGCTTGATGCGGATGAGATACACCGAGTGGACTCCAGTTGGGGACATTTTTGATATTTTTAAACCACAGAAAATGGTACATAAGTTTGTATGAAATATGCATAAAGCTTAGAGGTTATTTTTTTAATAAAAGATGAAGATCGTTTACACTTTGAGGTGAAACTCCGTCCCCCCTTGAAATTCACTCTTCGGACTCCATCCCCTCCCCGTGTTTCACTTATATTATAGAAAAATTCCGGAAATCAGGGCCGAAGTGATGTGTTTACTTTGTATGGGATGATTTATTTATATAGTTGATTTTTACCGAATTATTTTAAATATAATTTAACTCCTGATATGACTAAAGAGAGATTCTCCGGAACAAAAATTCAAAAGTCCATTTGTTTTTTAAATGTTGAAAACATTTTTATTTTAATTTTCACACTATATACGTGTCTGTTAACATTTAGATGTACATGACCTGGAACCTTCCTTTAAACCCAGTCATACGGACACAAGAACAGTTAATGTCACTGGTACTCTGAGTCAACCGCAGTAATGTTAATACTCTTATCTGTCCTCAGATATCCAGAAAACAACTGAGAGGAATTATATGCACTGTATACGAATTAAAAAGGTTTAGACATATAATCCCATATTAGAAATGTGAACTGGAGTATTTGATGCACGACTGTCGTCTGTGACCCCGTAATAAACCGGCTTGATCTCTGTGACTGAGCGAGTGAGTAAAGGTTAATGGAGTTTAACTTGGTGAACCCTACTGATCAAGAGTTACAGCCTTCTTTCAGGAGACATAAAGCATAAAATAACCTCAAGAAACAGCCGCCACTTTTACTATGACTTCTACAGCACTGACACTATGAAACCACGAACAGAACGTAATAGAATTAATCACTTCTTGACACCCTTTCATCACTTTTGCTCATTGACTTTAATAAGATTACACATTAAGATAAGCAGATAAATTAACCTGCACTTTTATGCTTTAAACAGAGATGGCGACAGAGAGCCAGCGCTGTTCACTTACCGACATTCTTTAAAATATCTTCTTTTATGTTCTGCAGAAAAAAGAAAGCCATACAGGTTTGCAATGAGGGTGAGTGAATGATCACAGAGATTAATTTTTTGCGTGAACTATCACTTTAATGTGGCTTATACAAAATTGAGATTTCAGCGAATAGATGTGTTGTTCCTTTTAATTAATAATTCATTTTTTTATTTATATAATAAAAGTATTATTGGTTATTAAAATCACCAGAAATAAATACTGACAATTCTTGAATATTCTTTTATGGAGTATTTGCAGTGTTTGAATAGTTGTTATCACTGTTTGACTTGAACCAACATTAGGATGAGCACATGAATTAAACGGCACTTTTACTCTGTAAACAGAGATGGCGATAGAGAGGCAAATTGCAGAAAATTGATTTTGATTAATGGATGCGCTGTTTTACTTGAAATGATTAAGAAAAGGATTTCGTGCAGTGAGCAGCCTGTCGATCTGAATCCTCAATACAAACAAACACACAATTCAGATACAGGAAAAACAAGATGGTCTTTTTTTGACTAATCCACATCAATCTCATTGTTCAACGTCAAACGTTTATCTTTTTTTCTTTACGGCGGAATCAATTGACAATTTCTCTTAAATGGAAGCGACATGGAGCTTTAATACTGGGCGGATCAACTCGACATCCTGCTGATGAAATTTTCCAGAGGATTTGTGCCTCTCTCGCGTTCTCTAAGCCAAAGAAGGCGAAGCGGCGGAGTCAAACAAGCGAACATAAAGTGATCTGCGGAGATGACACATCACTAATGAAGTTTAAAGAATGATTCCGTCTGCGAGTGATGCAGACTGAGCTGAAGATTTCACTGGAATCTTTCACTGTCTCAAGTTGACAAGTTCTTGAACTCTCATACAGAATAAACACACAAAATCATCAAACGCATAATCACGAATCAGATCTCTGCACTGTTTTCTCTAGACAGCAACAAGATCAAATGCGCACCCGTGACCTCTGGATAAAGTCTGTCATCATTTATTCACTCTTATGTTGTTCTTTCTTCTTTGGAAAACACATGGAAACTGAATATTTGTGAAGAACACTCGTCTTTGACTTTCAAGGAAGACGCTGTCACGAAAGATGGATGGTGAGCAGAAACCGGAGTGAAACGGCTTTGAAACAACATTTACATATAGAATGGGCTTTGAATGATCTAATAAGCACGTGTACATCTACAGCAATCTCATTGGCCGTTTAGGAAACAGGTGACCTGCGCACGCCGTGTCATCAGCATCATCACCAGCCCAGATTTCTCTTCTTCAGGAAGATGAGTGTGTGTGCTTCAGAAAGGATGCGTGACATTTAGAAGGTGAGCACTTGCGTGTCCTTGTTTTATTATTATGGTGGAGGACACGTGATTCATCTGTGACACGCTCTTTAAATTGAACTTTCAAATGAAAGCGCTTTGTTCCCGTTCTGATTTCTTCTCAAGAGATCATTTCCGTTGTTCTCGTTCGCCGTCTGCTGAGGTTGAGTGTGAAGAAGCGTTGGCGTGATGGAACAGGTGTGTGTCTTTCAGGTGTGTGTTTGCACATGCTCGCTCACCACACCTTAGGTGTTGCCCGAGCATCGGCTCTGAGAGAACATCTCAGACACACTTTTTATATCGTGTTTCATTTGTACTTTTTTCTGACCTGTATTCTGCTGCTCTGCCATAGGTGAAGCCTATCAATCAAGTCTCACAATCCTCCTGATTCCAGCTGAACATCGATGACATACCTGAAGAGAAACAAGAGCAGGTGTGAGCAGGATTACAGAAAAAAAAAACATTACATTTTTAGTTTTATAATGGCTTTATAATGGTGTGTTTGACACACTCTTTCTTCTCACATTATAAAAATCATTTACACTTAAAACAATCGCTCATGTCTGTCATTTGATAAGTAGCTGTGTAACAATGGCATTATTCAGACATTAAATTCCCAGTGAAATAAAATATGAATATGCCTTTGTTTTCATGAAATATTGCTGCGTTTCGTATACAGTTTATCAATGTGGGTAATTCTTCTTTTTAAATATGTGTGCCCTGATAATCTTCAGTTAAAATCTGAAAATGCACTTCTGCCCTCTAGTGACTCTCCATCTTAAATGATGTATGTTAGACGGCTTGGGCGGAGCAACTGTTAACTCCTCCCCTTCAACTCTCAGTCTGCTGCCAGTTCCATTTCAAAATGCAACAGTTGTTTTTATACATCCAATCAAATAGTAGAGAAAGACGAAAGCCACGCCCACTATTTTTCTCATTCAAAATTCCATTTCACTTGCATTAAAATGCGGATGTAAAAACGATCGCAACCTCTGGGTCACAGGGCCGAGGTCTCATCACTTTATCCCTGTTTATTTGAGGAAATAAAATAAACTCTTATCGCTTTTTCACATTTTTAACTACAACATTTTGTCGCAACCACAATGTATGCAAACCAAAATTTATGAACGATCATGCAATGTAACTGATGACATTCATGTCATACGCGTGACTATAAATGTGTATTTATTACCAGAACGTTTCAAAAGTGTTTTTCAAAATGTCATACTAAAGCTTAAAATAACAGGAACAAACGTATAACGGAATGCCTTACACATGAGCTGCTCGTGTAAGCTGCAGGAAGTGACATCACAGTCGTGTGTTTATATTGGTGGTATTATTTTGTGCTGGGGTGGTTTGGGTCATTAAAAGTAATTAATGGTTAGATGGGATTTCATATGATCTAATCTTTCTGAGTGTAATAAAAATCTGAAAATGCCAGTGTGCAATAGTGAGACGCGAGAATAGAGACGAGTTTGAGTTTAATCTCAAAAGCTGCAAAATAAACTCACATTTAACATGCATTTAAAAGCGTTTCATGATCCCAAAACAAACATTACAGATGAGATCTGTCTAACGTCTCAATCGTTTCTCAAAGGCATCAATGAGATTACATGGAGAGCAAAAAGGGACTTTATCACGTGTGTCTCAGATATTTCTCCTGAGTCATAAATGTATGTGTCATTTGAGTTGAGTTGAGTCAACAATGTGTCAAACTGAGCTCAGAATTGTCAAATCTGCAATCAATATCCAGACTGGAAGAAAGTCCATATCTTTGAAGATCTCAATATAACTTAAACATGTACTCAAATCCAGATTGTGAGCTATGGAAGAGAAACACCCGAGCAATAACATCTCTCTCTGTGAGGGCATATCTGATGGGATTAATGTCAAGCTTCATTGATTCGTAATGAATGTGATTATAGGGATTTTCACAGGTGTGAACAGGATTAGACGCATTCAGATGATTCCAGGCAAATTCCTTCTTATCCGAGAGTGTTATTGTTGTTTTGTGTCCTGCAAGAAATAGATTGTCGATAAGAGTTTAATGCATATTTGCCGGGGCCAGAAATGGCTTGAAGATCTAAATCGCTTTGAAAGCTTCAACAAACACAAAAGCGTTAAAAATAGAAGGCTTTCCTCTCATAAAGACCGTCCACCCATAAAGTCTATAATTGATGCACATTTTGCTGGATCAACAGCTCCGTGTCACCTGTCAGATGATTTCAGAACAACGAGAGAGAGTGAGCGAGAGAGAGAGAGAAAGAGGAGATATTTCAATAACAGGCTGAAGAGAAATGACATCCCTTTAGCACAGCTCAGCTCTTTCATTAGAATATTGTGACAGTCACACTTATTCATGTGTATCACAGATAATATCATTTAGATCTATGCTTCTGAAGTCTTTCTTTCTTAAAAATCGTGCTAACGTTAAAGTCATATCAGTAAAAAAAGAGAGAATATAACCATTATATTATCTGTAAGATGCAACTTCAATGCATTTCTAAATTAAACGTCTCTTTAAGAACAATCTCTTTCACTAATAATTATGTAGACATTTTAAACATTTATTTTAATACACGCATCACAACAACTTGAGCAGGTGCACATTAGTTATTTTTTCATGTTCATGAAGCCACAGAACTTGGCATACGTGAGAATTGTGCACATTGTGAACAAGTGGTTCTTACATTCCCATCCCTTTCAAAGACATTATTTGGTGCTGAAGTTTTGGGTGAATCTGTGAAATTGGTGATAAACAAATCTGTGCATACACAGGTTAAGTGAACGAGATCTGCTGTCTCTAGTAACTTGTGCATTTTCACCAGTATAATTACTACATTTAATTTCCAATAAACTTTTTAAATCGTATATATTTTTAATAGATTTGATTAGAATTAGTTTTAAAGACAACTGATTCTGACAGTACAGTCTAAAATACCCTTCAGAACAATAACGGCGAAATATTAAAGCTTTAAACCACTTCGCATGATTTCATTTGTTTCAGTCTTTTTAACTCCTGAAGATATTCGTTTATCATTCTGATTTTGTTACAAATGTTCTGTTGTTTGTATTTGTTCAACCGTTCCTGCAGTCTGGACCAGTGTTGGATCAGCGTTGTTTACGTTTTCTGACGTGGTCTATATTTTCATTTGTACTATTAAGATATGTTTCTAAACTCTTTCATTTCAAGATGTAAAGAGAATCTTAGACCTCATAAATATTGATGTGATGAGAGCAATGACACCTGGAGGTGGACTTGCTGCTGATCTTCTGTTAGATGAACACAAGTTCACTCCAGCGTGACTCCTGATGACCTTTGACCTCACCCTACATCAGCTGTAGATCAGCATCAGAGTTACACGTGTTTTAAATCCACAAACACTAATCCGATTCAACATCACCTTTCCTGGAGAACAGCACACATACAAACACCCCAGACTGCTGAACTGATGTGATGTCAAGCGTCTCATGACTATGTCTTCAGATCCGTGACGGGTATACAGTAAAGCACATTCGTCTGCCTACAATTTCATATTATAACTCAAAGTATGTTTTGCATAGAAAGATTTTAGATCAGGGGTCTAAGCAACAAACACACATCAGAATGACATAAAAGCCTGCTAAAACATGTCAGTGTAATGTATTAGAAGGTCCTGTCAATGACACCTGTCTGACCATGACATGTAACACACCTGAGTCAAAGATTCAAGATTTACTCTGTTTGAAGTCTAAGGGGGATGACTTTCTACTCATGAATCGTTTCCTAGACAAGAGAATTGAGTCCAAAATCATCATACAAGTCTAAAAAAGTGAGGATTTAGAAATTAAACCGAGAAACATTCAAGCTTTGGGATTAATAACTAAGTAGCCTCAATAAGCAAGATAAAACTGTACATTAAATAGAAATTTGACTAAGAATAGTCATTTCATTAGCTGTGAATATATTCTGCAATCTATTGAATCATTCAATGTTAATAAAGTCCACCATATAAACTACACAGTCTTATCTTATGGCTGGAATGGTATAAACCAGCCATTCTTAATCCTGGTCCTCGTGACCACCGGCTCTGCATATTTAGCGTCTCTCTCTGTTTAACACGTCTGATTTAAAATATGAAATTTTACAAAATATGCAGAGCGGGGGGTCGCGAGGACAAGGATTAAGAACCGCTGCTATAAACGGCATGCTGTCAGTTATGTTTTTAGGCATGTTAAATCGAATGCTAGTTTAACATCTTACATTATGGGACAAACCATCTGCGTTTTCCTTTAAAACAGAGGAATTCTGTAGTATTTCACATCTCTAAAATCTTTTTATTGTTTTTATTGTTGAACATTTGGAGTTTGACTTCACATATCTCAACACTTCACAGTCATCAAACTGAATTCTCATTGGTTTCTGTCAGCGCCCACCTACCGACCTTCTGTCTTCAGGCTTCCTCAATTTAATTGGCTTAAACTTCTGTCTTCTTCAGTTTGATTGGTTTAAGTTCTGCTTGGCTAGAATTCTCTAAACCCTGTTTGATTGGCCAACCTTTTGACATTTCCGAGCACTGTGGCTGAGGCACAGAAATCACAACTATAACAAGTGAGGAAAAGAAAATATTATTAGTATTTCTTTATATCCTTAAAGTGGGCCGGCCCACATTGAGCAGCGGCCCACCGGGAAAACTCCCGGCGCTCCACATGGCCAGTTCACCACTGGGGGTATTCTACTAAAGTTCCAACAGGTCCGGTCTATAATAAATATTGAATCAATTTAGCCCAGTTATATATTTATAGGCTTTATATACTGTATATATATACATCAATATATACATCAAAAGCGATCCAGTCTGGTGTATACAGTCATGGTATCAGTGAATCTCTGTCAGACAGCGCATCCATATCAAGTTCTCTTTCCTGCTTGAATGAACATGAACAGATTACGCCAGAAAGCCCAGTTTGTCAAGCATTTTCTTAAGCACGGATTTCAACGTGTTGAATAAAATCTTAAATGAATGTAAAGAGTTGTGAAGGGCGTCAGTTCTGCGTAGAGCGGCAGCTCTTAATGGGGCCTGTCACTGATGTTATTCAAAGAACAAAAGAAAAGAGCATTTCAATGTGTTTTGTGGCTTTAATTCAGAATTTAATTCAGAATTTAGCATTAAAGGCTGTTAAGTGTTGACGAAATTAATTACATTTCTGTGTAGTTCCTAGACATGATCATCAATTTTATGGAGACATCGGTTGCAGTCATAATCTCAGAATGTTGGCTTTCATTCAAAATCTAATGCTGCCTGTAGAAATCTGTAGTTTCTACATTAATTTGGAGATTAAATGTGAAATTATTAGAACGTAAAAGTTGAATTTTTTGTGCGATTAATCGTGATTAATACTTTTAAATCGTTTGACAGCAAAAAAGCTAACCAATATTTCTGCTTAAGCTTCTTTACCATGACTGTGCTTCTCATCAGCATGTGAACTTCTCACTCCTGTTCCTGACATCAGAAGAGAAGAGCACATCCGCCCTTGAGACAGACTCCGTCTAGACCTCAGACAGCACACTCATCGTCTGATGCCTACTGCACATTAACATCCAAAGACTTTCCAGAGCAATAAGCTTCAGTCTGATCTGTTCAGCTGTATGTGATTTCCTGGAGTGAAGATGAACTTTCCAGACGTTATACTGGGAAACAAACAATGTTTACATGCGACCGTAGGGCTGTGAAATTAATCGTTATTGATTTCAATTTCAATTTTGGCTTCCAACAATTACAAAAGCTAAACAATCGAGGTAAAATGATTGCTGAGCCATATTACAGCATGTTTTGCAGGGATTGTCTGATTTCTTCTTGTGTTATGAATCCACAGCGCACTTCCCCGCGAGGCTAAGACACGTGTAGTCAGATATGTTAAATGTACGGTGTGTTTACGAGCAGTGGACAACATATTTGCATTTATGTAATAGATCTGTATTTATTTTAGATATGAATGAATTATATTTATTTATCTAAACCTTATCCAGTTTTTATTGTTTTTTTAGTTGATTAACTGTTAAAGAGATGCCTTTTTAATTGGTTATTTATTTTTATTTCATTAAATACATGTAGTCAGTAATTGTGGAAAATAATTGTGTTCTCAATATTAGCCATAATAATTGTGATTATAATTTTTGCCATAATCGAGCAGCCCTAGCGCGATAAATAACGCATTTTTCATAAAAATAAACAAATTAAGCTGAGGTGAATCAAAATGTATAAAATGCTGTTTTTCAAGCATCATGCCAAAATTATATCTATTAATCATCATTATCACACGTATTATAAAGACGCACATCTCTTTTGAACTATCATCTTCTTTATACAATGCTTGGTGAGCAGACATGCGTTTTCTTTGTACAACTCAGGCTGCGCAGACAAACATCTTCTTTATACAATTCAGGCTGCGCAGACACGCATCTTCTTTATACAATTCAGGCTGCGCAGACACGCATCTTCTTTTTACAACTCAGGCTGCGCAGACAAACATCTTCTTTATACAACGCAGGCTGTGCAGACACAAATTTTCTTTATACAATTCAGGCTGCGCAGACACGCATCTTCTTTTTACAACTCAGGCTGCGCAGACAAACATATTCTTCATACAACGCAGGCTGTGCAGACACGCATTTTCTTTATACAATTCAGGCTGCGCAGACACGCATCTTCTTTATACAACTCGGGCTGCGCAGACAAACATCTTCTCTATACAATTCAGGCTGCGCAGACACGCGTTTTCTTCATACAATTCAGGCTACGCAGACACGCATCTTCTTTATACAACTCAGGCTGCGCAGACAAACATCTTCTCTATACAATTCAGGCTGCGCAGACACGCATCTTCTTTATACAATTCAGGCTGCGCAGACACGCATCTTCTTTATACGACGAAGGCTGTGCAGACATGCATCATGTTTATACAATGCGGGCTGCGCAGACACGTGTATGCTTCATACATTGCAGGCTGTCCAAACATGCATCATCTTTATTGAAATGCGGGCTGCGCAGACACGTGTATGCTTCATACATTGCAGGCTGTCCAAACATGCATCATCTTTATTGAATTGCGGGCTGCGCAGAGATGCGTCTCCATACAGTTATGAAGTCAGGCAGGTCTGCGCAAAATGTGCATCCTCTTTATACATTGCAACATCCACAGTTATAGAGTCAGGCCAGTCTAATAGTTAACTAACAATGCAATTTGCAGAGCAGCGAGAGTCACGTGACAAAAGTGAAACATTTGGTTGAATGATGATGCCGGCTCATCATCGTCATGTCTGTCAACCACCGGCGACCATCGGCCCAACCCTACAACCCAATAAAGTTCAAAATTCTGCACCATTTTGACAAGCCTGTGTATGGATGGGTATGGAAAGTCTCTGTGTGCTTTTCTGATGGGTTCCCAGTGTTATTTTCATGCGCTGATGAACATCATTAACAGCACACAGCTCTCCATCGATCCACTGACAACCTGCTGCTGCATTTACAGACAGAGGAACCGCAGTGGACGCAGAAATCAACCTCCAAACAAACATCTCCAGAGCAGTCGAGTGAGCCGTCATTCAGTCTTTAAGTGGGTGTGTTATAGCGCTAATGATGAATAATGTGTCTTTTAACATTCACCGTGTGTCTGAGGTTAAAAACATTGATCAATCCTCTTTAGCAGAAAGCGTGCCGTCCCGCTCGGCTCGTGATGGATGAGCAGATCTGCACCAGCTGAGGCTTACATAAACATAGCGTCTCGTTCTGTGAACTTCCATCATCGTCCTGCACATCGCTGACATTCGGAGCAGATGTTACTTAGACACGGAAAAGGAGAGCACGGATAATCGGAATCTCAGCCGGTGGATCGGCGTAATAATCAAAATCAAAACTCATTAGTGCAGAACGCTCCGCAGATGTCTGCAGAATTTCAACATCCATCATTCATAAAGTACCAGGCGTTCCCACCCCATGCGTGTTTGTTTTCCAAGTTTGAGAATGCACATTAAACACAGCTTTACATAAAAGGGAAGGAAAGAAGATGTGGACAAATGTTGAACAATGTCGATACAAATACTACTAGACTACAATTACAGTCGGGCTGGATATCCGCATAAATCCCTCGATTTGATTACTTCAACTCAATTGAAATGGCAGACAGAATTACTGTTTAGAGGGATGTTCACAAAGCTGTACAGGGCGGGAACAGCTATTTACAAACGGTGGATTACATTTTTATGCATTTGGCAGATGTCAATATCCACAGTGACCTACAGTGTGATTAGACTTGTGCCAGTGTTCGGTAGTACGGTACACCAAAGTATTTTTATTGCGTCACGTCTAATGAAGAATGAGGGAAGGCGGAGTGCAGCTGACCTTAGGTGAAATATGAGTTAAGTCACGCCACTTCTCATATTAATGTGTTTCTGAATACCACATAGAAACAAATAGCCGAACTAAAACCCCGACATTGCATGGGTTATAAGGCCATTAGCATTCCTGACAGTTGAAGAGATAGCTGGTCCGCTAGCTATGCTAAAGTTTGCACCTCGTAATTTAACAAATAGAATACAGCAATGCGCTAACCTTAGTTATGTAGTTAATAATGGCAGTGTGGCAGAACAATTATTTTGATTTGAAGTTGAAGATGAAACGCAACACAACCGTATCTTGCCACAGAGTGCTGCTTCTAAATGTCAATAAAGCAATACGCTACACTATTGTTGTATTCACACTGACAGATAATTATTTATAATGAGTAAAAATGACCATTTAAATAGTAAGCCATAAATATTATGTTACGTAAGTATTTGAGCATGTATGTTAAATATAATATTGTACAGCAAGTAAAGTCGGCATGTTTAGATTAATCATCCCCATTACATCTGTTCACTTACTAAAATCAAGTATGGAGAAAAGATGTTTTCCCTCCCGGTATCCGCAGATTGATGGGCGTATGACACAAGTATGCTGATCGTCTGCGCAGCATTCACGAAGTCAAGCACTTCTGATATTATCGGATATCGCGATGATTTAAAGTTGATTATCGCTAATTTGTTTAAATCACATCTCCCAGCCCTATTGCCCTGCACTGTTCTTTTCTAAAGCGCCATATAAATACAAATTAATTGAATATATTTATATATAATAAATATACAATATTTTTCTTACATATATACATGTGTTTATAAATACAAAATTAATATGCACAGTTCACAGACATATATTACGTAAACACAAACTTTAATTCTGGATGCGCTTGATCGTTAAACAGCTCTAATTCTTACCCCTTCTGGTTAAATAAGAGCAACATGTGGTGAGGACACAAAACAGGATTTGCATTAATCGAATTTTACATCGTCAAATTTTTTGTAGAAAATCAAAAAATCAATAATTAAATACTGATTGTCAAAAATATTTAATTAACCCGATAAAATAATGATATATGCACTGAAGAATTAAACAACACAGAATATGCAACAATACAGTAACTTGTACATTTTTAAGAAAAAGCATTCCGACATCTTATCAGAGGATCTCCAGAGGAACATCACTCATCTGGTCATGTTCTTTCTCTTCAGGACAGAAACAATTGTACCCTGAGTAAAGTCATTTCAGCGAGGGCAGCACATTCACCTCGAGAAGCTGAAACACAGCTTACACAACATCTCAGGTCACCAGCATTAACCTGCTTACTGTACAAGAACAGATCTCTAACCAGCTTCACTTCTGTCCAACAACATCATTCTACAGAATATCATCTGAAGAGATCAGCAGACAGAATATTTCTCATTCTGCCAAATATAGACGAAACAAACAATGTATTTCATTCACACAGCATCGACCCGTGCACGGAACAGAACAAACCACACACACACAAACAAACATTTGATCAAGAGAAAACATTACATACAGAATATATAAATATTCTTTTGCTGTTGTTTCATATTTCTGTCATATGTCGTTTGGATATAACTGCAATAACAGAATCTATTCTATGCTGACAATCGTATGTTATAGATCTTCACTGAGCTTCTCTTCATCCAAATCACAGCTCTTTGTTTGAATTAATGATATTTCTGAAACCTAAATGGAAAAATAGATCTAAAATGGAGGAAAATCTCCCTAGACCCTCTGAGCCATTAAAGCAAATAGACTGCAGCTCTGCATGCCAAGATTTCACTAATAAAAAGCATTTCTGCAGTCGGTTTCTATCAGCGAGAGACACAGGCGGCCAGTGAACTGTGGAGGTGTGTGTCTGTGACTCCTAATGCGTTTCGTCCCAGTGGAGAAAGTGTATGAAGACTCAATTCAGCCACTCGGCGACATCAATTACAGCCGAATGAATGTAGCGCTGCTGCCTGCCACAGAAATGATCTCAGAACAGATATTTTTGATATCTCACAACGCCATTTTCAACGGAAAAAATGAAAACTTTTCATGCGTTTCAGCCATTCACACGACAATAGTGTTTTGCGGGGCTAAAAATGGGTTTCAGTGTGCAAGGGTTTGCAAATGATACCGTTGTCATCACAAAGGCATGAATTCCTGAAATCGATGATGTCATGCTTTTTACGGCTTGAGCAGCACTAACATAAACAAACGTTATGTGGCCCAAATGTAACTTTCGAAAGACAAAGTTGAAGAATTTTTTATTAAATTAAATACAATTTTGCAGTAAAATATTAATATGAATTCATATGAATGCAAATTGATTCTAAAATAAATGGCTATTTTATAACCAAACACAGACTTTGGGTCAACGTGTGCGTCCAATAACACCTTTCTTTACAATGCAACATGGCCAGCTAGTGGCCTGCCGTGTCATGTTCGCAAATCTGTTTTGTATGCATAGACAAAATGTTTCAAAAACGTTTCTGTTCATTGCACATCATTGTTGTGTAAATGTACAAGTAGAAAAAGATTCTTCAATAATTGTTCTTTCTGTGTTTGACTAAAAAAATAAAAGCATACAGATTTGAGAACAACGTGAATGTTAACTTTGCATGATTTTCTCACTCTCCAAAAACAAAAAATTTCCCAATCTCAATATGCATTTGGATAACCATTGTAAGAGAACAAAACATACATTGTATGTTATAATAATCATAAATTCACAATTTTGTCTCACATACGGTACACACCACAGCTTCATGAAGATTGTAATTTAAGAATCGCTTCTTCTCAGTTTGGACACTAAAAATGTTTAGAAGTCGTCAAAGATTTCTGCACTGAAAGTAAACATCCATGTCCAGTGATTTAGCGAGTTCTTAAAACTGAAAGCTATTCCATATGGTGTGGATGTCAGCAGTAAGGCACTTAACTTTGAAGTGCTGCTGTTTTCATATATCCCTAAACAAAAGCATTCATAGTGCTGAGGCGACAGAAAAAAACACATCCAGGCCACCATCACATGGGCTCACGCTGTTCTCATATCAGAGAAACAAAGCCGATTCATTCTGACCTGCTTCATTTCCCTGAGCTGATTCCTTTTCCTCGGCGGTCTGAGTGGGCGCACACGCCGTACCCTCAGCAAAACAATACAGACGCTTGAATATTTCACAGCTTTAATTCTCTTCATTCAATGGGTTTCGTTTAACTCTCCAACAGCAACAAGACATCATCCTCCATCTGCATGTGTGAGAAACATCCAGAAAATCCAGAAATCAAACCATCAGTTGATGAAAAAATGAATCAAACACACACAGCTTGATTTTAGCTTTGATCAAACATGTTTGTGAAATAAGAAAATATTGAACAAAAGAAATCAGGCCGTAAGAAAATGTTACGGAGATCTCTTGCATAGATTTGATGGAGTTTTCAGTTGTGTTTAATTCAAGTATCAAGAGATGGAGAGTCTGGAGGTTTGAAATAAATGTGGATTGTAGAGGTCAAATAATCTGGATTTGAGTAAATTTGATGAGAAATGTTTGAGTTCATAATGAAATCTTCAATAATATTGAGTTTTGATTGCAGAGGAGACAAATCTGAGCTCCGTTTGACACATTCATGACATCTCTTCTCAATGACAGACACATTTGTCCGATTTCTGACTCTTTTCTCATAGGTCCAATCTGATGAAAGCGTGAAAGCTTGATGTGATCTGGTTTTAGCTGGTTTAAGATGGTTTTTAAGGTAGCTGGGGCCAAAGCCCCTTTAAAACCAGCCTGCCATGCCAACTTTCAGTAGGGTTGGGTTACTATTGCGAGCTCCGTGTTTGAAAGACATTTATAATTTACACATTTTGACTATCTTCACAAATTTTGCATTTTGAAGCAGCCTTTATATCTGTAAAGAGCTATTTCTTACTGGTTTGAGTTGACACTTGATGTCTAAAGTAAAGGTCCAGAAACAAAACCCAGCAGCTCAACTTCCAGACATAATGTTTTGGTTCATTAGTATTTGTGTATTAGTTTCATATAGAGATGCACGATAAACCATCGTCCATTTATGTATGTAATCGGTTTCGGCCGATAATACCATTTGAGCCGATATGTTATGGCCGATAAATTATGTATTTTTCCTCTGGTCAAACTATCTCATCTGCACGCTGCTCACAGTAAAAATCCAGAACAGTGCCGTCTTTGTCATGATCATTCACTTAGCGCTATTAAAAAAACATTGTTGATGTAGTATGTAGATCTTTATGAATGTATATGAAGCGACTGCTGTCTGAATGCTTTCTGTCTTGAGACCTGTTAGACTATTGAGAATACCTTTCTGGGTTGCTCTGGAAGGACACGTTTAATTTGTATATTAAATGAATGTTATATCCCGAAAAGCTTAAAAGTTCAAAGATCTTTAAATCGTGTAAAGTAGGCTTGGAACGTGATTTGCAGGGGGTAAAATCATTTTCAGTCACAGAAAACGTTAGTATATAATGTATATCGGCCAATATTTCGGTTATCGGCTGCCAATGTTCAAGAATTATCGATTATCGTTATTGGCCAAAATTTACATATCGGTGCATCCCTAATTTAAACATATAACATTTAAAAAAGACCATTTCAAATGTTCATTAAATCATCATTTCTAGATGTATTGTGGTCATTTCAGATTGGTGTCCGTTGAATTTTAACAAAATCAAACCTCAGGAGTGACAAAAAGTCAGCCAACAGCAATGTGAAAGACTGACAGCATGACAACACACATGAAAAACTGTCATACTAATCCAGATTATCACATTTAACAACTTTTCCTAAATACATGTACAAATGTGACTGTTGATAATGCTCAGAGGTGAATCCGAACATGTTTTCTTTGCACCGTTTGAGGTCTGAAAAAATATACATCATCTTTTCTCCTACTTTCATTCTCTGCAAATTAATTTAAATAGAAACAATATTTTTATTTGAAACTTGAGAGAAATATTGTTCACAGAATGAAACAAAAATTATCATTTTACCTGAACACATACCTGTAAATAATACATTCAGAAAAAAACTAAAATCATTTTGGGATGAATTAATGGTTTTCAACAGCTTTAAGCACATATACAGACTAGGATAAACATGAAATTCAATAGTGGCATGATACAGAAAACAAGGTAAAACAGCGGAAACTATGTGGAGTATCCTCCCTCTAAAGCACTTATCGTTGAGAATACATCCCAGACATCTTGTGGAAAATGGTGAAAATATTTCCGTGTGCAAAATCAGATGGCCGTCGACTCTGTGATCTGAGGCTGAGAAGATTTTTCCATTAATTCCCAGTTTCTTAACACCACCGCCGGCACATCACATTTCTCCTGCCAGCATCACCTTTCTGCCCGTGTGGATGAATAACTGCCCAGATGCTCCCAAAGAATCTCAGTGCTTCTGAATTACAGGAAAGCTTGAGGGTTTGGTGTAAATGAGAGACATTTCACTCGATCTGTGCTGGAGGGGGAAATACAAGCCGCTGTGTTTGCCGCAGGAAAGGTGAACGCAGTTATGAATGCCCTAATGCTTTCACGCTGTGCACTGTGTGCTGTGAAGCTATCAGAAGACTTTTCAAACCCAACTGTCAAAGAGATACAGGGAGGTCTCATGGGTTTGCATTATTTTTCTGCCTTAAGAGTCTGGCCCCCAAAAACCGTAGAGCGCAAAGATGTCAAACTCAGTAGGGTGGTCTCAAATCCAAACCCACTAGCACAAGGGGTCAAGGTTTGGCAGAGAGAAAAACAAAACTGGAAGGACACAAAGCTACACCTAGCGGAGTGTAACATACAGTATATAGAGAAGTTGCATAAATACCAAGAGTTTAACATGCAAAAATAAAAGTGTAGCAATAAGAAAACCTGAAGCAGTGAAGTCTAAGTTTGACAAGACCCTTCCCTAAGCTCATGTCAGTTAGAAAGCGAGCCGAGATGATCTCATTGAGATGAACGCTGTCATAGAACCCTCCCCAGAGATTAAAGACCTTCTCGCCTTCCCGAGGAAGGTAATCGATTGGCACCTGAGATACAAGCAGCAAATGCTTTGATTCATAAGTTTGAGTCCGGCCTGAGCTTCAAAAGATCTCCATATGCGCTGGCAGATGGCAGGATGCTTTTGTCAGTGGAGATATGCATACCCGCTTGTGCTCGCCAGGTTCTTGGCCGGCGCGCAGCTGCCATGTGGCCCGTGGGCAGGTGTGGAACGGGTGCTAAGCCTGTCATGTACTGAGGTGACTGGGATCAGTAGTGAGAGGAGGCATAGGAGGTCTTGAGAACAGCGGTCGGATGGTGGGAGGCGATGCTCACTCCTCTCACGCACTAGGGCTCTACCGTCTCTGTCCCTGGTGGACAGGTTCAAATGAGAAAACCTCACGTGCGGCGCTTAGATGAACACTGGGAAGATACTTGAGGGTTCGAGGTTATAAACAGTATTTTATTTCAAGTGCTCCTCATAAAAAGAGATTCATTTGTAATGCATGTGCGGTACGTGTCCATTGCTTCATGATGGACTTCAAACAGAGAATACTGATGTCGACGTAAAACTCCATTTGCAACCCACTGAACTTTGGTAATTGAATCAAGTGAGATTTTCAAGAAAAATATGTAGGCAGAGAATTGATTTTCCTTATCTTAAATTGACTGGATGGTAAAGTGGATGGAGTTTGACCTGTCACTTATAGAAGACCACACCCTTCCTGAAACAAAACTGGGACTCGATTGGTTGAAACTTAAGATGCCCTTGTCACATCAGGTGAAAAAAGATTATAATAATAATTATTATTTTGATTTGGCGTTAGGATTACTTATTTTAATATTGTGTTTTATTTGAAAGTGAAATGGTTTCGTGGTTGTTTTCTGAGTGTTTCTGTAGCTTTAATGGTAGAACATCATGTTAGCACAAAAGCCTCGGGTTTGATTCACAATAAACACACACTGATCAAATGTCTCTTGAATGCTTGGTAATAAAGGCCAAATTTATAAATTTAAGCATTTCCTGTCAATGGTCGTCACATGACCCAGACATGATCCCATAAGAACAAAAATCACTTTTTCAATGGTTTAGCTGTGTTTTATTGACATAAGCTCTATAAGCAGCTTAAACGCATGACAAAGACGGAAAACCTCCTTCATGAATGAAAATTATAACAATCCAAACTACAGTGACTCTTCTTACTACTGTAAAGTTAACTTCAGAGTTTGAAAAAAAAATTGATTCTATGATGCATTATAATCATCTCAATATTCTTACATTAAAGGAGTAGTTCACATTAAATATAAATTTTCATTATCATTTACTCAGCCCTGTTATCATCCAAGATATTTATGTAATTTTTTCTTCAGTCGAAAAGAAATGAAGGCTTGTGATGAAAACATTCAAGGATATTTTTATCATATAGTGCACATAATTGGACTCAAATGGTTGAAGGTCAAAACGACAGTTTCAGTGCCGCTTCAAAGGGCTTTAAACCTTAAGAGACGATGAATAAACGTATTATCTAGTGAAACTATTGTTTTTTTCCTTAAAAAAAATAAAAATATATGCTTTATAAACACAAATGCTCGCCTTGATCTGTTCTGCGACGCACGTTCATGACTTCATGTTATACGTAATTAAGGGCATGGGGTAAGTAAATTATCATGAAAATATATTTTAAAAGTGAACAACTCCTTTAAATCCTGAGAATAAACTTTAAGAGCATGCTTTATTTAGCTGACATGGAATTCAGTCTAGTTAAACTTGATCTGTATAATAATCATCGAAATGAACTTGAAAGGATGATGAATGCGCAGCCCTGAAGCAGGTCAGATCTGTAGATCACATGTAAAAGCCAAAACCTGGCTTAGAAACTTGTTTGAAATGATTTCAAAAGAATAAATATTCAATCAAATTGTAATTGATTTGTGATATGAATTAACACCAAACCGTACTTTCAGATGTAAGAGTATTACAGTATTGTATGTTACAGTATTGAGATGTTTCGTTTTGTCCTTTACTTTATAAAAAATGTTTTTAACTTTAAAGGTCAGCATACTGTTTAACCCTCCTGTTAGTGTTTGAGCAGTTTTTAGCAAAGATTTAATGTGTTGGGTTATACTGCCCCCACAAATGTTTCAATATATGCTAATCTATTCAAATTTAAATAGTTCTTAGCTTTACACTCACAATGTACCAACTTAATTTTAAAATAAAATATTAGGACAAAACATAAAATTTTGTTGACTGTAACCAAGCAGTCGATAGATGATTCTTTCGAATAAAAAATTACACAACGAACCAAAAAACATTCATAGTTATAGTTCCAGAACGCACGGAAAAAGAATATGAAAAAAACTGAAAAGAACATTATTTTCATCAATTTTTGTTGTACTATTAACATTATATATCGCTGAATAAAGATTTAAAATTGTAAACAGAATATAATTCAGTAGATGTCAAAGTTGGAACACAACTACACTGCCAAAAAGGTTCTTCTATGGCAACGCTGTGAAGAACCTTTCAAGCACTTTTATTTTCAATAATGCGTGGCATCATTATTTATAAGAGGAAGTAAGAGTTGATTTTTCTGTGAAACATTCAAAGATTCAATGGATCTGTCCAGATATGGGCCAGTAGAGGAGAAAACCAGATGATGAGGACTGATAAATAGAAACAAGCAGCACTTAGCAAACAAACTTCATGCTTCTATTGAGAAAATGGTGGTTTAGTCCCAAACCATTGATTCTACTGAATAAACCCCCACAAAAACGTAATCATAGGGCAAACATCACTGTTTCAGACAGAGAGAAGAACAGACCCATCTCCTGTTTTAAACAGAGGTTGTTCACAAAAATGAACAGCTGTCATCCTTCTCGTTAACAAAAATTGCTAAAGCGGCAAGTAACGCACAGAACAACAACAGCCGTCAAGCATTTCGTATTCAAAGCAGATGGCATGAACACGGATAAACTCGAAGGTTTGCTTTGGTTCTTTCAGTCATTGTCAGGCTTTAGTCATGTCACTGTCTGGACTTTCATTCATTCTGGTTCGTCACGGTATTTATATATTCTGCACATTCTCTGTTTAAAGACCGATAACATACCAATTTACTTTCTATTAGCACGTCTCATTTCATCCTCAACACGGTGTCCCGCATAGACATCAATGAGTGTGTCTGATAGCAATTACAGCTGATGAATTACAGCACTCACATGAGGATACACAAACAGTCCTGTCATGTGACACAACAGAAGACCGGCCGCTGTGTTTCTCTCCTGACTTACAGTATTACATCGAAGTGAACAACCCAGCTGACACAGAATGTCCTGAAGACGTCCCCAGTTAGACTTTATTTGGTCAGCGTGACATGACTTGACCACGTCCATATTTTGGATCTTGGCCAAAGAATTTGAAACAGTCAAATAAAACAACAAATTAATTTAATCCTCCATGTGTTTACATTAGAAAGATGTTAATAACGTGCCTGTGTGGTCATTGGGACGTACTCGTCACATCCCAGTTGTGACCTACCGGTCCAGGTACCAGACCATAGGAGGTTATCACCAACGATGTTCAATGTTACGTTGTCGTGACAAAAATGGGAATCACAAAGTTGTGTCACTGGAACGTTATTTGGTACTTCACTGGAACAAATATGGTCCGGTCCAGGTACGGTCTCACAATGTAACTCTATTTATTGGGAAGTCACTTTTACACTGTAAAAAAAACATATTTAAAAAAAAGGGAAAGGTCGACCAAAATCATTTTGCACATGTCATCCCAGATGTTTGACTTTCATTCTTTAGCTCTGAGTGCAAGAAAGGGACTCATATTAAAATCTATTTAATTCTAAAATCACACATACACACAAGTCATTCACACATCAGATGGTGCGAGGATGAGAGTAACATATGATCTGTAAAACTTCTCACTTTGTTTTCCACACACACAAAAACACACAAAACAAAAAACATCACACGTGTTTGGAATGACCGGAGGCGAGTCAATGATGACAGAACTGCAGCTTTAAATAAAATGTTGTGTTGGCATCAGGTTGGATTGATGGGACTGTGTGGGAGAGACAGAAAATAAGAGTGCCATCTGAAATCTGAACGACAGGTGTGTCCCAAACCTCTGAGACCCTGAACGATCCATTTCTCACGGAGTCACACTGCTGTCCAGTTTCACACTCTACCCTCTTCAGATTACCTCACACAATACATCCCATAAACACCGCCGAGGAACAGAGAGGTGAAAAATATGCAGTCTGCATGTGGTTCTTCAGAACTTCAGTGCTGAACATATCTCTGTTAAAGACAATGGGTTTGATAAAGAAAATCTCTACTTGTGCCACTTTAAAATGACTGCATTAGTCTGAAGTCTTAAAACCGTGAGGAATGTATATCTGCTCTATGATGTTTATATATCCATTCAAAACAGGAACAAAATCTCCAGCAGATGTGCACACTTTTATTCACAAACGCACAGATACATTCATTCTCATACAAATTTCTCGCCAATAGTGCAATCAAAAGATTTTGAAAGTGAAAATTAAACCTACATTTATGCAAAGTTATGCTTCAACCGGCGTTTCGGTCGCCTTTTATATTTCCTAGTTTGATTCTGCTCGACCAATCACCTGCCTCACATATTGTTATAGAAATGACAGGTCTAGCTTCTTGCTTGTCATTGGTCAGCTGTTAAAAAGGTGCTAGAAGTAGGGTGTTTTCTGTTCGGAAAAGTTGGACGTTTTTCAACTTCAAATGACGCTCTGACCTGCAGAAAAAGACGAAGCTTTAGCTTTTGAAGCTTTAGCATTGTGATGCTACTGTAGCACCGATACACAGTGCAACCCTCGTCACAAGTGCCGTCAGGATCTCAGTAACTAAAAGCTCAATTACACAAATAAGTGTTTGCATGGTTGGTTTCAAATTTGAGTCCATGTTCTACCAGCAGATCTACAGGCAACATTGTCTTCTATATGAAGTAACTCAAGCTGACGGAGCGTTCACAGATGAACAGAACTTCAGTTTGGATGAAATGAATCTCTTTTTGGATGCAGCAGCTCATGAGTGAACTCCACACTGCAGTCATGAAGAGTTCAACATCAAATGCTCACAAGACTTCTGAAAGCGCAGGGCAATACAATCAGCAGTTTGTGATGTCAAGACCATTTTCAGTCGAGGAAAGAGATCTGGAAATTTTTACTTAAGTACAAGTACTGTTACACTGCTGAAATTGTACAAAATTACAATTAAAGTACTGGTGTTAAAAAAGTAAATGCAGCCCTCTCTGCTTTATATAATGGGAGTCTATGGGGTCCACCTGTCTAAGAGTTCCTAAAGCACATCCTCTCAAAAAGCAGCTCCTGACGACATGTTGATGTGTTGTGATGCAAATTGTTTGTAATTTTCATAAAACTGAATGTCGTTTTTAATAATATTAGCCATAATGTGCAGCCCTTAACTTTTCTCCAAAATGTTTAAGTTAACTGTAGTCCCGTCCTACAATACAGAAACGGTCTGTAATGAAACTTTTGACATTCAGCTTACGGTAACTCTCCTCAAGGCGTTCATGAGAAGAATCAGTATATGATTCATTCTCAATGAATCAGTTTTCAAGCAGCCTTTGACGTAGGCCTGTTCAACGATTCATTATGATTAATAGCATTCAGAATGAAACTTTTTGTCTGTGTACTTTGCATAATCATTTTGTATTTATAAACACAAACGTACCTTTTATTCTGGGTGCGATTAATCGGGTTCTGTTTCACGATTAATCGCATCCAGAATAAAAGTTTATATCTTATTCTATAGCAGCAGAACACTGAGAATGTAAAGCGTCAATCATACGGACAAAACATACGGAAATCCCCAGTCCTCATGCACTGTAAGTCAACCAGTTCTGCTTTTCTTCTTTTGTTTTCAATGAAATAAACCTTAAATGTGTTTGTGGTTTAAATAGTATACGTCAACAGATGAGAGCTTTAATAAAGTTGCTGTCTTGTATTAGCACTGTCGCCTCTTTAAAAACTTGTTCAAATGATGAGCGGCTTACAGCTCGACCAACTTTTGCCCTGACAGTAAGTCCATCTACAAACTTTCTGGCAAACTCCGACAGGCAAAGTATTAACACAAACATACAAATTCTCTCTGAACGTAGTTCTGTCAGTTTGTGTCGTTAAGACGACGCTCCCGTCCGCCAGCTAAAACCTCCAAAGTGAATATTAGCAGAAGAACTGCTGAGGTTTTGTTTGCGTAACCGGCGGTTTTAGTGACCTCGGATCAGGAGAGCCGGCTGTCAGAGAGAAGGGGATTAGATTTCGGGTCAATAAATGCTGCGAACCTCCTAAACTTCCTCATGTCTCGGAGCTTTGTTCAGGTATTTAGCGTTGAGGTTAGAAGCTTATGTCAAGGAGATCCTCAGAACCCTGCTCTCATCTATAATTCCTCATGGACACACTTAAATGGAAGTTCTATGGTAATCGCAGCCCTCCGTCAGCTCAGGGGTTTAACTCTGACCGCAACACATCAACACTGAGCCAGAGAGACGCGACTCGCTTGAGAAGATGAGCAAAACCTCAATCTACAGGGTCACCTAAAAGGAAAATCGTAGGAAAATAAGAAGTCAAAATAGCGTGATGACACGATTCTGACTCTATTTTTAGATAATGGGAGAAGGTGATTGGTTAAGCTCATGTCCTTTTCTGGGACATGACAGCCTAAATGTTTGCCAAACAACACTGACCCCCATTGACTTCCATTGTATGCACACAAAACCAGTCTTTTCTCAAAATATATCTGTTTGTGTTTCACAGATGAAAAAAGAATCACATAAATGATGAGATTTTTTTCTTTGGTGAACTGTTACTTTAAGAGTTAGACAGAGATGATCGGATGCAATCAGCTTCCCTGTGCAGTGATGAAAGACGAAAGACAGCGTGATGGAGGAAAACTGTAAAGCTTTTGGAGTTTTGCAGAGAAATTCTAGAAATCAAGTCTAAAAATACCCTGAAGCCGTGCGATTGATTTTAATAAAACTCCCGCAATGCATGGCAGAATCACAGTTACAGATTCACAGATTCAGAGAGCGTGAGAAGCTCTCAGTGATGCTACAGTCATGTTCTTTAGACAGGAACACACAGCTTTCAATTTCACCTGGTATTATAATGTATTAAATAACTTTAAAACGTACAAAATAAAATACTCTAGCTCTTGACATCACTATGAAGATGTGTTTTTATACTACAACACACCTTGACTTCTATTGTTGTTAATATTCTGGCCTATTTTAGCATTTGCTTTGTCTTATTTTATAACAAGTAATCTTGACGCCTTCATCTCTCTGGTTAGAAGCATTTCTCCGTAGTGATGTGCACGATTATAAGATGAAGAATCCATTATTAAACTGAACCTTTAAAGAAAATGGACCAAAAAGTGATTTTAAAGGGTGATGAAATGAGGAATCGAATTTCCCTTGATCTTTTGACATATAAGAGGTCTAGGTTTTATTAGTATCTTTTTTTATCCCCCATCGAAGGTACTCACATAAACATTTTCGACTTATTTATACATTTCTGTATTATTACTGGTACGCAGAAATCTCAAGGTACTGGCAAAACACTCAGCCAAAAAGAACAATTTAACACAACAGCTACTTAACAGGAGTCGTCCAAAAGGTCTGAAGTGTATGTTTGATTGTTTTTAGGCAGGTTTCCCACACAAGGATTAAGACTAGTCCTAGACCGAAGTTAATGTTAGATCGGTTTAAATTGAAAACGAAACATCTTCAGATACATCAGTGTCATTGTTTAAACTTAAAATACAGAGAAGTCATGTTGCTTGGTAAGGCATGTTTGTAAAAACAACTTAAATGTCTTAATTTAGCTAAGGCCTAGTCCTGTCTATAACTAATCCCTGTGCGGGAAACCACCCCTTACTATCCTAAGGAACCCAGTCACCCGTCATCGCTTCATCCCATCTTCCCCTGTGCTACAGACATTTAGTGAATTTTCTGACAGGAGACAATTGGAAAATAATTGTTTAAATATGTGAAAATTAGTACAGCTTTTGCTTATTTGCAACATACCGATATATATATATGTTAATTAATGATTAAGCTAAAAATTTACTTGAGCTAAATATACACTTAAACGTTGATGCTAGATAAAAATAAATATTAATATAACAACAATTTGTAACACTTTGTTACGCAAGTGATTTGTGGCTGGATATGTTACGTCACAGGTGCAGATTAATTTTCATATGATGTGCCTATAGCAAGATAACAACACCCACCTTTACATAGTTGGCTCCACCCACTGGCAGATTTGCTTCAGACCCAAAGGTTATTGTGGGATGAATGGACTTAAAAGATAAAAGGAACCATATAACAACACCTCAACTATTCTCTTGACAGATTTAATCCACACTGAAAGCTTCAGAGTTCTGAGGAAGATTGACCTTGTTTTTCCTTCCTCAATGTTTGTCTCCGGTTAGCTCTACAACGTCCTAATGACTGCACATTTAAATTATTCACAACATTATGATTCACGTGTATGACTAAAAATAGACATCATTACAGTGTGTGCCACCACCGAGCTGCCATCACTGCAGAAAATCTCCCGGTTCTATATATATGTAGCCATGATCCTCAGGAGACATGAATAAACATCAGCTCGTCTCCTCACGGAGGTCCACACATTCACTCAGACCTGCCAGAACAGAGACACCACGGCTCTCCTCGGACGCTTCGGCAAACACATCAAAGACATCCCGCCTCACTTTGCTGTGCGCCGTTTTCAAAGAGTAAACACAGTGTTAAAAAGAGCCCTGAATTATCATTCATCCCGTACTCTGCACTTTCTTCATCTCGGCCAGAGATAATCTGGAGGGTAAAGATGTGCTGCATGACAATGAAGGGAAGTAAACTCACCGAGGTCTCTGTGAATAAGGGAATTGCCAAAAACAGCACTAAACATAAGATGAAAGTTCAAATAAAAATGATAATCATTTGAAAAGCTTGCAATGAAACCCACAAATGATAATAATGCTATTAAAAACAATTGGCTGGCTATGAGCTTGTCAGAGACGGATGCATCAAACAGCCTTGATTTGATGTCTTAACTCTCAGGTGGATACGTCTCAGAGCTGACCAATGAAATATTGACATAAGTAGTGTGGTGTAACTGTTCGTGGAAAAATCACGCACATCAAACAGTTAGCACAAAATCAGACAGTTAACACGCCACTGAATCAGACAGTTAGAAGTAGCCCAGCATCAGGCAGTAACAGAGTAGACCAATGAAATGTAACATTAGGGGTGTGGTTTGCGTAAAATTCTTTGTGAAAAAAAAAATCACACACATCAAACAATAAGCACAACATCACACAGCTAGTGCAGCGTCAGAAGTAACAGAGTTGACCATTGAATTATTAATATAATGAATGAGTGTGGTTTGAGTTAAACTATTCGTGGAAAAATTCATGCACGTCAACAATTAGCACAACATCTGACAGCTAGCGCAGCATCAGACAGTAACAGAGTTGACAAATGAAATATTAACATAAGGAGTGTGGTTTGCCTTAAATTCTTTGTGGAATAGAAACACGCACATTAAACAATTAGCACAACATCATATAGCTAGCAAAGCATCAGACAGTAACAGAGTTGACCATTTAAATATTAATATAATGAGTGTGGTTTGCGTTTAACTGTTCGTGGAAGAAATCACGCACATCAGCAATTAGCACAAAGTCAGACAGCTAGCGCAGCATCAGGGGTAACAGAGTTGACCTTTGAAATATTAACATAATGAGCGTGGTTTGCGTTTAACTGTTCATGGAAAAATCACTCGCATCAAAGAGTTAGCACAACATCAGTCAGTTAACACACCACAGCATCAGACAAAAACAAAGTTGACCAATATCATTTTAACATCATGGGAACGGTTTGCACTTAACTGTTTGGATAAAAATCCAGAGACAGCAAAACATCAGACAGTTAAACTCCACAGCATCAGACAGTAACAGAGTTGAGCAATGAAATGTTAACATTAGGGGCACGTATGACACTTAACTGTTTGGTGAAAAATCACGAGACATCATTGACATAAGACAACGGGTGCAACATCAGTGATGTGAGTGATTCTTACGGCCACTTTGGATAAAGGTGTTTGCTAAATGAACACTTTTTTATCATTTGTTATTATATGCAAATCAGGTCATGTGACCTACATCCAGTAAGGCCAGAGACTTCACGCAGATGAAGAAATATGAACATTGCCTCTCTCTTTAACTGTTAAGAGCTTTAAGTAGATTCACTAGCCGTAATGTTGTTTTTACATGTATATCACCAATACACTCACCTAAAGGATTATTAGGAACAGCTGTTCAATTTCTCATTAATATAATTATGGTGGTGGCGTAATGGTGTGGGGGATGTTTTCTTGGCACACTTTAGGCCCCTTAGTGCCAATTGGGCATCGTTTAAATGCCACAGTCTACCTGAGCATTGTTTCTGACCATGTCCATCCCTTTATGACCACCATGTACTCATCCTCTGATGGCTACTTCCAGGAGGATAATGCATCATGTCACAAAGCTCCAATCATTTCAAATTGGTTTCTTGAACATGACAATGAGTTCACTGTACTAAAATGACCCCACAGTCACCTGATCTCAACCCAATAGAGCATCTTTGGGATGTGGTGGAACGGGAGCTTCGTGCATCCCACAAATCTCCATCAACTGCAAGATGCATCTCCTATCAATATGGGCCAACATTTCTAAAGAACGCTTTCAGCACCTTGTTGAATCAATGCCACGTAGAATTAAGGCAGTTCTGAAGGCCAAAGGGGCTCAAACACAGTATTAGTATGGTGTTCCTAATAATCCTTTAGGTGAGTGTATATGACTAAGATATGACATGAATATAAGAAAATGAGATACACAGAGTATGACTACAGTCTTCATACAGTAATATTTACAGTATTTGTAAACTGACCTTTTATTATATTTCATAAAATTAGCATGAAATCATCTTTGAAGTTTAGTTAGTTAATGACCTATTATTAGCTGCTCTGTTGGCCTTCTTAATGTGACTAGCAGAAGAGTCGGTGTATCAGTGCACTCCTACAAGAGAGATGCTGCAATTAAGTAGGTTAAATATAGAAAAGCCTCAGGCCTGATTATCAGGTGTAAGCCGGGTCTCCTCACTGCAGTATTTCTCCTCAGATCACATGAAGCCTGCTGCTGAATGAAGCAAAGGAAATTGTTGCAAATACTTGCACATACTCGTCATCAAAGTGGGTCTTAAAACAGCATGATCACTCCTGAGGGTTTTCAAGTTAACTCACAGCAACAAGATGAGACGGACAAACTACACACACACATCTTCAAAAAACACTTCTTACGAGTTCTGCTGCAGCACGTTGGTCACTGAAAACTAAACTCGAGTCGCACACTTCATATTATTGGCTTCAGTTATATAAATAAAGTGAGGAGAATAATGTATATCGGAGGCGTGAGGCAGCAGCGCAGGGCATGCGATGAGCACTAATTAGGCTGTTTAACAAGATTATCTGCACCTGCTGAAATCCCGACAGGTCCACAGGAACAATGTCCATGAACATTCTCATAACTGCTGTGAGTGACAGAGAGAGAATGTTCTTCATTAGAGGATTGCCAGTGCTTCACAATCACTTCACAAGACTGTAATCACCTAAATACACAACTGTTTATTTACTCTCACAGCTACACTCACGTTACAGTTTTTAATGGTGTTGTGTGTTGTTGTCATGGTCAACTCAAGAATATAGCTGCACGCTTAAATGATGGGCATAAGCGCTACAGCATCACTACCTTTTATCACCATAAATTGCTTGTTAAGAGCCACACTTCACAGAGCATAAAACTGGATTGGATAATTTGAATTAGCTTTTATTTTTAGTAGTGGTGGGCCGTTAACTGCGTTAACGTGCTGCGTTAATGTCGCCGTTAATCTATTCTCAAAGTTGGGTTGGGAGCTGGGTCTAAACTACGCAAGCTATGATGACTTTCACCTTGATATTTTAGTGCGGATGTATACCTAGCCTTAACTGCACTGTAGGGGGCGAGAACGAGAGTTTTCAACTCGCGTGATCCGCGTCATTCGCGCCGCCTCATCATCTAATAACCAGGGCTTGAACATAATTTAATTTCATCACCAATTATCATAGTCGAACAGCTTTCTCAAGCAGTTTGTGATGCATTTTGGAAACAGGAGATGAGCCCCTGGTCTAATGTGCCACCTGGTTTGAGAAACCCGTTCTCAAAGAATTACTTTTAGTCATTATTTGGGTAGCACACATATTCTGAATGCCTTCGGCAGAATTCTAATGAGCCATTTTAATCTAGATTAATCTAGATTAATTCCAAGATTAATCTAGATTAATCTAGATTAAAAAAATGTATCTATGCCCACCACTAGTTTTTAGACACATGTCAAAAGGTTAGTTCAACCAAAAAATTTAAATTCTGCCATCATTTGCTCACACTCAAGTTGTTTCAAACCTATACAGATTTTGTAGTTCTTCTGAACACAAAGAACAATATTTGAAAGAATGTTTGTAAGCAAACAGTTCTGGACGCTACTGTCTACAACAGCATCGAAATAAGGGGAAATGGTAGTCAATGTCACCCCAGAACTTTGTTTTCCCACATTCTTCAAAATAAAAAAATTGTTTGTTGAACAGGACAATACAACTTATAGAGATTTGCAAAAACTTGAAGGTGGGTGAACGATGACAGAATTTTCATTTCAGGGTGAACTATCCCTTTAAAACCTGACTCTGTGGTGTTGTCTGAATTCCAAGTTTTATGATAGGGGTGTAACAATACATTTAGCTCACGATTCAGTAAGTATCTCGATGCTGGGCTCACTGTATGATACACAACAGTATATTTTAAACAAAATGAAAAATGAAATGAATTTTTGATGGACATGCAACTTTTTTACTTTTTAAGGCTTAACTGAACCTTCTATACCGCAGGTTTGCCCATCATTTTAGTATTAGACTAGTTTAAGTTAACGAAATCTACATTATATTAGACTATTAAAATCGAACTTGTTGAACTTATTTAATTGCTGTAATTAAATGTTCCCACAAAGATTTAACTGCTTTGACATCATTTACTTTACCTTTTACATTTACATTTATTCATTTGGCAGACGCTTTTATCCAAAGTGACTTACATTGTTTTATCCTATACATTTTACACAGGCATTTGCAATCCCCTGGGATCGAACACACAACCTTGTGTTGTTAACGCAATGCTCTTACCGATGAGCTACAGGAAAGCTGTAATTTAATTAAATTAAACCAGGTCACTACCTTTATTTCTCAGAAAGGTTCAGTAACTACTGGATATGCATTGTTTCAACATAGAGAATATTAGAACATGAACGTCATGTACCGGTTCACTCAGTCTCATTTTACTCAATTGACTCGTTCAGTGAAGGCCTTGATCTTTCAGTACATTCAACCAATGAAACGCTCCGACAGAGCTCACACTCAAACCCTATTGGCTCTTTCAAAAAGACAAATTACATAAACTGAATTACATTTCTTCAATCATGCAAATGAAATACTTGGTTCGATCTTTAGCATGTCATTTAATCTTTTAATGTACAGTTCGACTCACTTTATCACTAATCGTCAAGGGGCTGGTTTCATTAGGCTTATTTTATGTTGCATATCACGATATACAGCAGCTCACGTTAGCGGATAAATTAACATTGGCTTCTAAAAACGTTTGAGGTTGCCCATGTAATGAGTTTCGAGGTGACTCGGCCAGCAGACACGCTTCAAGTTTGCAATATTTTACTGGTGATTGTGAAGGAAAAAAGAGATCTAATTTGTGTGGTTCTGTCTAAATTGTCTTGAAATCGTATCTACTTTGTGTGAGGCTTGATATTAATAAATATCATTATCTTAGTATGAAACATTGTTCTGTCTATGAGATATCCTAACAGATTGGTCTGTTTGTGTGTGTCAGGCTGAAATGAGTTGGGTTTACACGTCAAGAGCTCTCACTGCTTCTGTGCACTTCTCACACACATACGTGTGAAAAAATCTCAGCCGCGACCCTACTGAGCTGCCAAAAGCATGTTCAAACATCACAGGGATAGCATCAAGAAGACAGCAATCCATACCTGAATACTGCTAATACAACACATGCAGAAACGCTCAAGTAACATTCAACGATTCAACCAAAGATTGTCAGAACATTTGAAATCAATTTTCCTTTTTTAAATGGTTATAAATTAGTGTTCTGGGTTTAGAACAAGTTGATGAACAACAGATGAATAATGCTATTTGTCACAAATGATAATATGGATAATCTAAGGAAAAGCACGTGAATGCAAGAGGTTTCAAAGGCTCTACAGCTCATTTTGTAATATCTCATTAAAAAGACCAATAAAATTCATCATTAATTCACTCTCATGTGCTGAAGCTGAAAATCAAATCATAATGTTTTTAAGGAGTTTTTTTTTAATTGCTAGATATTTGTGATTTTTTAAGTCATACAAACATAAACATGTATCATGACAAGGGTTGTGTAAGTTACTTTGAAAAAGTAATGAATTACTAGTTATTAATGACATATTCAATAGTGTTATTAGATTACTATTCAAATGACTCTTTCCTAAAAGTTTTTAATGACTTATTACTAATGACTTTCTATATCCTACTACACATCAACCTTGATTAGTTAAGTGACTCAAGTATAGACATGAAACCGCTCTTTTAATTCATTCAAATAAATATTATAAAACTACATAAATTTGTATTATTAACTGACCGAAGTATCACATATGTGAGAATTATACATTAAAGCAGGAATTTTAAAGTTAGACTTTAAATTTTGATGTCAATTCCACTATTGCACACAATATTTCACAATTATTTAGTTTAATTACATCAGAAGTAACTCTAATTTTATTACAGAAAAAATGAGAGCAATCCCTTACTTTACTTGTTCAAAGGAAAAGTAATTAAGTTACAGTAACTCATTACTTGGTAACTAGTTACACCCAACACTGATCATGACATGAGAATGATATTTAGCATAATTATTTAGCTCCAAATTACAATCTTGAAAGTGTATAATCTTTTGCATTCCCAACACTCACATTTTGTACTTCAGACAATGAAGCCTTATGGAGCAAAAAGAGGCAGATTGGGGTTAAAATAGGCCAAAGTGTCCTCTTCTAATAACCTTCTGCTTCTGCCATGATAATACTATAAAAATCCTCTGACAGTGTAATCATACAAACATACTCCACACACTAAACACACAGTGAACACTCAAGAAGGTTCAAGGCTTAAGAGAGATTAGTAAAAAAACAACAGCTCACTGCAAATCATCTACACTAAAGACATGATTGTGTGTACACAACAAGTGTAAACGTTCCATCTGTGTGATCTGTATAATGCAACATAGAGATAAGTTCAACCTCATCATCAGTGTTCACCATTACCAGCTGTACAGTTATTATAACAGACCTGACGGCAGAGACTCACTAACATGACTGTCATTCATTCCTCAGTCCTGTGGAATTATTGAAAGTGACTCGTGGCGCTTCTCTATTTTTATGTTAATGAAATATGAATGGATCGACATGAATCTACTGTCCTGCAGATGTTCTCTGAAGTCCACAAATATCTTGTTTAACCAATGACACTTGACTGGAAAAGCAGAAGGTCTTTTCAAATCCCATCGGCTTCCTAAAAATATACCCCGAGTTCCATATTATCTGTCCTAGACAGTACTCAAAATTGGAAATAAGTGTGTCTCAAATTATAATATGTTTTTTACCATGGACACTCAAACAGCCGATGTTACAGAGTGAACTCACTGAGAGAGGGCGGAGTTTAGGGGCACTTACCTGCATTAACAAAATTAGATAAGTAATGCTTTACGCTACATACAAAATAATGACGTAATTTTTAGATGGTTAACATTGAAAAAGCATTTCTAGCACAGTGGTTCTCAACAGGGGGGACACCATCAACAAGGGGGTCCCAGCGGACTTCTATGGGGGCCTCAAGATCACAAATAATTTAAAACGAAGACAAAATGAGCACTGAATTACATAAAAACAAAAAATCAAGATATGTCTTTTTCTTGGCCATTTTTGTTATGAATAAAGATGTTTTTCAGTTAATTTCAAGCTCTACATTTTGTTTGTGGGAGGGGGGGCTTATTAAGTAGAGTGGGGGGCCTTGGAGTCAAAAAGGTTGGGAACCCCTGCTCTAGCATGTCCCGGTGTGTGCATACTGTTTATCTAATAAACAATCCCACTGAAACATACTTTCTCCCGTTACAGAAACAGTACATACTTGAAGGATACAGATAGTGATGATAGTCGTGTGTAGTTTCGTGATGCCATTCTTTGTTGTTTTAAATGTTAAAGTGAGTCACAATGAACTGCAGTTGTACTGAATACAAACAGAATATTCATAAAATACCCTTCTTTTTGTTCTAAGGAAAGTCGATGAAAATGTACCTTTTGTGATGTGAACGGTTTCTTTGAAGGCCAAAAGCACTTCATTATAACTTAAAAAATAAAGGAAGTTTTCTCACACTCCAGTAATAGGTGTGATGTGTGTGGTTCATATTTCATCCTTCTGGTGTTAAAGTGTTTGGCTTAAAGTTCATTTTTAAATAATACAGCATCCACTGAATATTGCATGAGCAGCATCTTTATAAAGTTTTCTGTTCATAGCAGCGGCATTAAAACTGCTGAACAACACGAGAGGTGTAATGCACTGAAGCTGTCAGACATGTCTCTGTGGACTGCGGACAGTCATTTGTATTCTCCTGTCATTTCCTGTAGCCTTGCCTTTTTCTCTGAACTGCAGATTAAATTCAGGTAAGTTAGCCTTAACTATGCAACTAATAAATCATCTACATATTTCATTACCTGTGGACCACAGGCCCTCAGCATGAACAAGGACGTTCGGTGAATAATGACTAACAGATCCTGATCAAACCAAACAATCTGCTGCGTCTGCATCATTTCCAGCGCTCGTTCACTTGTCTAAAGGCCTTGACTCCCAGAAGATTTTTTTTAAGAAAGACTTCTAAACACTGTGGCCAAAGAATCACATGAGGTGAATCATGATAAGCTTTGAACAGTCTGAGAAAATTACTTTTCTGTACAAAAATGTGTTTTAAAGGAACCCTTTCTGTGAACCCTATGACAAACATATCTGAAAAATAAAACGATATTTTCACTACATATATGTTCCAACCTTTTTACCAGCCTCTGTTTTCTCAGCAAATTGTGATATTTTCAGTTAAAGGGACAGTTCACCCAAAAATTCGGTCTTGTTTACTCACCCTTGAGTTGTTCTAAAAAAGATGTTTGGACGAATGCTTGTAGCCAGACTGTTCTCGGACCCCATTGACTACCATAGTAGGAACCATGACAATGTCAAAAGTGCTCCCAGAACTGTTTGCTGTCCTACATTCTTCAAAATATCTTCTACGGTGTATATTATGTCGTCATTTTCCGACTATGAGTGTCAATGGGGTCCAAGAACTGTTTTGTTACAAGCATTCTTCCAAATTTCTTTCTCTGTGTTCATCAGAACAAAAATGTTTATAGAGATTTGGATCAACTCAAGATTGAGTAAAAGAAGAAAGAATTTTCTTTCTTGGGTGAAGTATCCCTTTAAGATAATCAATAAGCATATTGTGGAAACAACCATTCAAACATGGTTTATCTTGTAGCTCAACTGCATTATGGGTTTAATCCCAAGGAACACAAATACTGAGAAAAACATATACTTGTATTGTAATGCACTCTTGATTTGGATAAAAGCATCTGCCACCCTCAAGCACATATAAATGAATGAAAGTGTTGGTTTATACGTGATCACTAAAGCACATCTGTTTCTCTAGAGAACATGACTCATAGTTTACATGCAAGTTGAGCAGCGAGGTCTGAGACCGGAACATGACATGCCAGTAAACTGCCGTATAAAAGCATCTGCGCTTGCGGGATTATTCACATCTCGCTGAAATGCACTTAAAATAATGACATCATAATGTGTTCTTCACAATGCCAGTTCATGCCTGTCTGATCACGGCACATCGCCGGACCCTCCCAACTCAAAAGATCCGGACATGAAGGGAAATGTTTTGGAATAAATTGAATGAAGCTAATGAACACAAATAAAGCCCCCATTGGTTTGCACAGAAGATCTGTAAAATGCCTTCTTACAGCCCATATGAGAGGTCAACTGAAGGAAACTGATATGAAACGTTGAAACCATTTACCATCATAGCAACACTGGCTTAACCAACCACGTTATTTAGAGAACGTCATTTCACAGAGATGACAGAGATGACACTTGTCTCCGTCAGACACATGTGAGGGGCAAGACATGTGCAGGTTGTGTTTCTGCTAACCCACTTCCATGAATTATTCACAACAAATTTCAGAGAGTTTCATCTTGACTTTTGCTTTACTGACATAATTCCTTTGACATACACACATTTGTATATTCACTATCCAGACAGAAGTGATGGGACGCGCTTTTTTAATGAACAGGTTTGACTTCTTTTGTCACTTTCATCAGCACAAATCTTAATGCTGCAGCTTTTCAATATTATTAGGAAAACAATGATTGATTTAGTGTAAAGCCCAGACTTGAACCCGGCTGAACACCTTTGAGTTATACGCACAAACCCATCAATGACGTGTATACAGCGCAGTGTTGGGTCCGAAAAAGGACTTCATTACTAGTTACTAACCTGACCAGTAACTGTCTGTCTAAAAATATATATTTATCTTGTGGTTCAGTCTATCCCTTGCTTACTCCAACTTTAATCCTTCTTGTAGCATGGCCTTGTGAACTAAATGGTACTGTTTAATATATTTATATGCTCTCCAACCTGTTAGTCGCTTTGGATAAAAGTGTCTGCCAAGTGAACAAATGTAAATGTAGTTACTTAATACATATTCAATAGTGTAATTAGATTACTCTCTCCAAAAAGTATTTAATGACTTGTAACTAATTACTTTCTACATTCTATATCAACCTTGATTAGTTCACTGATTCAAGGATAGACATGAAACGGGTCTTAATTTATTAAAATAAATAATATAAAACTACATAAATTAGTGTTATTAACTGAAAAGAGTATAGCTAATGTGAGGAAGATACAGTAGAGCATGCCTTTTAAAGTTAGACTTTGAATTTAATGTCGTTCCAGTATTGTATACATTACACCGTATTTAGTTCAATTACACAGGAGGTTAGTAATACAATTCTAGAAAGAATAAGAGTAATCCATTACTTTACTTTTTTAAAGGAAAAGTAATACAATTTCAGCGGTACAGTCAGCTCTGAATTATGTCCTTTCAAAACTGTTACAACGAATATGAAAGCATCATTCTTTAAAATGGTTTGGCCTACGGTCAAGGATTTCTGTATACAAGCAACATCGTTTTGTGACAGAACATTTGTGGCTACCGGGAGATCATAAAACCAAAGCAAACTCAAACTATACTCATTTAATGTTTTGGTAAGTCTGCCAATGTAGCTATCGCTGCCTCGGATGACACTGCACCTGCAGTAGATGATACGAACATTAACTTCAAAAGAAAATACAGAAAATGAACCTGATGAGGCTGACGCTATATCCTACTTGATACATAAGCGGGGTCCCCCACCGTCTATTCGTCACATTAACCACATTAGCAAACGCATTAGTTTAGGTGCAGCGAGTCCATTTACAGCACCACGTTAAACAGTCCCATGTGCAAACAGATTATTGTTCACGCTCAAAGTTTAAGATATTCTTCTTTTCTCAAATAAAACGTTGGTTAATATCGACCAAAGACAATTCAGGGAGGCCAGCGGAGGAGGGCGGAGAAGCGCTGCAGTAAGAGAGGCCATCAACCTCAGGTATGAAAAGAGGCCGACATTTGAATAAAGAGTACATTTATCAGCTCTCGAATCTGTGTTTGGATAGACCTAATAAGTCCTTGTGCGCCGTCTCCCTGTCGGTTTACTTTAACCACATCTGAGGAAAGTGGGGGTCTAGACTCATTTTGGGGGTCCTGGGCAGAAAAGTTTTGGAACCCCTGTTTTAGATGATGAGACATGAGAACTCCTGGCCAGCTTTGTGGACTTAAATGTTAATTGTTAATTATTAATTATTATAGTTAATCATTATTATTGTCAATATCGACAATATATCTTTAGGAAATCTGCATATAAATCATTTACATTATATGTTAAAAAAAACACAACTAAATTTTTTTTATTGTTTATAAATACAAAATGAATGTGTACAATACCCAGACCACCTATATTTTGTAAACTCAAATTTTTATTCTGGATGCGATTAATCGTGGAACAATCCTGTGTTCTACTGTATCCATATAGATATAGTATACATATAGTGCCTTTGGTGTCTTCACAAATCATACTGTGAAGAGGCTCATTTTAGAGAAAGTTAGAGACTATCATAATCATTAACACTCAAGGAGTTGCAGACAATTGTGACATCAGATTTATTGAATTTGTATTTATTTGCATAGCACCTTTCATATTATATATATTGTTTAAAAGGAATGACAGTGACATTATTCTCTTATTCAGTCTACTGTTCCTGAGCACCGGGAGGTCTGAACCTGCCACCGTGAACTGTGACAAGATTTCTTCATAACCGGATAAATATAAACACCATTTGACCGAATTATCAGCCGTTATATTATTTAGTGAGCACCAGTGAGTGTACTGAGATGAAAACACTGCATATAATGAGTCTGTGTAACGCTACTGCAGGACAAAATCCTTTAAATTATGTATTTCCTTCATGTACACAAACGTATAGTCTACTGTTATATACTTCAGATGGTATCATGAGTTCAAATAGGAGTACATTTGTAGTTTTACAAGAACTGACAGATGGCTTGGAAAACAAGCAGATTGCAGACAAACTCATGTTGTCACATGCATTATAGAGACGGTGAGCACTAGTGTAACACAACAACATCTCCTGCTATACACCTGCTATAGACTACAACATGCACAAGCTGGAATCAACATGCCAAGCATATAACAACAAGTCATGGGTGATATGATTTGATATGTAAAGTTAATGCATTAATGTCTTCCGAGGAAGTAGGCTTAAGAGAAAAGTGACAAATAAAAGGAGGCTGGCCGGAGGATTACGCTCGGTGCGACCTCAACTCACACCCGGTCCAGGACAGAGAGCATCCCTACAGGAGGATAACTGTGTTCAAGTTTAATGCGTGGAGCTGTATTACAGGAGCTTACTACTAGCTGGACTTCCTGCTAGCACGACCAAACCTCTACAGATGATCCAGAATGCAGCAGCAAGAGTGTTCTTCAATGAACCGAAGAGAGCACACGTTACTCCTCTACTCATTAAGTTACATTAGCTCCCTATAGTTGCTCGCATCAAATTCAAGACTCTAATCCTGGCGTACAAGACCACCACTGGCTCAGCACCCCCTTATCTTCATTCACTTATGCAGACTTATGTACCCGCCAGATCCTTACGCTCTGCAAACAAACGATGTCTTGCTGGCAATCCCAAAAAGGTCAAACAAAAATCGCTCTCACGTATCTTCTCTGGATCAGTTCCACATTTGTGCCATGATCTGCCTGCTGCTACAAGATCATTAGATTCTGTCGCAATCTTAAAGAATGGGCTATAAACACATTCTTCCGTCAACACCTGACTGATCATTTTAGATCTCTATACCTTTTCTACAGAAAAAACATGCTTATTTAAGCTTAACTTGATACACTGTAGTAGACTTTGTGAGACATGTTTTTGTTGCACTTATGCTTTTTGTTGTCCTAATGTTTGACCCAATTGCTTCCATTGTTTACACAACTTGTAAGTCGCTTTGGATAAAAGCGTCTGCTAAATGACTAAATGTAAATGTAAATGTATTAGTGGTGGGGCTGAGACTTCGCTCTAGTCACGTCCCAGGACACAATGTCAAGAGCGAACAGCAGTATCGCATTTAACTGCACGATTCATCAATACTTGATACGCATTTCACATGCGGGCAGTCATGAATACTACATGAATGATGATCCATTAGCTCTGACTACATCAGCAGCACACAAGACGCTTCACAGAGCCATATTGTGTAATTCTTCAACCGTTTTTAGCTGGTTCAATACGTTTCATTCAATCACAATTCAAAATAAATAGATTAGCTTGAATCTCTCTTTCAATTGTTAACCAATTACACAAGACTGGGAAACCTACAGGCTTCTGGCTTGTTAGTGATGAGGTACATTTGTGTATATCAAAAGATCTGTCACATCTATTCAAGCTTAAGAACAGCAGAAGTACACACCGGGATGTAGGATGCATAATAGACCGGTTCGCAAGATGTAAACACTGGTCCAGAAGCACTTGCAGCTTTGTTCTTATACATTTAATTCAAAATTATTGTTTTTAATCCAACATATATATTTTGAAGAATGTTGAGAAGCACACAACAATGAACACTCCATTGTATGGTCGCAAAACCACGGAGACATTTTGCAAAATATCTTCTTTTGTGTTCACTGAAGAAAGACTCGCATACAGATTTTAAACCACACGAGGGGGAATAAATGATGACTGACTCTTTATTTTTGGAAGAACTGTAACTTCAATAATGCATCAATGTTTTTGTAAAAGAAGCATGTAAAAGAACAGCGTCGTGACGTGAAGCGAAGCTGAAGAGAGAATGGATGCCGGTAAGCCGAAGCACTTTCTATATAACGAACCCTATATGAATCAAATCAGATATAAAGCTGCAGTGACAGAACACTATATTAAAATATATAGACGGGTCAGAAAGAGCGCTCACAGACATGAGAGTCTCTTCTCTCTATCTGAATCTCATATCCATATATCATAGTTCAATAGCAGCTCCATTATTGCTCGAGTCAGGACATTTAAATCCAAGAGTGTGCATGTGGCCCGCATTCTCCTCCATCATTTGCTTGACTTCAAAGCTCTATTTTTTGCTACATTGATCCCTGGGGCTCAGTCGTCCTCTTTTCACTGCTCCTGTCAGCGATTAAGCAGTAAAAAAAGAAGATCAATTACATTGTGAAGCTGTTGGGATCTCAGAGAAACAGGCCGTCTGCTGGAAAAGCCGACGACAAATACTCCTGAAAACTGTGAGGCTCCTGGCTTTAAAGGAACACTTCACCACTTCACCCACACATCAAACTTCTGTCATTTAAATGTTGTTCCAAACAGGTAATATAGGACATTCTCTCTTTTACTGAATACAAAAGGTGAATTTGTGAAGGATATCGAGGATGTTGAATAAAATATAACAAACGTTAAGGCTGGCAATGCAATGGTCCAGGTGAGCGCTTTTGTCATTCTCATAAAACCACTGAATCATCATGGCAGTAAACATTTTAATTATTCGTCAGCACTAAAAACAATTGTAATGAAAATAATTATGCTCTCTACCTTACAAAAAGCATGAGTTTAACATAGGAATAGGGGTGTCCTCGACTAAGGATTTACATAGTCGAATCGGAATTGTCACATCTTGACTTTCGATGCCTGATAGTCGAATCACGGTGTGGCATGTGTGTGTGTGTGTGTGCATGCGTGCATGCATGTGGGGACGACATCAGGTGGTTAGCAAGGGTAAGCTGCAGCGCAACATTGATGCACCAAAAATCAATCATACATTAATTTAAAGAATTAGTTTAGAACAGAATATACCTTTATATATTAAAATGAAAAACGAAATAAGCCTGATTCAAGTCAAAGTGTGCAACATAAATGTGTTTGGGCAAAATGTCTGAAATGCAAGGGAACATTTATTCAAAACTAGTGGTGGGCCGTTATCGGCGTTAACGTGCTGCATTAACGTGAGACTCTTATCGCGCCTTAAAAAAAATGTCGCCGTTAATCTATTCTCAAAGTTGGGTTGGGAGCTGGATCTATACTACGCAAGCTATGATGACTTTCACCTTGATATTTTAGCGCTGATTTTAGCATTGACTTAACATGCAAATCACTCGCGCTTGACGCGCCATTCGCGTTTGGTCTGAGCACAACATAACGTTACTGTGAAATTACCACATCAGACGTGACGTGCTAACATGGATGCAGCTATGAAGCCGCCGGGTTTGCTTCAGGGAAAATGTATTTTTAAGAAGCTTCCCAATGGAAACCTTGACAAGACTAAGATTGTTTGCACCTTGTTCAATGTGGAATTGGTTTACTGTACGAAATTGGTTTACATACAGTTGGTTTAAAAAAAAAAAAAACTTTCTCTCAACAGGTAGTGGTCTAGCTTTAGTTGAAACCAGTAACTTTGTATTGGCACCTAATGTATTATGGCTCCTGTATGACATATCGCTTGCTGCTCCCTAACTCTTTGTAAGTCGCTTTGGATAAAAGCGTCTGCTAAATGACTAAATGTAAATGTACTGTAGGAGCTCTTCCAGTCTCAAGTACCACCTAAACGCCAAAGCATCCCTTAGATCAGGGGTTTTCAACCGGTGGTCCGCGGCGGCATTGCATTTGGTCCGTGACATGCATTCCAGCCTACCTAATTTCACTGTTAAAATCACTTTTTTGCCATAATTTGCGTATTGGTGTCAATACTAAATTTAATGTAAATATTTAAAATAATTTGAGTTTGAGTTGAGATTCACACTGACACATGATAGGCTAGCTTTGCACCTATCAGGTCTATCTAATGCTTTGCTAACGCTGTGTTTTGCATCCCCAATGTCATATACGTACATAAACGTACATACACACACACAATAGTGGGCCGCCGATTACTTGTTAGTCAGAATGGTGGTCCCTGGCACACAACCAGTTGAAAACCCCTGCCTTAGATAATGCGGAAGTAAACACAAGTACATCTTATTGAACATAATTTAATTTTCTTCACCAATTATCATAGTAGAACAACTTTCTCAAGCAGTTTGTGATGCATTTTGGAAACAGGAGATGAGCCCCTGGTCTAATGCGCCACCTGGCTTGAGAAACCCGTTCTCAAAGACTTACTTTTAGTCATTATTTGGGTAGCACACATATTCTGAATGCCTTCGGCAGAATTCTAATGAGCCATTTTAATCTGGATTAGTCTAGATAAAAAAAATTAATCTATGCCCACCAATATTCAAAACACAAGCCACAAATAGTCAAATGAATGGACATTTTCCTTGAACATCCCGTAACAATGCTGTTTCAGTTACTAGACAAGATCTTTCCTCAAAACTACTTTTAAAACTATAACTAAATTATAATTTTTTAAACGGAAATACATCACGGTCATATAAATTATGACGTCATATTAAATCATCACGTTAATCATTACCAATGAACTAGGAATGATGTTATTTACCGTATTTAAAGGAGGAATTCAATAAAGCATCTTATCATTAAAACAGTCAAAAAGTCCCTTTTTTCCTGCGCACTCTTTCTCAGTCCTCCTGACACGCACGATTTCTTTCTGTGCAGAGAATGACAAGATGCGAAAAATCTCTGCCGTGCTTGATATATGCTGTGATTTTAATTATATGACTTAATTATTTTGGGGATCGTGCAGCGCATAGTTCTGCCTAAGTAAAGAACGATGTGCATTTACACACAAAGTGTTAATTTATTTTTATGTGGCCAAACTTTCAGTGTGTTAAGTGACAAAAGCGGTGTATACATTCATTTGCAAGTTATCTGTGGGTCTCACATCACAGAAGATGCGTAGAGAAGGGATCCTGCGCTCATGTGCGCCGGGGCTTTCTGTACCCAACCATTAAAATCTCCCATTTCTTTACATCATAAATCATCATTTTGCCGGCGCAGTGTGTGCCCGTCTGCTACACCACTGCCCATTTAACCAAAATGACATGATCCCCATTGCATAACACCTCCTGCAAAGACTCAACTGTGAGATTGGTATTCAAATCAGGCTCCTCCTATCCAAGCATCCAATCCTCGACTATTCGGGGTCACCCCTACATAGGAATGAATTATTTATGAATTGTTTTGCTTTTTCTGCTGAAATTCTCATTACCGTAACACGTCCCGACTTGTCCAAGCGCATTATATGTTGTCATTTAAGCAGAGTAACATTCAAATATTCTAAAAACACAATTGGATGTTCTACCTTTTTAGGAGGCCTTTTTAAGTGTAACACTGTCTGAAAAGATTTTGAATTAATGCTTTAAAACATGTCATACATACCCAGGTTTTTATTGAATAATAAAGAAATTTGTTGATGAGCGTTTTTTTTCAATCTTTTTTTTCAATCTTGAAAGCAAGAATTCATGAGAACTGATTTGAGCATTGTTTACCAACAGCAGGTCAGATATTAGTACACCTAAATAAACACGGTGTCATTATTAAGGTTTTCTCGTGCTGCACGGAATCAAATTAAACCATTTTCCTGTGCCAAATGCAAAACATGAGATATAGTACAAGTGTTATAAATGAGTGGTGTAAACGGACACTATAAGAGTAAACACTTGACTTCAATATTCATCTTAAACATTTAGATTTATGTTCACGGTAAATATAAAAAAAAAATGATGTTGAACATTCGTGTTGTGCTCTGGCTCACAGAATATTGCTTAATAACACCTTCACCGTGAAATAAAATACCACGGCATGATTTTGGTCATATTGCCAACCGCTAATGGGAATTTAATGGCAATGAGATGAAGACAAATGTAGACGAGTCGCTGAGCTGGAAGTGAAGGTGTTTCATATAGACACAAACTGTGCGCCAGATTTGGACCTCTGTGTCAGCTGGGTGATGACAGAAAACATTTTCTTCTCTACACATAACCAGAAGTTTGAACGAGAAATCAAACCAATTCATCAAGACACCAAAACCTCCAAAAGTGCAGATTTGACTCAACCGTGAAAATCATTTACCCAGAGCAACAAACAATTCATCACAATCATTTCAGAGAACCGTAATTATTTATGAAAATAATGATTATTATGCATTTTAAAATTACGGTTTGCCGTCTAAATTTTGTTTTATGGACTCATTTAAATGCCATCTCTCTCTCTCTCTCTCTCTCTCTCTCTCTCGCCATACACACCAGACATCTGTTGCTGTATATGTAAATATTTTGTATCGTATCGGATTTTCGTCCACACAGATCCAGCATTTTGGGAGCCTGAAACCGCTATTTTTTTAAACCAGGTCCAGAGTTGATAAATCTGAAAATGGCACCATTGTGTTTTCATGTGTACAGCCGATCCGTATATTTCCTCGAACGATGATGTCATCACCCCAGTACGCGAGTCTATGCCCATGCTCCAAGTGGTCTTCTCCATTTTTAGTGCATATCTGTGTGGCAGATTTACAGCTCCGCATACTGATTTGGCGTTTGTACTGCATAGTTTTGAGTTGGTTAAGCGATTTCGCTCTATCCTCCTTTCTCACACACACACACACATATTCTGTGTTCTTGTTCTCAGAACCAGACCAAGAAATGGTCTCTAGTTCTAATATGATCCGGAAGCCTCTTTTTAACAAGCAACAGCAGTCCCTCAAAGCGTGCCGTGGCATAAGAAACCCATTTCAACCTCACACACAAGGGTTTTTGGAACACTTCTTAATGATACCTTATTTACATACCCTCCATGGTCCCAGTTGCTAGGGTGCTCTGGGTGGTTGCTAGGAATTGCTATGCTCTCAGTGCACAGTTCAACAGACATCACTCCTATGTCTCTACAACCTGGCGAGATATGGTGGACTATTGTTGCTCTATACAGTAGTTGCTTCTAGGGCGTGGCTAGACTGTTGTCATGGTAACACTTAAAGACTTCTCTAGGTTTCTGTAATAATCTTCATAGTTGGTGGAGATGGTTGCTAGGGTTATCTAGTTGGTTGCTAGGGTATGACAACCCTTTCAAAAGTGAATAATGGGTCAGCTAGATTTTGGTTTTACTGCGATACAATTTTACTAAAAAACAAAAATGGTTCATTTTCCTAATAGTGGAATATTGCAAGATTGTTACTTATACTCCAGAGCCTCTCTTTACTGATCACATCTCACCAAACTCTTCTTTAATGGATGTGATTCTTTTGTCATCAGACAAACATTGTCTGTCATTACAGACCTCTCCGCACCTGCTCATCTCAGCATTATTTGAAACCACAGAACAATGTTAACTTACATTCTGAAGTTTTGTGCCAATGAGGAGATGTGTGACTATTCACTTTATATAATGGCATCTAGTTATAATAGGTCTGTTGTAGGGCTGTACGATATATGTCACGATTCACACTTATTATACATGTCTAAATCAATTCTGTGTTTTATGCAAGAATAACAGTGTGTGAGTGTGTGTGTGTGTGTGTGTGTAAATCATTCTTCTTCTGTTTCCCATATTCAGAGTTTCTACGTGAGAGCGCCCTCTCGCTTTGGGATGTTGCAGCATTTAACCGTAATTCATTGAAGAAACTGAGCATAAGAATTGCTTTTTTGTGAAGGCACAACCTTATTTCATGGGACAATGGAGCAAGCTGGCGATTTCATACGAATTTGTACAATATGAATCGTACAAAAACATATGATTATTAAAAAAAGAGCAAACATGAAGGTAGACACAACCATCATCACTGGAGCGAAATCAAATCATAAGAAAATGTACGATTGAGATAATGGAACACAAATGCAAAGAAAATTAGCAAACGAATAAGTAAAATTGTTAGAAATGTATATGTAATTGTGATGTTAGACAGTCCTTACCAAGGGCAGATATGAGACGCAGTATGAAGGGCAACACCAGCATGTAAAGTAATTCCATTAACATGAAACACAAAGTTTCATTAGCAAAGAAGCTTTAGCAGCTTTCAATTAGAATGCCATCAAATCAGCTACAAAAGCCACTTTCACACATGAAACCCTTCAAATTCATTTAAATTGTTTGATTAACTTCAAAAAAACTACTTCATCAATCCACCATGTTATTCACACAAGCAACGGCATTGCCAATGTTGTCTTATTAGCATTTACATTTGTACATTCATATGCTCCTTTCAAGTTTTGGTGTGGAAAAGAGAATTTATAAAATATGTAGTGACTGACATTTAAAGGGATAGTTCACCCAAAAATAGAAATGTAATCATTATTTTCTTACCCAGACGTTGTTACGAACCTGCATATGGTTTATTGGTATACGGGACAAAAAGAAAGATATTTGGAAGAAAGTTTGTAGCCTAACAGTTCTGGGCCACTATCGGCTACCGTAGTAGAGAGAAAATCTAGTCAATTGTGCCCCAGAACTGATCGGTTTCACACATTCTTCGAAATATCTTATTTTGTGTAAAGGAGCTTTGTGTACAGCTCTGAAACAACTTCAAGGAGAGTAAAGATTCATTTTTTATCTTTGGGGGACTATAGCTTTAAATGTGTTTCACATGAAATGTTTTTCATTTATTATTTGATTTGTGTGTGAGCATTTCATTTTGTTCTGCGTGACTGTGCAAAGCGGTGCTTAAATGCAGCAAAATCCATGCAGGAATTACATTTGCAAAGAAAGTTAGTCCCAACACCCAGAGGATGATTTACCCAGCTTCACAGCTGAAATAACACATCTTTACTAAATTATTCAAGCTTTAACAAAACTACAAGCTTCCCATTTCTACTTATAAACCCGCTAGTATGCTGTCCACTTATATGTACATGACCAAGTATATATACGTTTATTTGCAGTGTAAAGACAGGTTTAATGGCCACTCATCAACAAACACCCCCACGACGGCCATCATATCTATGGAGCTTAACAGCACCATTTTCTTTTACTATGGACTGCAGTTACTGCTCTCAACTCAAAGTTTCAAAGTTTTGAGCTATAGACAAGAAAAGCATGCGGATTTCTCAGAGCTTCATATAAAGTTTGGATTGAATTCGAGCAGTGAGGGTGAAAGCAGGGGAGAGTGAAAATGAATCAGACAGCGTATGGCATAATACACACCAGCAAATGAATTATGGCAGGATTGTGTAATTGGCAGTAGCCGACATGTGGCGGTAGGTCATTTGTGACAGTCACGCTGGCTGTCTGCTAATGAGAGACTTACGTAACATGGAATAACTCTTCCATCTTTCAACGTCTCATTCTGAGCTAAAGCTGTAAATGGCATCACAAAAAAAAGAATGATTGTTTTCACATAGGTTTCTGTCTCAAGCTCAATCTTACTGTCTGGCTGGTGTCAACAAAACAAAGCCAAAGTATTTGTGCTAGGGCCGCTGTTTATTGACGAGGGACTTCCCTGTTGAAAAAAACATGTATGTGTTGATGATGGTTTGCTGGTTCATGACATTAAACATGATTTAAAAACTATATATTGATAGAAGCACACGGTATATTGTAATAGTGTGCTGTTTCGATATTTTTACACAGCCCTAATTTGTCCTAAAAATTATTTCTTTACTTGAATTTTCTATTTTTACTATGAAAATATATATGTACAGATGGTCTGGAGATATAACAAAAATCCTTCAAACACATTTGTCTAAAATAATAACAGTAACTTTCAAAAATGATGTGATGAATAAGAACACATTTTTGTGTTATGGAATTGTAAGCGAGTTATTTTGCATTATCTTGTGTTAAATAAATAAATGGGTGAACTAAACATGTTGGTATTGTCTTTATCACAAATTTATTTATTTTATTTCACTTTTCTTTTAAGGATTATTCGAATGCAATTATTTTTACCATTTCATGTGACTAAATTTAACTATTTTAGGAGGTGGCCAATTCATCTTCACTTAATTTGTATGTTTTAGTATGATTTGTTTTTGCGCCTGTGATGTTAGGTTTTTGGGGGGGGGGGGTAATGGGGGAAGCGACAATGATGCTTTATTCTAATAAACATGTTTTTGTACGATTAACATTATCCAAATTGATACAAATAATCCACCTCATTAAACGGTTACAAATTCCCTTAAGATCAGGCTGAACGTTTAAACAATATTTTGTATTAAATTTGATTCAAATTGATAATAATATTTCATAAAACGAATTGATTACTTCTTCATCTTGTTATTGCCGCAGGGTTGTCTTGTTAACGTCAAATTAAATATGCAGTCTGCCGCTCGCTATCATTTATATCCAGTGCCATGCGTTCTTATACATGTTATCATGTAAACCGTCTTCATTTCCCATCATGCAAAATCAAAACACAGTAACTAAACCAGACTTCTCTGACTCTGATCCGTTCTGTAACAGACGGCTGTGTCTCAGTGATTCTCAGATTCAGAGATGAGGGAGGAATACACAATAGACAACAAAAGTCATTTGAAGCCATTTTCCAGAAATAATGTCTGCATCTCTGAATGTCATTTTATAACCAGCATGCTTTATCTTCCAATTCAAACGGAACGGAATGCTCTTCTGATGTTGCGTCACAGCAGCGTCCGATTCGCCATTCAGATTCTGAATCAAACAAACTCGATAAACATCACATCTCGTCCTGCCAGCTTCTGCAGTCTGACATGACCTCACCTCCGACGACCAATCTTATGTGAGGAAAACAGTGAATGATGGGAATAACAATACAAAATGGTGTGGAATAGAAGTGTGTGTGTGTGTGTGTGTGTGTGTGCGTGCGTGTGTGTGTGTGTGTGTGTGCGTGCGTGTGTGCAGCTCTGTGGGAGATTAGAGCTTGTCAGCCAGAGACACACTGACATATGTGGCATTATTTATAGCCGGCAGATCCTCTCTAAGGCCAGAGGACGACTTATTGTCAAAAACTAAAGACCTATTTGAACCTTTGTCAGATATGCAGCCTGCTCCTGAACAAACATATATTTTTCCCAGTAACATCCAAATGTTGTGTATGCAAGTGTAGTGTTACAGGTTTGGATGATTTATGCAGAAGTTCATACCCCATTCGCATCAATTTTAAAAGAATTAGTTTAGTCAAATACAATGTTTGTGATGAATCGATTTCAAATGGAATGTTTGTGTTCGTATTATACATGTGTGTGGCGTGTATATTTGTATGTTAATATAAATGCAAACACGTTCATGTGCATATACTGTATGAAGAATATTTACATCAATATACATACATTTATATTTAAATATAAATTGCTTTATGTATGAATATAAACATATATTATTCAAATATATATGCATGTTTGTGTATTAATGTAAATATACATGCCACACACACACACATAGGCTACCGTATACACACAAGTTTTAATTTGGAATCGATTAATCACAATAAATCGATTTGATAGCACTAAAAGTAATCCAACATTTTTGCGAATTAAGAAAAAATATATGAAATCCAGAATATACCGTTACAGAGCATCAAGGTAGTGTATATTTTGATTCTACGCTATAAAAAATGATGGGTTATATCAGCCCAGCATTGGATCAAAAATGGACAAACCTAACCGGTTAACCTCAGCTGGATTGTTCCAACCAAATTTGCTGGGTCGTTTTAACCAGTTGTTGAGTCAAATATAAACATTTTCTGGGTTCATTTAACCCAACTGTTGGGTTTTTCCATTTTTAACCAAAGCGACATTTGCCAGAAGCGTCTCTACATCGATCCGATGATATCCCCAGCGAAATCTAGATGGCGGTTTCTGATCCTCTGTAGATTATGTGACAGATAGGAAGAGTCATGTGACCTGTCTGTAGTTAAAAAGGCTCTGTAACATCATTATGGTCACTCACTAATCTCTCCGTGCCAAAGGTGAAACATCTGAGCTGCAGAGTAAGATGCTCACGCGGGGATATTCTCTCAAACATATGTTTCACACAGTTATGAGATATGAGATTTTTTTCTTTTACCTTTTAAAATATATGCCTACAGTAGTTTGCATGATTATCCAGCCAGTTGTCACGTAAATGATAAGGACAACTTGTCTTTCAATGTGTCAGATGAGAAGCATGTAAATGTGTAAAGGATCATGTCTATTTTAGGAGCAGCGACTGTTCAGCATTTCCTACTGATCTTTACCTTTAATTGAATTGTTATAATGAGAGTTGTAGTGGTTTAAATGGAAACTATTATGGTCTCTGTGGGTCCCATTCTGTTGGTGTAATTGTTTTAATGGCAAACAGCTGAAGGTTCATAATGGAAACCATTCAAACACTGTCAGAAAAACATGAGCAATAAATGTACCCATCTGCCACCGGGACGGAAACGTACCATTTATGTTCATATACATTCGGTAGCAATATGTACCTTTGAAAGAGTAGTGTGCACTCTTTAGGTGTAAAGTGTACCGTCCCAGTGACAGATGGGCGTTTCTTACCATTTCTCCTGCCAGTGGATTCCTATAGTTTATTATCCAGCAGGGTTTACAAATTCATTTGAGATGTGATTTAAAGTCATCTATTGATATATGTGCGGCCATCAAACTGCATGGAAATGTTCATGCAGGAATTAGAAAAGCAACGTGTTTTAAATTCAAGAAAAGCATGTGTCAAGTTCTGCGTTTCTAATCTGTCTCACAGCTTTTCGTTAAGCAAACGGCATTGTTTTATTTCATATTTAAACATTTTTTGTTTTGTCCCCAAAACAGCATTTAAGCTTTCTGAAATATCGCGGTTTCCTCGGCGAGCAGCTGCGCCAGACCGCCCAGCGCACGATATCACAGACTCGATATCCAGACTGCTGCTGTAATTGTGCTTCTCGATATATAAAATATTAAATCAATCAATATAAATATCAATATAAAGATCGATCATCTGAAGAAGTGCTGAAGTGAGATCAGAACTGAACCATTTCTCCTGATGGACACAAAGTGCTTTCAAATTTTTGGCAACATTTTTCGTCAAACTGTTCAACTGTGCGTTTCTAGTTTTCCGACTCTCCGTGATATCGACGGCTTGGTTTTCTTACCTTTGACATCAGCCGTCGGATCACGTTTATCCATCGATGTGCATTCAACGGACAAGTTTGTTCTCGGATTTCTCGGGACGGTTATCACAATTCCTCTCGTTTAACACGATCCATGTCGACATGCGCGTCCACTGCGAGCAGAAACACATCTGAACACATGTGAAGTCCGTGTGCTGACGCCTCTCATCCCAGAACACCTCAACACGAGTCTTTCACGTCCATTTTACAGGATTGATGTGTAAACTGACTTCAGTGCTTTACAGATAACTCCATGCGCGCTCGCGCCGTAAAGAGACTAAATGTAACCGACTGTCTATGTACAGATGTCCTAAAATACCCGATGCAGCTGATCCTCTTCTTGTTGATAAAACGAGCGCTCGAGGATGTGATTTCGGAAAAAAAGACAAATCCGATTATTTGTTGCGACGGTCTTCCGCTCTGCGGCAGGCGCGCGGCGCGGGGAGGAGCGTCAAGTGCAGCGCGAGACGGACTGAACCAACAGAGCTCACGAGAAAATTGCCGCTACTGGACAAATTGCCTTATTTCTATTTCCCCGTCTCTTATGTCATTTCTTTTACTTCTTTCTGCGCTGTTTTTTCACATCTCACTTCATATTTTTGTAAAGCTGCTTTAATGCAAAACGATGAGAAGCTCTATAGAAATACGGTTTGTGTTAGACATGTGGTCAGTTTTTGGAAGTAGGTTAATTATTTACCTTCCAGTGAAAACGATATTTTTCTGGATATTTTTTTGGTGTGAAAACCTTCTCTGCAATATTATGCCAAGATGTATATATTGTATGAGGTGATATTTTACTGCCAGAAGAATGAGTTTAATGCTAAAGTCAAACTGAGATTCTGTGGTAAACGTTATGGGCTTTGACAACAGAGCTCGTCAGAACCTAATCATTATAATTTGTCACATGACAAAGAATTTTTGTGAAAACATTGTTTTCTTGTCTGTAGTTTTATTCTGAAATAGGATTATTTAACTTTCCTGCTCAGTGGTACATTGTGTTAACAACGCAAGGTTGTGGGTCCGATCCCAGGGGTTTGCACATACCTATGTATAAATGTATAGTATAATGCAATGTTAGTCGCTTTGGATAACAGTGTCTGCCATATGCATAAATGTAAATGTACTTTGGACTTGTTTATTGATAAAGCACGATGACTGCAGTAGTTTTCTAGACGGGAAAATCTTTCTTTATGTGATGACAAGCGCAACAGAAGGTCGTCCGTGAAAAGCATTTTATTTGTCTGCCCTCAAGGCAAGGGTCAGATCAGGGCAAGAAGAACATTGGCTGTTTAAGTGTTGTAGACAATTTATTTAAATATGAAGTAAGACAGCACCCTTGACATCTGCTTTAGTCTGACTCAAGTACTCCGTTCCTGTGTTTGTTGTTGATTTTATAGTAGGCCTACTCAGTTGTTGCCTTTGTACATTTTTTATGATTATGCATGACTTTACCTCATACAGCGCTGGATGACTTTTAGAAAAAGTCTGTCATGCCAACTTAATCTTTTATTCAATGAATAATGTTTGATATGATTTAGTGTATTTCGGTATACGTGTGTGCAGTGTGTATATGATTAGTTTTGCCTTCCTTAGATATGTAGTACTGACCTCTTATTAATGGAACAGAATAATTTATTAAATGAGCATTGTGAACATTTTAGAAGCATCTAGTGGTCAGGTTGTGAATTGCAACCAATGGCTCATTCCACCGCTCCTCCTTCCCCTTCGAAGCATTACAGTGGCTGAGACAGAACTAAGATGTCATCACGTTTTCGCTTCTTTGCCGAAGGTGATAACGTTTTATGAAGCACGTTGTGTAGAGCAGTTTGTCTGTTTAGGGCTACTGTAGAAAAAACATGATGAAGTCCATGTATAGGGACCCACGGTTTATGTAGATAGAAATTGCTAATTTCAAGGTAATAAAAACATGACACTTTATTGTGTAAGGTGTTTATAAATCTCTGAACACACAGTAATGTGATTTATATTGCATATCTGTCAATAGATCCTCCAAAAAATGACACACTGGACCTTTAACTGCTTACTGTAATGCCTCCGTAGATATTTGGATTGTCATCAGAATTCAAGTATCTCTCAAATAACAGCTTCTCTCAGTGTGCAGTAGGACTGCTTTTTCAACATATTTATATGCATTCATTTGTTTTATCAAGATATTTGTTTTTTTGTATATTTTCTGTCATTTATATGAGTCTCGCCCCACAGTGAGTGCTGTGGAGCTGCATAGGGCTGAATATCCTCCAGTCTTCTGAGTCTTCCTCGTCCCAAAATGTTGAGATAAACTTTTATGGATCTTTAAACGGTTTAACTGTGTTTTTAAACTTTTTATTTTCTCAGACAAATGTTTTTACAACTTTCAAGATATACAATCATAAACATTTACATGTCTGTCCATCTGTCTGTATGTCATCTGTCTGTTTGTCTGTCTTAATGAGACTGAAGTAGTCTGATGTGGACTAATGAAGCTAAAATCTAATTTAAACTTTCATTAAAGTTACTCCTTACAAGATTTTAATTCGAGCTATGATGTGAGAACTCATTCAGAAGGCTTTACGATTGTTATTTGTGTAAAGACCTCCAGCGTGATCTACAAGGCATCCCAGAGGGGTCAACATTTTTTATATAATAAAACTTTGAGAAGCCTTAGGACAAGACCTCCATTGCTCTGCGTTTAATAAATCAATTTTGTACATCCCACAGCTATATTGTCAATACTTGCTTTGTTTCACGAACACATGACTGTTACTTATTTGACACTTGTTGAAAGATTTACTCCCAAAATCCATGTGATCAAAGTCTATGGATGACTGAGCTCATAACCTTCGTATCACTACGTCGTTCTCAAGAATATGTTGCTACCACTCTTAAGGTATAACTGGCGTTAAATAATTTTGAAGTGCAAGAAGAACAGATGTTCATGTACGTGCTGAGATGTGTTAATGTTAAAAAATCAAAAGAGCCATTAGCCGTGTTTGTGTTGTGTTGTGTTGTGTTGTGTTCCACTGCTTCTTGTCCACTGGAGACAATCTGTTCTAATTTCATCAGAACAGAAAGAACTCATAACATTGGTGGTGCTGTAACACAAATGGTTTCTTCAGCACATATTGGGCACCTGCAGGGAATGAAATGTGCAAGCTGGGTAGAATGTTAACAACCTTGACTGCTCTGCATCATATGTTCACATTGAGACTCCCCGTAGTGCGACGACAGTGAAGACTGTGTGTGGCACTGACTGTAATTGAACTCTGAAATCAATTCATCACTTCAACGCTTACACGTTTCTTGGACACCTGAATTAAGAGCGCATCCACAAGAAAATAACATGATCAACCTGAGATCACGCTACATGGGGTCACACTGCAGCACTTATAGAAAAATACACTGAGGCACCACATGATCGTTTCTTTGTTGATTGCGGTGGGATTTCAGGAACACAGGCAACGGCCATAAACGCCGCTGGAGTGCAAAATGACTCGCCCAAACTGTCATAACAATCCACAACAGAAATGAAAATCAAGATATTAAAACATCATCCCCATCGTTGACTGACGGTCACCCGTTTGAAATGTAGGGTCGAAGCACAACATTAAAGGTAAACCAGAGGGAAGCAATCAAATATCACTCTCCCCCAGGGGATTCAGAACTTTTACAAATCCTTCAAATGCCCTCCGTCCTCGAAGACTTTCACATACTTCAACAGAGCCAAAAGACGCACAAGAGACGGAAATACTGCCTGTCAGAAAATTATTCTGAGAAATTGAAACCGCTCAACTTATTTTCCAGACTTGGTCTGCATTCTAATCATAAAATGTTCTCCAAAGACTGCCAGTGAATGGAGGTTTTATTGGTGTTATGAATGTACATCCTCTGATACAAATGTGCACAAGAGCAAACGCTCATTACATCCAATGACATATTGCTGAAAGATGTTCCATCTTCACTACTGCTAGCCAGAAAAAACTGATGTTACAAATGACAATAATGGTATTTTCTCTGTTGGGTTTATGTTTCATAGATCGAGGAGAGCTGTGCAAATAAGGTCCGTTGTAATTAATTTGGCCTTTAGCCATTAACCCTGTTTCACAAGCTGAATGGCGTATGTTTCCATTTAAATTCAAGCCAATGCTTGTGAAATCGCACTCGCTGGGCGCTGAGCATCAGTAATATCAAGCAGCTCAGAATTTCTGAACAATTTTATGGGCTGCAGCCAATTACATGTGCAGAATGTTGAAAAGTCATCGACAGTGCTGACCAGAGGCCGAGCTGCTTCTGATAATACTGATCAGAGTTCATAGAACCGCTGTCAGATCAAAAACCTGTGTCTTATTTTTTAATCACACAATCAAGTTTAATCAGCATTAAAGCCTGAAAAAAACATTGTCTTGAATTTAAATGAACTTATTCAGATGTGTGGCGTAGATGACCATTTTGATTCATCTGATCTTGTACATAATAAAGTGTACCAGTCTGTTTGGCTGCTGTCCGTGATGCTGAATGAGACACTGGCTGCTGTCTGTGGTGCTGAATGAGACACTGACTGCTGTCTGTGGTGCTGAATGAGACACTGGCTGCTGTCTGTGGTGCTGAATGAGACACTGGCTGCTGTCTGTGGTGCTGAATGAGACACTGACTGCTGTCTGTGGTGCTGAATGAGACACTGACTGCTGTCTGTGGTGCTGAATGAGACACTGGCTGCTGTCTGTGGTGCTGAATGAGACACTGACTGCTGTCTGTGGTGCTGAATGAGACACTGGCTGCTGTCTGTGGTGCTGAATGAGACACTGGCTGCTGTCTGTGGTGCTGAATGAGACACTGACTGCTGTCTGTGGTGCTGAATGAGACACTTGCTGCTGTCTGTTGAATTGACCCAGAAAACATCTATTATTTGCTCGGGAAGCAGACTGCTGTTCATGGTGTTGATGTTCTTTACTTGTTAATTCGCACACAGGGGCTCTTTCAATATTGAGAGAACAGAACCATTCTGTTGTATACATTTACATAAATTAATTTACCCGATATAATTTTTTACAAGAATTTTACCAGAAAATATCCTATTTTATGTTCCACTGAAGAGAGAGTCCCATACAGGTTTACAATCACATGAGCGGGAATAAAAAATGACAGAATTTGTATTCTTTCTTGATCTCTTTTAGTCTGCTGCTTAGGTTTTTGTATCCTATCTGCTGTTTTTTCTTTCTCTTTGGCATTCTGTACTATTGCTGCTTTTCTGGATTGGCAAACCACACCCACAGGTTTATAAAAGACTGCATGGTTGCTGAAGGCCAACTCAAACAGTTTTGAGTAATGTTGACTAAAATTCTGTCTCAGATCAAAAAACTTCTTTCTTTATCTGTACCTCACTCCCATTTGAATCGGCCATGAATTTATAAGAGAAGTCAGATCGTCAAGGTGACATCTTTTTTATAGACCTTGTTTTGTACTTCTTGTTTTGTACTTCTTACATTGGGAAGATTGTTTTGTATTTTCTCTATATTTTCATAAGGTCACATATTTTTGACCATCCTGAAGTCAGCAATATGATTTTATCAAATGCATCAAACGTTTATTTTATATTATAATTATAATTAACGATTGGATTAAATTCATGTCAGTAAGTCAAAACAATATTTTTCAGTATATTTCTTGGCTTCGATTTGTTTAAAAAAATACATTGATAATACATTAACAACCTTGATGACATGCAAGCAAGCTCATATGTAATATGACGCATCTGCTGACGTTAGTTAAAGATTTATAGGTGTAAAATATGACGCAATCTGCCCTCTTGACATCTGCTAACCAAATGACTGATTTGCATACAGCTCTTAACAGCTCTTTTTAAAAGGGTGAAATTTCACTTCTTTAAATTTAGTTAGTGAGTAGGATGGCTGTTTGAGCATAAACGACATCTACCAAGTCGCAACGCTCAAAATTCACAGGAAAGGAAGATATTTTCTTTAACAGAAATCACTACAATGACTAAAACGAACGGCTTGTAGGGACTACAACAAACTTTTTCCTGAGTTAGTGACATCATGAATCCCAAAATGTCCTGTTTTTTTTTAAATACCCTGCCCCCTGGAACACAGATAGGGTAATGGGCGGGACATCTCAACACACACTCTAAGCAGTAGACCGATCACAAAAGGCTGGCTCAGCTTGACCATTCAGAGAGTTTCGGAAGGAGAGACTTCACATAACCAGGAACTCAAAAGCCTGTTTTCTGAGAATCAAGATGACGGTGTAAAACACAGGTGAAATGTGTAATGTATAAAGCATTTTTTGAAAATCGAAACATGAACACCTATTGTTTAGTACATCAAATATGCACATATACAAAAGTGTATGTGATATAGCATATGAATGACTTGTAAATTATGACTTGATTCATCAATTGATGACTTTTCATTTTTGTTTAACCGTACTAACCTGACAATTTCACGGACTATTGCCTGTCTTTATGCATCACACAACAACTTCTGTTAAAAATGACCTTACTGCTGGTTTCCAATGAGAAAGAAATTTGAACTGATCTGTTTTAATCATTAGAGAAGGAAAAGTCAATATTCTGCTGCTCTGTTATAGTGATGAGACTCTCTCTGAGGAACGGGTTAAAGTCTTGGCCTTGTACTTGATAGATTGATTTGTCACAAGCGCTTTCTTGTTGAATTGATGATCTTATCTTAAAACAGTCTGAGGTTCCCTGGAAGCCATTTAAAAGAATTTTCCAGTACATCAATATATACCAAGTCACAGCCTTATTTAAAGAAGCTTGTGATTAAAGCATCTCAGACTTGACCTTCTGATATTCCCAATGACACAAAACTCTTTGTAGAGGAATCTGCAGGTCTATTTTTTGAATCATGTGCCTGAATGTGTTACAGTCAAACAGGCAAACGCAAGCGTGCTTTGCATCACAATAGTTGGGCCTGAATCACGCCATACAGTTTGAAGCTTTACAGATCTTTCATTACCATAAATTGTTTCATAACTTCACCTGAATGACATGACTTTTCAAGCAGGGGTATTCGGCTTATTCGGCATAGTATAAAAATCTCTTACCCAGAACAACTTTTAAATGAGGAAGCTTTGAGCATTTTAATTTAAAGGCGAACATGAAATCTTAAAGGATAAGTTCACCTTTAAAATGAAAATTCGGAGGTGAGAATAGTATTGCCCCTAGAAGTGATCAGCATAAAATAGGAGAGGATTAAACAAATGTACGATCAATTGTTGAATAAATAAATGTTAAATAAAGTTCAACAGTAATAAATCAGGTCATATTTTGGATATTCCATGTTGGTAACGACCATGTGTTGTAATAATCCAAACAGAACATTTCAGCCGCTGTATTTGGGCCACTATATTCAAACCTCATCTCAATCTGGGTATTGTCATTCTTTCAAAGGAATGTTTGCCATTTTTATCTTAAATTAAGTTGAAATCACGCTTACCGGTGGTTTATGGAGATATATATCATCACTTAATCTTGGAGATTATGGTAAGTCTGTCTAGTAGTAAGAAATGTGTGGAAATGTTTTGGGTGATCAAAGACGGTACAGTACAAATATTATTAACGTTGATGTTTTTTATTTTGCTTTAAAATAACATAGCGGAACGGTTTGTGAAATATTTCTGTTTAAAGATGTTTAAAGAAAAAAAATAGCTTCAAATCCATAAAGTCATAAAATCATATTGTTCAGGTTGTTTGTGATTTATTGTTTTAATGTTTCTTATTGTGTTTGTTGTTCATTCATTCATGTTTATGGACTTGTCTTTATCGCTTTTGGAATTTTATATCTGCTTTATTTTCAGTGTGCTACACTGCAGCAGGTTGTGGGTTCACATCTTTTCAGTGTCTCTATAGGTTGTGTTACATATCTGACATCACAGCTGCCTGCACTTCATGAGTGTTAATGAGAGTCTCTCACATTCTCTTAAAATGAGCCTCTCCACAGAACCAACGTGTGAAGACACCTGTACTTAAGTCCTGATTAACATCTCTGTGAATCTTTTAAAATGTCTAAGAATTACATTAATAATCAGTATATTTCAACATTTGTTCTCGATTAGAGAAGGGAGCACATGTTTTATTTTCTGCAAGAATTAATAGAAAAAAGCGATCAACAAAGAATAAGTGCCGTTGTTTAAATCTTCACACAAAAATGAGCTGGACACAACACAGGTTAAGATATCCAATTTGATGAGATTCAATTTCAGATATTTTAAATTTCTAAACTTTCAATAGAAAACATAGAAAACATTCCAAAACATGCACTACTGCTTGACAGCTTAGACAGAAATGATCAGGGATAAATAGACAATAACAAAAAATCTTCAAGATTATTCTCCTTATAATATATTATTATTTTCGTTCAATATAAAAAACTTCAAATCTCTTGAATTAAACACATTGATATCTGTCAACCCCGAACAATTCATTACAAACCATTTTTATATTTTAAAGGAGAATTTGTTTCATGAAATCATTATTTCAACAGTTTTTCCTGCAGAACGTCAACAATTGATGTGACCAACGGTTCAGAGTTCATCACTATTTATTAAATCATCACATCCAGTCAGTCCTGTCATCCACCACAGGTCTCAGAAACACACACAGATGTTCTGGAGGTCAGATTGTATGACTTTAAGAGACACAAACATCATCTTCATCTGTATGTAGCCTATATGAACGGTGTAGAGACTGCACAGATGATCTCACCTCTGATGGAACCTTTGGGATTATTTCAGACGGTCTTTTTTTGGGACAGCATTCATCTTGTGTCAGTGCGCAGCAGCAGATTCAGTTTATTTCTGTCACGGCACACGCTGAGCTCAGCACTAACACATTAAACATGCACAATAAACCTGCTCTCTGAAAATAGTTCTTTATAAAGCAACAAAAACAAGTGCACAACTCACATGTTATTCAAAATTCAGGGTATGATTACATGGAAGCATTTCTGTCCGTTTAACTGAACTGCGTCTGTCTGTACATTACAAAAATACTCTTTACGTGTACCCCAAACAAACCTTCTTGTTTTGCTTCATGTAATTTTATGAAAGAACACAAGAGCATCGTGTGCCCACATTCACCGGATGATGTGTTTCGCCCTAAGCTCTAACTTGCTTAATTTTCTCCCATCGATCAGATCAGCCTTTTCAATCCTCTAGAAATTTCATACGGATCAAGCTCAACCAGATCCATTAAGATGTTTACTTGAAGGTTTTTCAAACGGATAGAGCAATCGGATGATTTGGTCGCATGTAATGTGCAGTGATTGACATGCAGACTTATTCATGAGATGCTGAATGTGAGAAAATGACACTCGACGGAGATGAGAGGATTGCACTTCTTCAGATGTGCTTGAGCCAAACATCTACTCACATTCTGCACGATGCTGTTTTTATAGACGAGTATGTGGAGAAATGCTTTTATTCGTCTTATTTGAAATAGATAAAAATAGCGCAATGTGATTTGAGTCCAAGTAACAATGTTCACAACAAGCAGAGGCGTAACATCCAGGTTTCTGTAGCTTGGCTTCATTAAAAACAGTTAAAGATAGATATGTGAGACACATACGGTCTTTCCTTGTATACCAATAATAGATCCTTTCTGAACAAGACCTTTTCAAAAAAATCTGTACTGAATATAAGAATTAATATAAACAGTAAATTATAATAAAAGATTTTCTGAAATGGTATATTTTGTCTTGTTTTAATACATTTACAAGTTTGTTTCTCTCTTGGATGGACTTCTCTGTTGGTGAGTGATGTCACGGTTGAATATGATTAAATGAAGATATCGTTCTCTAAATGAAACATCATGGTGCTGTCTGAACAGATATGTGCTGTGCACATGAAGCACACTTCAGATGAACCCTTCATAGACCGCTGATCATGTTCTGGAAGAGAGTTTATTGTTATCTACAGCTCCAAACTTGCTGTCTGGCTTTCTTGTTTGCTCTGGCCCTTGTGGTCAGTGTGTCTGAGCTGAAGTCCATTTATTGTCCTAACTGGAATCATTTGGCAGGTTTATAGACTCAGGGTGAGATGTAGCTGTGTTGTTTAATGCTTCTTTCTGCTGGCGAACCAGGAGCAGCCGGGTTATTGTTTCTGTGCTGTCAGCTCATGGCTTCCAAATGATTTTCTTGTCAGCCGCGAGCTAAGGATTGAGCTCATAACCTCAAACCGCAGTGTTGTATCACCAACCAAACAATGAACAATTAAACTGCACAACCCTGGTCCACTTCAAAAGTGCAATAACTGTATGTCATTATAATACTATTAATAACACTATGATATTGCTTAAATATATATTATAATATATTGACATTTCATTTCAAATTGTCTTTTTGTATTACGTCAAAAATGTATTGATTACATTTACATTCATGCATTTAGCAGACGCTTTTATCCAAAGCGACTTACATTGCATTATCCTATACATTTATACATAGGTAGGTGCAATCCCCTGGGATGGAACCCACAACCTTGCGTTGCTCTTACCACTGAGCTACAGGAAAGCTGATTATTGAGATACATTTAATTTAGTTCAATTAAAGACATGGTTCACCCCAAAAACAAACATTTTGTCATTACTTACTCACCCTGAAGGTATTTCAAAGCTATTTCTTTGTTCTCTGGAACACAAAAGACAATATTTGGAAACATGAGGGGAAAACAATCAGTCTTGGGGCACCATTGACTATTATAGTAGGAAAAAATACTATGATAGTCAATAGTGACCTAGAACTGATTGGTTACAAGCATTCTTACAACTGTTCTTCTTTGTGTTCTTCGGTATATGAAAGTTTACTAACACTTTCCTTGAAGCACGTATGTATAATGAATTATAAAAGTAGTTTCAGAGCATTGTGATGCACCTTTTAATGCATTGTAATGTCTTATAAATAATTGTTATAACAGTTCAATTGCACCATAACTTCAATAACTGTATTAACTCATCTACTGCACTGTAAGCTTAATAGCTACTGTCTATAATTAATGCACACTTAAGTCACTTGCACTATTGTATAGTCTAAATTGTTATCTGTTCACAACCACCTGTACATTAATATTCACAGTATATATCCTTCTGTATATATTGTTCATAGTACATACCGACTGTCATATTGTCATAGAACATTTGTATACTATTTCCCTAATATTGCATTCTGTATTTATTCACACTGTATATCCTGCACTTGCTAATTGCACTTCTGGTTAGACCTAAACTACATTTCGTTACACTGTACTTGATATGTGTAATGACAATAAAGTTGAATCTAATCTAATCTAATCCAATCTAAAACATTATAACACTAAGCAATTCAATGTTACACTACACATTTTAAATCGGTTATACAACTGCACATAATGCATTACAACACACATTATGAAGAATTATGATGCATTTCACTCTTAAATAACTCTTTATAATGCATTATACATACATGCTTCAAAGAAAGTCTTACTGAAAGATTCTGGGTAAATGATGAAATAAATTTTGGTTTGTGTGAATATCCCTTTACTACACTACTAATTCAGTCAAGACAATAAATGATCAACTTCTGTTAAATTATAGTGATACTGTATAATGGTAAATTGAGTTTGTAGTTGTATTCTTCATCCATTGGCTTTTTTAATCAGAGTGAGAGAATGATCTGAGCAGTTCTCATTGCTACCTGTCAGCTAGTGTCTGAGGTTTAACAGTCAGACAGCCGATGATTTTCAGGTCATTGAACCAAGTGGTGTAATTTTCACTTTGAGTGTGATGATCCAAAGTCAACCTGAAGCGTTTCAAGTGGATGTATCGATTGGTTTTATGAGAGATGTGTTGGAAACGGATACATTCATAGAGCAAGCGTGTTATTGAAGCCTCTGGAAAATTGAGCTAAGATTACTGTTCCATTCGAGCTCCTGGATTACAGAGTGTTTGAAAATGTGCGAAACTCTCTCTTCTAACTGATACACGCCTTTCCAATGAAAGAAGAGTCAATGATCAAAGTCAATGATCAGGTGTTAAATTAAGGCTAGAAATAATCCCTGTGGAGGTCAGTGGTGTTCAGGTCTGAAAGTGTGAACACAACAAATCCACAGAAAAACAACCAAATAGCTAAACACCACAAATAAATAAACCTGCAATACATCACCAGAGCCGACACAGCAGATGTTTGCATTCACATTAACACCGTTTGTTTCTACATGATGCTGTGACTCTTCGGATGGAGGACAAACATGTGTTGCTGATTTGAATTTGCTTGTAGTTTAATGAGTGCTTTAGTTATTACAAAGAATAACTCCTGTCAAAATAAACACATTCACCTTCATCTGATGGTGTTGATAAAGAATGTGATGCAGATGACAACAAACACTTCTTCGAACAACTGACGGGGGGGAAAGCAATAATTATCAAATAAAGAATGAAATAAGAAATAGGACAGAATGCTGAAATGTGTGACATATGATATGATATATAAAGAAAGAATGCAATTGAAGTAATGCAATTGAAAAATAGCTATAAGTGGGATTTTTGGAACAAGGAGAAATACTTAGCATTAATGAGGGAAATTAATTTAATATAGTTATTAACACATCGGTTATTATAGAAAGGATAGAAAGAACACACGTGTTTAAATGTTGACACATGAGCTGATTTCACACCAGTCAACAGTGTGAAAGAGAAATAATGTTCATGCAAAAACAGCAAGAAAACAGCAGGTGGCGGTGTAAATCCAGTCATGTTGATCACTCTTTTATTCTGCTTGTGTGTCTGGTTTGGCTCTGGAAATACACCTTTATTCCTCAAAAATAAGAGGCATCCAGGTCACAAAATGTGACCTCTTCTATCCTGATATTATTATACATTTTTTAATCAACCAGGAATTTAATTAATCAGAAAAAACATGTAACATGTTCTACCCTCATAGTTTTAGAATGGAAACAGCGCCATCTATCTACTGAAATGACATCTGTAAATGTATTCTTATCATGACAGTGGATTAGAATAAATATCGTTTAATGGGGAGTTATTTTAATGCTTACATGGATTTATTATTCGTTCATTCACTTTATACTAAATTACAAATACAGCGTAAAAACAGTGAAATAATGACTATTTGCATCAGTCGTGTCTGACCAATTAGAGCCGTTGAAGGGGCGGGGCATCTACGCGCAGCTGAGGGCGGGGCTGTGACTCGTGACGCTTTAACTGTTTAAGTGATTATAAAGAGTTTCCGGTTAATGGAAACGAGAGAAAACATCGACCGATTTTATCGAAACATGTATTTATTTGCGTCTTTTGAGAGGAAAGTAAAGCACGGGACGTATTAGACAGAAATAATAACGATTATAGAAGAATGGAGGAGGAAAAAAACTCATTTAATGACGGTAAAATCCTCAGATGATGTTCACACGATATGTAAATTGCCGCAACTACACGATTACACTTCATTCATAATACGGTCGTTCTTTAGTACTTTATGACTCACAAAAACATTTATTTAACTAAAACAACGCAGTCAAGTCAAAACCAATAAGTTAGCCTTATGTTATTGTGGCAAAGGATAAGTTACTTTGGTACTTTTTGCTTTGAATTTATTATAGGATTTCTGCAAAGTGTACTATAGTACACACAGTATCCTGTTGTAACTTTAGTAAATGGACAAACTGTAGTAAGTACTGTAGTGTCCCTTAAGCAAAGAGAATATATTATCAATATCATTTATTATATGTTTGAAAATATAGAAAATAATGTAACTAAACTGACAATTTATTTAATAATACTTATTCAATTTACACTATTCATCTATCGTAAAAGCATAAGAACTTGGTTTCAAAATATGGACGTGTATTATTTAATATGTTGAATATTTTTCATAGATCATTTTTGTTTTCTTTAAGGTACTACAGTAAAGTAATACTATAGTGTACTAACACTTTGTAATGTCTATTATATTGATATTAGTACTGTTGATGTGTGTGTTTAGGAGCGATGAGCTGCTTCATGAGAGTGTCCAGACTGACTGTGGCCGTGGCCATTATTAAATCCAGACCATCAGAAGGTGTCCGACACTTCACTGAATCTCTCTCTAAAACACTCAAACAGCAGGAGGAGGGCTGGAAATCTAAAGCATGTGTTCTTCAGGAAGATCTGCTGCGTCTCAGACAGGAGCTGATTCTTACACGCTCACTGCTGAAGGCTGAGAGACGCGCCGGACCACCAGACGGTAACATCTCCATGTCTGCATGTCATAGTCTGAGATCTGAGGTCACACTTGATGAACACGTTTTTTCCCTCTATCATACTTTATTTTGTTTTTAAACTAAACGTTGGGGTCCACGAGATACAGTGTGTATATTGGACACATCTGTCATTATCGCAGAGTGATCCTGAAAGCGATTTTTCTGTTTACACAGGTCAACAAGTTGTGGAATGTCTCTCTCAGGACGACACGCAACAGTTTAAGAGCGACTCCTCCGGCTGTGACATTGATATCACCTCACACAGCGGCGAGGCTCCGTGTTTACCGCTCACTCCTCCTAACAGTCAGAAAGTCATTGTTCAGGGCAGGTCGTGGCGGCAGGACTGCGGTCTGGTGAAGCACATGCGCTTCCTGCAGTGTCTGAGTGGTCTGCGTAGGGATTATGGGCCGTCGCTCTGCGTAGATGATGATGATGAGGTGGTCTGGGACTCGGTGGTACAGTTACTGGATTGTGTACTGGAGGTTTTCAGACAGGCACATGTCGGACAACCTGTACATCACCCAGAGCTGCTCCGCCACGCCACACAGGTGATGGCACAGACCCTCGGTGGAGGAAAAACAGATCGATGGCCTTCACTTGAGCGTTTCAGTAGAGTGGAAGATCTGTTGAAAGAGATGATCTGTCTACTGCTAACCAGCCATCAAGTCAATGAGGTAAGACAGAGGATTTTAAAGGTATAGTCCATCCAGAAATATGAACGTTCTCTCATGAAATGTGAGAACAATTGAGATTTAAAGTTATTGACTTCACTTAATTTAGACCTCATTTAGAGAATGCTCGGCTATCAATGTATTTCAATTGAGATCAGTTGAATATTGCAAGATGTTCATTTAGACCTCATTCAACAAAGCCGTTTTGATGAAAGAAAAGAAACCATACTCTTCAGTTTCTCTACGTTTTAATGTATTTATTAAACATGGTTTTGAAATATTAAGCTAAAGATAAACATACGGCTTATTATATGGGATTGAAGGATAACAATAGTGAGAGTACAATAACTAAAAATAGCTTAAGAAGTCAAAATTAGACCCTATAACAGTATTATACTGGACTGTATGCCCTTCAGCATGTCACATTAAATCACCACTAACCAAAAGTGTGTCGTACAGAATAAACAAGAGGAGGAATTCTCTCATTGTTCTTCAGTTGTCAACATTTCCTGATGCTGATGGAGACAAATGTTGTATGTCCGTAGTGCTCATTTTATCTTTCTCCTTTTCCCCTTGCCCACCTCATCACCCGTGACATGTTTTGTTACCCTCAGACACACCCTACAAAAACCCACCGCTGTCCATCCTGTCACTGTCTGATGAAAACTTATGATTTGTGCCTCTGAGTAAAAACACATTTGCTCCCTGCTGCCTTCTGCAGGTCACGAGTGGAATTGATTTATAGTATTGCGCATACGCTGTTCTCTCAAAAAATAAAGGTTATTTACATTTATGCACTTGGCAGACAATTCTAGTGCCTTACCGTGCTTCAACAAGGATTTTTGTTTAAATCGGAAAACATACCTTTTTATATATATTTTTAAGATTAAAAATAAAAATAAATGAATAAAAAAAATGAATAAAGATATACGTGCAAATATTTTTTTAATGTAATGTGTGCGTGTTTATGAATACATCATAAATACTGATGTAAACAAACTTTTACTCTAGGTGCGATCAATCGTTGAACAGTATGCAAGTGACAGTATGTAATGTAGTAAATCATTTATCTTAAAGTGCACTCCACTATTATTGGCACTCGTGGTAAATGTGAGAACAGATGTCTGTAAAAATAAATCTGCATTGTTTTTCCTTTTGATCTTTAATAAAGAAACATCTACAAAATCCAAACATTTCATTCAAGTCAAATGGGGGAAATATAACATTGTGGAGAAAAAAAATCCTATTTAATTCGCCCTGGTCAGAATTATTGTCACACCTACAAATTCTCATGAGTAAAACATCTCCCAAGTATATTCCCATTGATATTTACAATCTCTGAGCTCTCCAAGGTGTCTAGAAACATGATGTTGTCCAGTCATCACTTCTTCTTTCACTGGAGATTAAACATTAATAACACAAAGTCCAAACCCCCTCAATCATTCATCACAACGGATAAAAAAACAAAGAATATAGTTCTAATGTGCAGCAAAAGATTGTTGAGCTACACAAAATATAAATTGGATTTAAAAGGAAATGGTTGAAACAATGTAAACTTTAATTTCCAACATCAGTGCACTGATCAAGAAGTTTTAATGGACTGGAGATGTTGTAAATCAGCTTGAAACAGAATGTGTGTCTATATTGTCTCAAAGCACAGCGAGGAGAATCATTTGAGTGACCAAAGACTCTTCTCAGATCACAGATGGAGAATTGCAGTAATCCGTTCAATTTTAGTGTCAGAAAGCATTTAATACAACTAAAGGAAAACTGCACCTCCATCAGAACAAGTTGTTTGGGACACTGTTCAAGAAACACTTCTGCTCTCGTGCAAAAACAAACTTCACAATGTTAAAGGGTTAGTTCAGCCTAAAACTCCAATTGTATCTCAGGCCATCCGACATGTAGGTGACATTTTTTCTTGAGTAGAACCATAAAGAAGTTTATTTGGTAAGTCCGCAGCCCTCTCTGCTTCATATAATGAGAGTCTAAGAGTTCCTAAAGCACATCATTTCAAAAAGCGACTCCTGGCGACATGTTGACGTTTCGTCCAGTGACTCACTCAATATTTGCTCGATAATATGTCACCAGATCTTTATTGTTGTGAATCTTCTTTTATACCAGAGGTCCTGGACAACTCCTTCAGATACATGTCATGATGTTTTATATCATATATCAACAGATACATCTAAACCTGACTTGCTCTGCTAGAAATATTATAATGAGACTTGGATGTGGTTAGATCATCCACAAGCACAAAGATGGTTCAAAATCACTGTCACTCAAAGCAAAATCAACATCCTTTTTCTACAATGTGATATTCCCCTTTTTCAAATTGTTTTCCTTCCATGAAATGTTGGAATTTTGTAGATTTTTTAAATAAAAGATCAAAATGAGAAACAATGCAGATTTATTTTTTTGCTCATGTTTACCAAGGGTGCCAATACTTGTGGAGGGCACTGCACTTACTTTAAAAATATTCTATTTATTCTGAAATATTTAATGATTTAATATATTGACCATCTAAAGAAAATGATTGTTTCTTTCTGTAAGGGTTAATTCATAAAATCTTTAGTTTAGAGAATTGAGTTATATGCAGAAGTTGTGTGATGTTGTCTTGAGAGAAGTGTTGTTGTTGTTGTTGTGTTTGAGACACTATGAGGTGTCCATGTGAAATCCAGCTGTCTGTGTGAAGAAACACTTAACCACAGTTTGACCCTCAGATGTGATGAGACAGCGTGTGTTCTTCTCTTCACAGCCAGACTGAATGATGGAGATTTAGTGTACAATTATCTGTACTGAATCCCCCACGGGCTCTACTTTAATCACGAGTGTCATTTTACTGTAACTAGTGAATGAAAATGTAAGTTGTGACTAAAGTTGAATGCAATGACTGTAACAGCAGGTGCACAATATGTTTGGCACATTTAATCTATGCTGTTTTTATAGTCCTTGCTGTTTTAAATGACTTTAAGGAACAGAATTATTCCAAAAATGAAGATTTTTATAAAGTTACTTTCTGTTTGTCCAGGCACTGCAAGAGTAAAGGACCTTAAAACAGCACATGCATAGAGAGCCAAAATAAAAGTGATTTATATCCCATCATTTTTCAGTTTAGGCTACAGTACTCCTACGAGTTTGTGCTGCGAGCCAAGAACATTACGACTCACACGGTTCATTCAGATGGAAAAATTACTCCAACCGTCACGCACTGTGACCCCAGAAACATTACACTTGGCAGACACTCACATCCTCTCTGTGTTTATATCGCTGGGGTTTATTGGGTTTCCTTCGCTCGGACTGAATCTTTCCAGTTGGTTCTTTTCATTGTCTGCATCTTTGTGTGTGAGCTGATGTGTGATGTTGAAGGGTCAGAGGTCAGACTGAAGTGACGTGTATCTGTGTCAGTTCTCAGTGAAGGCTCTGATGTCCGAGTGTCTGATGACTTTGGGAGAAAGTCGTGTCGTGAGAGCCGCTCTCGTCAAGATCCTGATGTCACACATCCTTCAGCTGGCACAGCACCTGTGGGACATCTGTCAGGTACTGTCAGAGAAACCACACGTGGATTTATAATCTGTAACCTTTTTTTTGTGCTTCAACCTGTGGGCGGCTTAATTCAACGTTCCACCAACCAAAGAAGCAGAGTCATATAACTTTACATTGTTTTTTTTGTGGCTTTATTCGTAAGTGTATAATATCCAGTCCCGTGGGTCCAGGATTGACCAATGGAAGGTTAACGTCTTGATTTGAAAGACCTCAAAATGTCATGTGGACAAATACGCAGTTCGTGTACAGTACGCTATCCGGACTGTAAGTGACGTCACTTTCAAAAACAAACACGCCCCTAAGAATAGTCCCACCCCCTAACACTGATCGACAGGTTTATTGAGCACTGGTTTCTGTGCATGACATTAGAAACAGATGCAAAGCCATATTTAACAGGCTCCATATGCCACACAAAGGAAGTCAAATAGCAGATGGGTGTGTGATTCTCACGAAATCTTGCTTTCAAGACGTCAAACATGATTTTCTAAAAAACGCTCGCAACACATGTTCTTTTTATTCATGAAATGTCTAGAGTGGTATGTATAGCGGCCTAAGAAAAGTTGTTACGAGACTAAAAAAACTTTCCATCACTTATAGGAATGCTGTGGGAGTGTATCCAGTACAGAAATAGTACCTCATCCAACTTGTTTTTGACAAGTAGACCATGTCAGGCAAAAAGAAAAGTATTTTGTAGGCATGCGTATTGGAAAGGGGCTTGCGGTACAATACATATCACAATAGATTATTCACAATAAAATATTTTGAAGATATTTCAATACAATACATAATTACAATATATTGCAAGACTTTTTCCAATACAAAATGTAAAAAGAAAATAGAGCTGAAAAACAACTTGCTGTGGACCACCTGGGGTATTTTTGTACATCCAACCAATAGAATCCGTCACACACCAGTAGACACCATTATAGTTTCAATTAAAAATAATACAATTTCAATTATAACCATTAAATCCATTATATTATGTATTGTGTTTTGGGCAGAGTTCTATTGATTTTTCAGCAAGGTTGTTTTGGCTGCTCTTCAGTTTGAGTTAATGTAAATGTCAGTTTGTGCATTCTTTAGATTGCATTGTAGGAGATGGAATATAGAATTTCTCACAGTATTGTCTGACAGCGGTTCACGAGGATAGAATCACTTTTGCAACTTTATAGTCTTGTGTTATCCAGAGGAACTTCCTCATTGTCCGTCAATTTAAAAAAACGGTAACACTTTCCTTGTAGCATGTATGTATGTATAATGCATTATTAAGAGTTATTAAAGGGTAAAATGCATTATAACTCTTCTTAATGTGTGTTGTATTGCATTATGTGTAGTTTAAAATGTGAAGTGTAACAATGAATTGCTAAGTGTTAGAATGTTTTAACTGTTATAACAATTATTTATAAGACATTACAAGGCATTAAGAGGTGCATCACAGTGCTCTAAAACTTCTTCTATAATGCATTATACATACATGCTTCATGGAAAGTGTTAGCAAACACTACTAACCATTACTCCAAATCGCGCATCACGATGAACGCGTTCAACACGCAGTATTGGGCACACACACACGTCGCCTCTGGAAGCTGAAGTGGCATTCTCGCTCCCGCTTGAGAAAATGGCTGCATGTTCTGTAAATGACATGAAAACGTGACTTTAATAAATGTGTGGATAGCAGATGTTCGTCCATCGATACACTATAGTGAAAATAAATATTGAGATAGTTTGCCGTTGCTATATTTTTGCACAACCCTAGTATTTTAATGTTACTCTGTTTAAATAAAACACATTATGTACGTATAATGTGACGAATCAGGACGCATTACGGTAATTCTGCAGAAAAAGCATAAAATACATAAATAGTTCTTTGCAATGTTAAAATTGTGCTTTGTTGAAGGTGTCATTCAACAATCATGTTTAATATAATGATTTTTTGTAATCAAATTATATGCTTTATAATTTAAAACTTTACATCCATGATGTTTCGGTATAGTTACAGTAGAATGACCTGGTAATGCTGTTTACAAAGTCATAGGGGCTTTGCTTTTCTATTCGAAATTTGGCTGAAATGTTACAAATTGTCATAAATTTCACAAACATTCCAGAAATGATTCAAAACAACACAGTTTTGAGTTATTTGGGGATTTTCTTTAGCTACAACTTCATTCCCAAAGTTACATTTGTGTTATTCCTCAGTCGTGAGGAGTTGTTTTATAATGTGAAATAAATCTTTTTGTCTTGTTCAGAGTTCTTCAGATCGTCAGATGGATTATATCCGTTATGAAAATTCTTTCTATGTGTTCTGGATGTTGGAGCAGCTGTCTGCAGACACTGATGTGGAGCAGGAGCTCATATCGCAGCTGGAAACTGGAGCGTTCTCTCTCTCAGATGAGTTTCCTCTCTTCTCTCTCTACATGTGGAGGATCGGCGGTCTCTACAGAACCACTGCCATGAGACCCGATGAGACCGAATGTTCCTGAGAGCTGTTGTACAGGAAGAGCCTGGATACACACACACACAAACTTAAACACATGTGCACAACATCCTATCTGATTCTGTAAAGGAAGTGAAAAAAGATCTGGTTGAGATGAAAAAAACCATTAGTTACTGTTCAGCTCTATTAAACGTTTTTGTGTTGATACACAGTCTGCACTCTTTTTTATAGAGTTGTGTTTCTTTAAAAGCACATTTAAAAAAAAGTTGGGTGTGTCTGTATTTGACTTAAAGGGACAGTTCACCCCAAAATAAAAATTCTGTCAACAGTTACTCACCCTTTTTCCATTTCATATCTATTTAAATGTCTTTGTCCTGGTGAACACAAAGGAAGATATTTGTAAGAATATCAGTAATCTAACAGATCTCATCCCCCATTTACTTCCATGTAGTGAAAATTAATGCTATGGAAGTCAATGAGGGATGAGATTTGTTCGGAACAATATGAGGGTGCGTAAATGATTACAGAATTTTTTTTTTTGGGTGAACTGTCTCTTTAACCGTGGGTTGAAACAACATTGACTCATGTGTTGTTATTGTGAGTGTTCTGTAGTGCATGTGTCCCGTGTTTTTATTTTCAGCATATCGTCTCACAGCAGGCTCGTTTTGAGATGAACACTTGGTCACATATGGATTTAATGTGAAAAGAAATTCTTCACGCTTGGCTCTACACTTTCTTTAAAGGACGTCATATGACTATTTTTGGAAATGTTTTACATACTGTATATGTTTCACTGGTGTCTGACCCTGTGATATAAACACTAGGATTGGCTGTTCACCTTTAAGACTTGAGTTGAAACTCTGTTATGACTGGCTTACACCTTTGCCAAAGAAAATAACCAGCAGAGCCACAGACTGATCCTGAATCAGCTGTACAGCCACAAACATCACACCAGTCTGTTCATGTTCAGATGCATTAAATATTCATCAAATACTCTTATTTGTAACCTTGAGTTGGGTCAAAGACGGCCAACCGTAGGGTTGTTTTACAAACACTTTCTGGGTTAATTGAAGCCAGTGGTTGTTTTTGTTTCTTTTTTTGACCCAAGCTAATGTGAACCCAGCAAAGTAAGCCGAGTCCAGTTATGAACCCTTTTAAAAAGTGTGAGAGTGTGTTGTTTAATCAATAAAACCTAAAAAATGCTGCACTAATCCAAACATCACATCTGCAGTTTTATAACAGAAATACTGAGACGTCTGAAAGCTCATGTCAAAATAAACAACACATTTAGGAGTAAAAAAATACTTAAAACTTCACTTAATGCCCGTTTTTGTCTAATGTATCTATAATCTATACTTTCACTGTTTCACTATTGCCTCTTCAGTCTAAACTTCAAAAATAAATTCTCAGAAATTGTATTTATTACCAGTGTATTGAACCATGTTTAGATTTTACTAAACCCGTTTTGATAGTGTTGAGTCCAGACATCTATGCACAAGTTTTATATTTCATAAAAATGTAAGTTTGTGTTCTTGATGAGACAGAAAATTACATATTTTTATTACCTAACAAATAAAACATTCATGATGTTTTCATCAGCCCTTATATGAGACATACTGTATAGACCGTTATGGATATGGCTGTTCTTATGAACTTACCTGACTTTATGGAAATCATTTGGATTTTATTTACATTAACATTTTTACATTTAGGCATTTGGCAGACGCTTTTATCCAAAGCAACTTACATTGCTTTATCCTATACATTTAACATAGGCATTTGCAATCCCCTGGGATCGAATCCACAACCTTGCTCTTACCACTGAGCTACAGGAAAGCTTCTTATTAAAGCTTTTTATTAAATAAAAAGTGCTTAGACATCTTTAAGAGAGAAGTCACATGGGAATTAAAGCCACTGACTGAACGGTATTATGAAAAGCTTTGGTAAATCCTTTTCTTTCAGGCTAAGGTAGAATTGGCCTTTCACTAATGACTTCCAAAGCTTTCACCCTCCATTGTCCACATAAGGATCTGGATCCTTTTTCCTATCTGACTCTCTTATGAAACAGCCTTCCTTGTATTGTCTGATATTCCAACAATACTGCAACTGATTTCCCTCACACGTAACCGTTATTCACTGTTAAACTGCTGCTACAAAGACATATATGTCATATTACAGTAAAGCTGCTATAAAATGATGTTTGAATTGTTAACGTCTCGGGTTACTTGGCTGTAACCCTGTTCCCTGAAAAAGCGGGAACGAGATGCTGCGTTTCAAACGCTATGGGAGAACAGTCTTTGTTCGACCGGTTGTGAAGCACGTGTGTCAAACACGCCAAAAATTATTTTGGCTTTAAATAACCTCGGCAGGTGACGTGGCTAATTACACCCGCACCTGCCGGTTATAAATACACGTGAATGCGGACGCGTCATCAGGTTCCAACTTTGTCTGAAAGGACGTCCGGGCACGCCTACAGTGCGGCATTGAGGCGCAGCATCTTGTTCCCGCTTTTTCAGGGAATAGGGTTACAGCCAAGTAACCCGAGACGTTCCCTATCGAAAGCTACACTCGATGCTGCGTTTCAAACGCTATGGGAACGAGAATACTAACGCCGCCGTACTGGAAGTGTCTGGACCCCCCAAGGTTGTGTGACGTGTGTGCACAATCCGAGAGGAGGACTCAGGCACGACTCTGGGATGTAGACTCCAGGACAAGTGAGCCGGGAGTGGCATGGACATCCAGACTATAAAATCTAACAAATGTGTGAGGAGAGGACCAGCCCGCCGCATCACACACTTGCTGTTAGGGGACTCCTCTTGCTAAGGCTATAGAAGAAGAAACCCCCCTTGTGGAATGAGCTCTGACTCCTAGAGGTGAAGCTTGACCGCGCGCCTCATAGGCCAGCGCAATAGCATCCCTCACCCAATGTGACATTGTTTGCTTGGTAGCAGCCGCCCCTTTGTTGCGGCCCCCATAGCATATAAAAAGTTGCTGTGATTTACGCCACTGGCTTGTGCGGTGGACGTAAGTCTGAAGAGCACGTAGTGGACACAGTAGGTGTAATCGTTCCTGCTCCGACGTCGTGAACGGCGGAGGGCAAAAGGCCTCAAGAATAACCGGATGCACGGTGGAGAACGGAACTTTAGGAAGATAACTCGGGTGAGGATGCAGAATAGCTTTGACCATCCCAGGGGCAAAATTTAAACAGGACGGCGAGGTCGAGAGCGCCTGCAAATCTCCGATTCTCTTAAGAGAGGTGATTGCCATTAGAAAAAACATTTTAAAGGTCAGAAGCCTGACAGGCGCTGATTCCATAGGTTCGAAGGGGGCGCTAACTAGACCCTCGAGCACTGTCGCTAAGTCCCATGGAGGGACTGTCCTTCTAGAAGGAGGCATCAGTCGCCTCGCTCCTCGAATAAAGCGGACAACTAAAGGGTGCTTTCCAACAGTAACCCCTTCAATCAGGGCGTGGCAGGCCGAAATGGCGGCCACGTAAACCCTGAGAGTACCAGGGCTTATCCCTGAGGACAGTTTCTCTTGCAGAAATTCCAACACTGAAACTATCTGAAAGTGAATTGGGTCTGCATGGTGCGCAAGGCACCATCTGTCAAAAACGCTCCATCTAAGGGCGTAGCACCTTCTAGTGGAGGGAGCCCTAGCACTTAGAATAGTCTCTACTACATCAGGCGGGAGCCCAGTGCCTCTCAGCTGGTGCCCTTCAGGGGCCAGACATGGAGGTTCCAGAGCTCGGGACGAGGATGCAACACTGTCCCCTGTGCCTGAGATAAAAGGTCTCTCCTGACTGGGATCGCCCAAGGAGAGCCGTCTAGGAGGGATACTAGGTCCGAGAACCAGATTCTGGTTGGCCAATGGGGAGCTATCAATAAGAGGCGAGACCCCTGTTGACGGACCATCGCCAGGACTCCTGGGAGCAGAGCTGTCGGAGGAAATGCGTAAAGACGCAGTCTGGGCCAGGTATGGGCCATCCCATCCAGACCCAGGGGAGCTGGATGAGTCAGAGAGAAGTAGAGGGGACATTGTGCTGTCTCCTGTGTAGCAAAGAGGTCCACCTCTGCTTCGTAAAATCTTTCCCAGATTTGTTTGACTACTTCGGGGTGGAGTTTCCATTTCCCGTTTGTCAGAGCTTGTCTGGACAGCAAGTCTGCTCCCACATTCATATGCCCCGGGATGTGAATTGCTCTGAGGGACAGAAATTTGGCCTCTGCCCAGGGCAGAATCTGCTGGGCCAATTTGTTCAGGTGGCGCGACCGCTCTCCGCCCTGGTGATTTATGTACGAGACTACTGAAGTGTTGTCCATCCGCACTAGGACATGGTAGCCTCGCAACTGCCGGAGGAAGTATTTCAGGGCCCGAAATACAGCCATCATTTCGAGGCAATTGATGTGCCAATCGAGAAGATGACCTCTCCAGATCCCTTGGGCTGGACGGCCATTTAAGACCGCACCCCAACCCGTGAGGGATGCGTCTGTCGTTAGCATCTTGCGACGACAACACGGACCGAGAGTGGGACCTAAAGTCAGAAACCGAGGTCTGAACCACATAGAAAGGGTGCGAAGCCCCTGGCGCGTCACCCTTATATGCCTCTGGGGGTTGGCCCTTGGATGAAACCCCCTGGCTCTGAGCCACAACTGAAACGGTCTCATATGCAAGAGGCCCAGAGGTATCACTGTGGAAGCGGCCGCCATGAGACCTAGAACTCTCTGAAAGTAATGATTTGTCACTTTCTGGCCTAACCTGATGCTCCTCAGGGTTTTTTGTACGGACTCGACACGTGCCGGAGACAGTTGTGCCTGCATTTCGATCGAGTCCCATATGACCCCGAGATACGTTGTATTTTGCGTAGGGGAAAGAACGCTCGTTGAGTCTCAACCCTAGAGCTTTGAGATGAGCTAGGACGACATCCCGATGTTGAAGCGCTAGCTCTCGAGACTGTGCTAAAATCAGCCAGTCGTCTATGTAATTCAAAATGTGGATGCCCCGGAGTCGCAGAGGAGCCAGAGCTGCATCCATGCATTTTGTGTACGTGCGGGGTGACAAGGCTAGGCCGAATGGAAGAACCCGATACTGGTAAGCTTCGCCCCCGAAAGCGAACCTCAGGAATCTTCTGTGTTGTGGCAAGATCTCTATGTGAAAGTATGCGTCTTTGAGATCGATCGTCACGAACCAGTCGTGACATTGAATTTGAGGCACAATCATCTTGATTGTCAACATTTTGAACTTGAGTGTCTTCAAGTAGCGGTTCAATCCGCGAAGATCTAGAATTGGACGCAACCCCCCATCCTTCTTGGGGACTAGGAAATATCTTGTGTCAACAGATGCAATCGCTCCGGTTGCACGGAAGTGGAGACCACGCAGTTGAAACGCGGAGGGCGATGTGCAAATTGAATTCTGTAGCCTTTGGTTACAGTCCTTTCTACCCATGGAGAGATACCTGGCAGTAGTTTCCACGCTGTCAGATTCTCTGAAAGGGGTATTAATGTTGACACTTCGTCCTGTTGGGGGGATGCCAGACATTCGGTGCCCTGCAGTATGGCAGGAGACAACCAAGTATTTAGCATTTTTGAGCCCGCTAATCCTCGAAAGGCTGGTAGCTGCGGGGATAGCAAAGCGGCCCTGTGAGGGTACCGATGAGGAGCCTCTAGCTTCTCTTGGAATTCTGGGCACCCCTCCCCGGGGGGGGCACACCCCCACAGTCCCGGCCACACATGTCTCAGGGTTTCTTCTCTTTCGAAGAAATAAAGCGCCTCAGGTCCGGACCTCCCGATGCGGCCTGAGGGGCACGGTGGGCCGCTTCCCTGCCTCTGCGAGGGGGGGCGCGACTCGCCACACTCTCCCTGAGGACCTCACGCCTCAGGTAGACCGGACCCACCCGAGACTGTGTGCCTGGCCGGGACTGGGGAACTGATCCGGAGTGGTTGGCCGACACTCCAGACGCTTGGGCACGGCGGGGTAGGTATTTGACAAATGCCTCCTCGTGTCGTCTCGCCTCCCGGAACCCGGTGACAACGGTATTAACCGAATCCCCAAACAGTCCAGAAGGCGAGATCGGGGCATCAAGGAGGAAGGCTCTGTCCCTGTCCTTGATGCCCGTGAGGTTCAACCACAGGTGCCTCTCCGCAGTAACCAAAGCAGCCATAGAACGGCCGATGGCACGGGCCGTCTGCTTGGTTGCACGGAGAGACAAATCTGTGGCGCAGCGTAGGTCAAAAAACGCTGCTTCGTCAATTACCCCGCCAGTGCTGACATCATCCAGTAGGTCAGCCTGGTACGCCTGCAGAACCGCCATGGTGTGCAGGGCAGCACCAGCCTGACCCGCTGCCTGAAAAGCCTTTCCCACCAGCGCAGATGTGACTCTGCAAGGCTTGGTGGGAAGAGAAGGCTTTTTCAGGGATGACGACGTCCCAGGGGAGAGATAGCTAGCCAGCGTCTCTTCCACCCGCATCGCCATGTATCCCCGTGTCCTTGCACCAACGATGGTCGAGTAAATCGACGTCGATGGCACAAAAACACGGGAGGAGTGAGCGAGTTCTGCCATGAGCGAGATAGCTCGCCGTGGAGATCCTCGAAGAAAGGGAGAGCCCGATTTTGGGGCTCCTCCCTCTGGCCACCCGACAGATATCTATCGTCAAGCTTTGAACCCCTGGGGGCCTCTTGTTCCTGCGGCCAGTCGAGTTTTAATCTGTCGACTGCCTTGGTTACCGCCCCGATTAGATCCTCAATCGCCTTAGTATCGCGTGAGGAACGCTCGGAGGCGGTGCTATCTAACCCCGCAGAAACAAGGGAAGCCTCGTCCTCCGCCGGCTCAGAAGAAGTGCCGAGGCACGCTCCAGAAGCGGACGTGAGGACGTCGCGGTTCGGCGAATGCACGGGAGAAGTGGACGGATCCGTCTCTCGTGCCTCATCAAGCTCAAACCGAGAGCCCCAGGATGAGGAAGAGGTGGCTCGGTCTCGCTTAAAAAACGCGAGCCGAGCACGCAGAACTCTGAATTCAAAAACATCACAGAGTTCACACTCCCTCAAGTCCCTGGGCGGCATGGTCAGCCCCCAAGCATTCAAAGCAAAACTCATGCTTATCGAAATCGGAGAGGATCCTCTCACAGGGAGGAACACATCTCCGATCTGAGTCAGTCATGGTTTTGTTTTAATTTTCCTTATTCTCACACTAGGCTAAGTAACTCAGAGAGTGCTTGGTCACTAGTGTAAGAATGTAGGTAATATCTTGTTTGTTTTAGCGAAAACAACAAAGAAGGAGACTTCTCCCGTCCGCATTCACGCGTATTTATAACCGGCAGGTGCGGGTGTAATTAGCCACGTCACCTGCCGAGGTTATTTAAAGCCAAAATAATTTTTGGCGTGTTTGACACACGTGCTTCACAACCGGTCGAACAAAGACTGTTCTCCCATAGCGTTTGAAACGCAGCATCGAGTGTAGCTTTTGATAGCGAACAGTGGTACACAACGTGACAACGTGATATTTTTTAAATGTTTGTTAGGTTTTAGTTAGTATAAGAGTACCCATAGTATAAACATGATATTTCTAGTAAAACAGCAACTACTTGACTATAACTAAGACTTTTTTATTATTTTTGTGCTTGGTCCTTTTCAAATGCATTATATTTTAAACTTTTTTGTTTTGTTTTTTGTTATTAAGTCTCTCCAATGTATACTGATTGCTGGTTTTGACAGTAATAATGATCCATAAAAAATTGTATAGAGATTTGCCTCTTTTATGATTGAATTATAAAGCTAACTGTAGTTCTTTATTTGTATTCAAAACTGTAATCACAATATAAGTCCAACCATATATAGTAAAACTATTGTAATACACATCACAATATTTATTTTTTGATATTTATTGTGAAATAAATGATGCCTGCACTTGTACTAGCTGTAATAATATACATTGAAGTAATTGATTGCTAGGCATACTACAGTATTATGTCTTATTAACAGTAAATACTTTGTTATAATGTAACAGCACTATTAAGTGTCATTATTATTGTCTAACATCAAATGGGATTCACTGGAGATTAAGTTTCAAATAAAAAAGACTGTACTAGACAGGACTTTTCAAGCACTATACATCACAATATAATCATGAAGTGGACAACCAATTATAAGTGTGTTATGGGCCACTAGGCCTGCAGTGATTTTTCATGTGAGTTAAAAGTACAGTCACTGGAGAGAATCTCAATTGCTTCCAGATGTTGCATCTTGAATGTTTTCTGGGGAAGTTACACAATCATATAAACAGTAATTGTGTGATGTGTGTAGTGTGTGGCTCTAGAGATCCGCCTACAGCTGCAGCGCGCGCTGCTGACTCGCGTGAGAAGAGCGCAGACGGTCTGCGTTGAGGTCATGATGCGGCCGCTCGTCGCGTTTCTCGTGCTGTGGATGAGGTGTCAGATGTGCAGATGTGAGTTTGAGCTCACTCTTCTCCACACCAATGATGTCCACGCGCGCGTGGAGGAGACGAACAAGGACTCCGGCAAATGCAGCGGCAGTAGTCCGTGTTTCGCCGGAGTTGCACGAAGACACACGAAGATTAAAGAAATCCGCCGCGCGGAGAAGAACGTGCTGCTGCTGGACGCGGGCGATCAGTTTCAGGGCACCGTCTGGTTTAACTATTACAAAGGAGCAGAAGCGGCACATTTCATGAATAAACTCGGATACGATGCAATGGTAAGGAAATTCAGTCTTGTTTCATAATAAAGTGTCGGCTTCAAAACATAACGGTTTATAAACACTGTCAGATCGGTCCTGAGACTTCACGGCTCATGGTCGTTTGGGAAATGAAGAAGGGAGATTTAAAAATGACCTGGCAAGAGTTATTTCTCATGAAGATGACCCATGCTTTTAAAAGTCTGGTAATCAGCAGTTACCTTAAATATATTAATAAGCTGAAATATTTACAGCTGAGGTTATGTGTGTGCAAAGCCTTTTGTGGAAGTTTATAAAGCACAAATGTAGGCCTATACATGTGTAAGTGGGACACATTTTTTTCTTATTTTAGCAGGCCTACTGCCCTTAAAGTGACAGTTCAACCAATAATCTTAATTCTGTCATCATTTAATTTGACATTGACATTTATTTTTATTCAAAGCGACTTACATTGCATTATACTATACATTTGTTTCTAACTATAATGGGTTCGAACCCATGTGCTTGGTGTTGCCAGCGCCATACCACTGAGTCACGGGAAAGTGGTTATAATCTGTATATTAGTCTTTCGCCAGTGGAACACAAAAGAAGATATTTTGTGAAACGTCCTAGTGGTTTTGTGTTCATAAAGAAGAAGTCAATGTTGTCCAGCGTTGTTTGGTTATCAACATTCTTCAAAATATCTTCTTTGGTTTTCTGTTAAAGAAGTCTGGAATGCCATGCGGGAAAATAAATGATGAAAGAATGTTTTTTATTAATTTAAAAAGATTATTCTCATCAAAGTTTGTGTGTGTATATATATATTTTATAATATATATATTTTTATGCATAGTAGTAACAGTAGTAAACCGATCCAGTGAAGAAACGTCTGTATTAGCGAGTGAAGATAAGGGGGTGCTGAGCCAGTGGTGGTCTTGTACGCCAGGAGCAGAGTCTTGTATTGGATGCGAGCGACTATAGTGACCCAATGTCACTTAATGAAGAGAGGAGTGACGTGTGCTCTCTTCGGTTCATTGAAGAACACTCTTGCTGCTGCATTCTGGATCATTTGGATCGATTGCTTGTGCACGCTGGGCGTCCAGCCTGTAGAGTGTTACTGTAGTCCAGTCTGGACAGAACAAGAGTCTGGAGACTTACATGCTCGGATAGGAAATGTCAAATTTCCTGATATTGTAGTGGATGAATCTACAGGACCGGGTGGTGCTGACAACATGATCTGTGAACTTTAGCTGATCATCCATCCATCACCACTCACAGGTTTCTAGCCGTTCTGGAAGGTGTGATGGTCGATGAGATCAGTTGTATGGACAGGTTGTGATACATACTGTCCCTTATGTATACTGTTTATATATGAAGAGTTTGGTTCCAAAATGAGATTACTCCATTAAGTTCATCATGTTTTTTATTATGTTGTCCTGGATTTATTGTAATAGTTAGTTGTTTATCTTCAGGTGTTACGGCTCAAGTCAAAACAATTGGAATAATTGGAATGCACGATAAAGAAATATGATAAAAATAAGAGTTATCTCATTTTGGAACCAAACTCTTCATATATTCTTGGTTTGTATATTAATACAGTAATATTGATTTATATATTAATACACTACTGTAAAATAGTTTATAGTTATATAATGCGATGTATCGACAGCTTTTGTAGGACCTGCACGGGCCAGTTACATAAGCGTAGCCGCTAACTTAAGGCTGCGTCTTAACAACTAGTCTCACTGACTAGCAATTAGTTAGTCTTACTTTTCAGAGTTCAATGAACTCAATCTAACTTTTTATGTAACTGATTTAAAGAAGTTATGAGCAGTCTTGAAGATAAACTTTAGATGACTAACTTCTAAGACTAGTCAAAGCAGTAAATGCAACCGGCCCCTGGGTCGCATAAACGTCCAATGTTCAGAACATGGCTGCTTCCGAAATCGCCCACTTCTGTACTATATAGTAGGCGAAAATGAGTCATGAATAGTGTGTCAGAAGCCTCAGTATGCAAAACACAGTAGGTGAGAAAAACTGCATGGTCTACTTCTTCCGTGAGTGTGGATCGGATGGACACTTCTCTATCCCATGATGCCACGGAAGCTGAGCAACGGTCAAATTTCAAAAGTAAATCAAATAAATATAGTTGAATCTTTAAGGCAGACGTCTGTGTTTTATGTAAGTGCCAATAAATGAATTTTTCTGGACTAAATGATGTACACCTCTCACGTTTAGGTTGTTGTTAACACGTCATAGCTCAAGGAGAAAATGGGTCACATGACTATAGTATGTCTGAAATGTATTCATACTAAACCCACTCATACTATATAGAACATACTGTTTTAACCGTCGATAGGCAGGTACTTATTCTAATTCAGTACAAACTGTCACAGTATGGCATTTGGACGCAGCCCGTGTCTTAGCAACTATTGTCACAGACTAGCAATTACATCTCTAACTTCCAAGACCAATCAACTTTTTTATGTAACTGACGTGAAGTTATGAAGAATAAAAATCGATGACTACCTTGTAAAACTATTCTAAGCAGTTCATGCGACTGGCCCTAGAAGTTCTTGTTTAAAGAACAAGAACTTGGGTAGTTTCATTTTTGGCTTGACCGTCATAACAAGATTCAAGGATGTGTCATGTTATACAAGGGATCATTTGTTCAGTTTTTCTTTTGTTTGATGTAAGTGTTAAAGTTAGCACAGACCCAGACGTTATCATCCACATGAGGTGTAATTTATGGGGTGATCCATGGCACAATTCAAAAACAGGCCGAGGTCATACACAGATAATCAGTTCAAACAATACAAACACCGGGAACAGCGAAGAATTTGTAACAAAACAAAAGCAACTGCAGCATAAACACAAGCAAAGAATGTGGTGTAAAAAATGAGGTGACAATGTTGTACTGCACGTTGTAGTGTCTGGTACTTGTGGTATTTAAGAAAAGCTCTCGTATCCGGTTGCCGGGGTCAAATGCGGCAGCAGCTGAATGAACGTGTTGTGTTCAGATGTTAAATCAGCTCCAGCTCGACACATTGAACACATTACTGGTTAACTCTGGAGGAATGCTAATGTACAGACCTCCACAACATTCCTGAAGCAAGATTAAAATAAATCTCTGAACGAGATTTAAAGAGCAACTTCAGCACAAGCCACATGTTGCGCTCTGCTTTTCTTAAACCGAGATCAGAGGAGGATCGGTCTGATTCATTCAGGTTTCAAACGTGTTGACCTTTTTTCCATCATTATACTGTAAGTGCCATAGGGACTCATTGTCCGTTCTGTCATTGACGTAATGTTGAGCAGAAATGGACGTGCGGTGGTTCTTCTGGACGTGTCACAGGAGTCTTCATTACACTGGACAGGTGTTGTGGGACTGAAAGAAAAACACAAAAGGTGTTTCCCACGTGTTGTGAACAGACTGGCCTCAATGGTAACCGTATCATCCACCGTCAAACAGAGTTAAGACACGCTTGAGTGAATCCTCTCAACATTTAGTGAACAGTGAGAACCAACAACAAACAACGTGAGAAACCTGGAAATGTTCTGTATGAACGGCTATAAAAATCTTTATTATTATAAGAGAAAAGTCTCACTTTTAGTAAACTTCTGTGATCATATCGCAGGGTAAATGTATGTCTAAAGTACAGTTTCTGTACTTTAAGGGCTTGACTACACAAAACAGCTATTCTATTAAACCTCGACTCATTGGATGAACAGCCTTTCATAGCCATTATGAGGCCAAAAAAAGAAAATATGAAAAAAGTTTTGCACAAGAAAATAAACCAGTTAATAAACAGTATCAGTAAATTTGTAACATTTAAAAGTCAATTTTAAAAGAGCAATGAATGGTCAAATAAACACATTCTTAAAAGTGTAGGTAGTGATTTTTCATTTTTAAGAGTGCAGTTACACATCACATCAGACGTACAGTATGAGCTTTATACCTGATACAATCTCATAAATTCATCCTCTCAGTTTCTCTGTTCAACTATCTGATGCGTATGCGACTCCATCAGTACCCAGCATTCCCCATGTGTGAATGTGATTCAATAAAAGCCGTTCCCTTTGGAAATCTTTACACATTCTAAAATCCTAATACATGTTTTATAAAATTAATTTGACTGTAGAAACAGAACGACATACATAACTTACATAAAAATACAAGACAATAGTTAACACATTGAATGTTACATTTACATTTATGCATTTGGCAGAGGCTTTTATCCAAAGTGACTTACATTGCTTTATCCTATACATTTTACATAGGCATTTGCAATCCCCTGAGATCGAACCCACAACCTTGCGTTGTTAACACAATGCCCCTTACCACTGACCTACAGGAAAACTGTAATGTTAATTTTTAAAATAAATAAATGTGACCCTGGACCACAAAACCAGTCACCATGCATCATCAGGAAGCTGAACAAATAAGCTTTCCATTGTTGTAAGGCTTGTTAGGAGATAAAACTATTTGAAAATCTGAAATCTAGGGTGCAGAAAAATCTAAATTGTGATATATTTACGGAAGGAAATTTACAAATACCATAATCTTGACTTAATATCCTAATGAAAGAAAAATGTATCATTTTGACGCACACAAGGTATTTTTGGCTATTGTTACAAATATACAAGTGTGACTTATAACTGGTTTTGTGCTCCAGGGTCACAAATACAAACTCGTGTAAAGTAAGAAAAACTTTAATTGAAAATAAAATTAAGTGCACGGACAACTTTATAGTCTGCAACCAGCCAGCGTGAGAAAGTGGACGCCCATCAATACCGCTTCACTCGGCTGACGGAAGTTTAGTTGTGTTTGTTTGTTCACTGCATTTGGGTGATGGATGTTATATAAACGGTGGATGTGACGCTGGATTTGGAGATCGTTTGAAACTGACATTCTACAAAAGCATCCCAAACTACAGTTCTGCTCATTTTTATACCCCTTGCAAAATATGCACAGCTGGAATAATTTTAACAAAATAAGAGACATCTGGGTTCATATAAATTGCATATTCATTTGAATTATTACTGTTCTGAATTAGCTATATCACGCAATAGAAGTGTTCATATACTACATTACAAAAATTTTGCCAATTTATACAAATTCTTTAATGTCTGCGGTTACCTGAATGATCAACTACTGTTTTCATATTTTGCGACTCCCTTGTTTAAGTAATTTGTTTAGGTATTTGCAACTTTTTATCTCAAAGTTCAGACTTTTTATCACAATTGCCAGTTCATAACCCACAAACATGATTTATTTTCTTAGAAATGTGAGAGATATACACTCAAAATTGCATCTATCATTCTAATGAGAGAAAAAACACTGACTTGCGCATTGCAAGCTTGATAAAAAATATGAATTGTTGTAAAGTTATAAAGTCAGAATTGCATGAAATAAACTTACTATACAAATGTCAAAATTGCAAGATCCCCCAATTCTGAGTTTTTCATGCAATTCTGATTTCATAACTTGCAACTGCAAGTTTAAATCTCACAATTCTGAAAAAACGAAATTGGATTTTTTTATTTAGTGATGAGAACAAGTAAACTAAACACAATGCAGCACTCTGAGAAGGGGGTGAAAATGTTTAAACAGGATGATATGTAAAGAATGTTTATTTTGTTTATAGATAATATTTGTTTCATTTTGTTCTTCCCTTCACATTAAGCATGTATAACCACAGAAGATGAAATACATTTAGCCCCCAATTCAAAAAAGTTTACACACCCAAGGTCTCAATGCATTGTGCTGCCTTTTTGAGCATCAGGATCTTTCCTTTTCTTTTTTCTAAGATTGTGTGATTTTTTGCTTAAAGATAAATTGTGGAAAACTAATGTTGTTTGAAATAAAATGCAGAGGAAAACCAAGTCCTCTGTTTGGTGGTCCTTATCAGTATTCCAAAGTATTCTAAAGTATTAAGATTAAGTTACAGAACTTGTGTAATCTAACAAAATACCTTACAAATGACTTTTTAAAGCATGCATTTTGTCATCTGCAATGAAATACATTTTAAAAGTAATCTCCCAGCCCTGGTCATATGTCTGTGTTTTGTTGGCAATCTGCATGTACGTCCATAAATTACACAACATGAACTAATAGTGATGAATTGTGCTCTCGTGCTGTAGTTGTAAAACTATAATAGACTTCCAAATGAAAGGTAGTAAGAGTCAGGGTCCAAGTGCACGTGCATGTCATCCATGTTAAAAGAAAGAGGACATGAAAACCACACAAAAAAGGCGAAGCGATGCTCAACAGTGAGCACTTACACTAAGTATAGCTGTATATGTTGGAGCATGTAACTGCTGTACACTTTATAATATTGTTTTGCAGTCTCCACACTGTATGTAATACTGTATGGTTGTTGATTTAAATACTTTGCATTATTGTCAATTTCACCATAAATAGTAGTACAGTAGTACACAGCAGGGCAGTGTTGGAGACTGCATTTATTTATTTATTAGATATTATTTATTAGAATGATCTTGTTTGTTCTATAGACATCATACACTGCGCTGTGTTTTACCTTCTGTGATTTTCTGTCTTTCTTATTTGCTCCTGTTAAGCTGCTCTGGAACAATGCACATTGTGAAAAGCTCTATATAAATAAACTTGAATTGAAAATTGAAGTACATTCTGTTTCGTATCTGTGTTTCTTCAGGCCTTAGGAAATCATGAGTTTGACAACGGTGTGGACGGCCTTTTGAATCCTTTCCTCCAGAAAGTGAACTTCAGTGTTCTCAGCGCGAATATCAAAGCTGATGAAACAATGGCTCCACGCATCAGCGGCCACTACCTTCCGTATAAGATCTTCACTGTTAACTCAGAGAAAGTGGGTGTCGTGGGGTACACATCAGTGGAGACCCCCGCTCTCTCTTTACCTGGTAACCTGATCTTATCATCATCTCACATTATGGCCACAGCAGTGATGTTTTTAATCTCATTTCTGTTCTTGCACAGGTCCTTCTCTTGCGTTTGAGGATGAAGTCGCTGCTCTTCAGAAGGAAGTGGACAAACTCACAACGCTGGGCGTTAATAAGATCATTGCTCTCGGACATTCTGGATTTGAAGCCGACCAAAAGATTGCAAAGCAGGTTCGAGGCGTGGATGTTGTGATTGGAGGACACACCAATACTTTCTTGTACACAGGTATGAAATATACCCTCACGTTATGATTATTACAGAAAACGCCTTTAAAAGTAGCCAGGCAGGTTTAGGGGTGAGGCTTCATTTGGGGCTTTCTTATAATTCTACAGTTCTCTTGTTTGACTCACACTAACTTATCATGTGGATTCAGTTCAGAGCTGGTGAAACACGCCTGATGTGAAAGTTCCTGTTGGCTTTAGGAATGATGTCAGTGTGTTTCAATATGTGAAAATGTATTATTTAATATAAAGAGTAAAAACAGTTGAAAAAATGGGTTACACTTTATTTTACAGTGCCCGTGTCACAGTGTAATTATGCATTTAAGTAGTTATAAAAAGGATCTGAATGTACTTACTAATGGGTTAGAATTAGCGTTTGGTTCAGGGATAGTTACATGTAATTATGCATAACTTATACCTTGAAATCTGTTCTTATGAAAATGCTAGACAAAACAGGCGGTCTGGCATAATCTTGTGTGGTTTTGTTCATTCAAGCAGGAAAGAGATCTTAATACTGGTGCTGTGTTATCTGACAGAGATTGACTGACGCAGTCTTTAGCCCGTGACTGTATTCACCAGACGTGTTGCGCATTGTGCCGCATCCCATAGCTAGAAGCTGTGTATCCTCTCTGAACGCATCAAAGCAACTGTTTCAAATCCTGCTTAAGTGGCTTAGAAAGCCTTAACATGAATAAGAGCATGATTATAGAATGTAAGACAAAGGATGACAAAACAAGCACGTTCATCTGAAAAAAACGCGTTAACTTTGACAGCCCTAATATAAATATAAATGAAACATGTAAATATTTCCTAAATTTATATATTTGTTTGTGTATGTGTTTGTGTTTATAAATATGCAGTGTACACAGACATATATTATGTAAACCCGAAATTTTATTCTCAATGCGATAAAAAAGGATTAATCGGTGCACAGCCAGTAATAAAACATAATAAACAAACGTTTCTGCAAATATATTCAGTATATTTTAAGGTGTAATCCCATGTATTGCTATCCAGAAGAACATATTAATATTGTTATTGATAGGAATTATTTTTTAATTGGCCCCAGTGGTGTTGATTTTAAACTTTGAATATATTAAAGGAATGAATTACTCACACTTGAGTTGTTCGACAACCCCAGGACCTCCGTTTATCTTCAGAACTCAAATGAAGTTTTGTTGAGGACCGGGGCTCAGTGCAACACGACCAAATGTCTAAGCACAAAAGTGAGTGAAGACATCATTATAATAGTCCTGGTGCTCTTGTGACTGCCCGCTAGAAACTAAAACAGTCATTGTTGTATACAGTCATTATTTTTATTTGTTTGGCACTAAAAGTATACTCGTCACTTTATATATCATTTATGCAGAACCACTGTAGTGACTGGACGGTTTCAATGATGTCTTTACTCACATCAGCACTTTGAAGTTTGGTTGCGGTCTACGAGGGAGTCAGAAAGCTCCCGGAACTCAGCGAAACTTAATTTGCATACTGAAGATAAACAGAGTTTGTCGAACGATTTGACAGAATTTTCTGTTTTCTTTTTATACGAGGTCATTTGCAGCCTGAAAACTCTTTCTAAAGACATTTAAATAATATAATAAAAAAGCATTTTAAGGTGGACCGTGGAAAGGGACAATGATTTTTAAGAAGGACATTATTAAAGTGTTCATACAGTGGTAACTTCATGGAAGCGTTTGTGTTGGAACATCACTGAACGTCAGTACTGACCTGCTACAGCTGGAGCTAAACTCATGAGGAATTTATCCAAGATGACTGATTTTATTTTTTATGCCAATAGTTTTTTTAAGTACTATGACCTTCTGCAAATCATTTCTGTAAAATATAATTTCAGTATTTGTTTTTCTTTCATGTGTGTGCTGTTGTCTCTAGGACCTTCTCCCTCCAGTGAGGTTCCTGCGGGTAAGTACCCGTTCATGGTGAAATCAGACAACGGGCCTGATGTTCCAGTGGTCCAGGCCTATGCCTTTGGAAAGTATCTTGGATATCTAAAAGTGACGTTCGATTCCAATGGAGATGTAGTGAAGTCTTCAGGGAACCCAATTCTTCTGGACAGCTCTATAGCACCAGGTGAGTGAACACCATACCTGACGGTCAGGGCCGGATTAAGAATTCTTGTAGCACACCCAAGGGCTCCTTCATGTGATTGCTCCCTAAATTTAACCTGTGTGACCTCAAAATATATTTGGGAGCATTTGTGTGAGAGCATATTTTGTTGAGGTGTGACCTGTGACCTGACCAACTGTACAGAACACGCTAATAACGGCACAAGCTAGGTTCCATTCACACTTGGTGGGTGTTATAGTTGAGGATCCGAGCTGAATAGTAAGGTGGTGTTCAATTGAAGGCTGGGCCGGTATAATCAGGAGTTCTGTCTTGGAGAGGTTGAGTTGTAGGGGATGCTCTTTCATCCAGAAGAGATGTCTAGATGACAGGCAGAGACATGGGTAGAGATGGTGGGGTCATCTGGCTGAAAAGAGAAATAAAGCTGCGTGTCATCTTTATAAAAATGGTATATATACCCATGTGGCTTAATTATTGGACCCAGGGAGGTGGTATATAAAGAGCAGAGCAGCAAGATCTGATCCCTGAGGAACTCCAGTTGTCCAATGTTTTTCCTGGTCCAAAATGAGACGGAGGTGGTGCCATCCTCTTGATCTTGTACACTAGTGGTTCTCAACTCTGACCCGCGAGATCCATTTTCCTACAGAGTTTAGCTCCAACTCTGATAAAACACCTGAAGAGGCTTATCAGTGACTTCAGGAACAGACGTGTTCAACTTAATGTTGTGCTGCGCAGATCGTTTGGCATATCGCATTAAAGTACTGCGCGAGCAATTCGATTAGGAACCGAGCAATCTGCCATTAAACGCTCTCGCCGTACTTAAATCTCATACGCTGATAGATTTGCGCAGCGTCGCATTAAATTGAACGCGTCTATTCCTAAAGACTTTGATTAGCTTGTTCAGGTGTTTTATCAGAGTTGGTGCTAAACTCGGCAGGAAAATGGATCTCGCGGGCCAGAGTTGAGAACCACTGTTGTACAATCTGTAGTGAATTCAATGAGGAACAGAATTATTTAAACACTATTCTTCATCAAATATGTAAGAATTATCATGAGCTTTGATCCCAATTATAAGTAATATTTTCTCCACCACCCTTTGTAAGGGAAACAAATATCAATCCAAATTGGGATGAATTTAATTAATAATGATCAATTATAATTATCTGGATCAAATTCATGATTTGGGGAAATCACTTAGCATTACGAGCAGGTAGCAAGAATCGCCATGTTTAGGGACTCCGGATTATGAGCATGAACTACAAACAACATCACGTGTGAAATAAAACAGGACTTTATTATCTAGACTAGACACATACTAATCTAACATACACACACATACAGTTAAGCATTAGAAGATGGTTGAAGTTGAAGCAGAGAGAAGAACAGAGCATGGATTATGGCAGTATATGATATTCAGAAGATCAATAGCCTGAACTAAACATCAGACTAAGTTTGATACTTGCACGTCTTGCCCATCAAAGAAAGAACGAGTCCTGATGCAGTTTGTTAAGGCTCCAGTTGATCTTGGCTGAAAGTGATCAGAGAGAACCAGTTTTATGCAGAGGATCTGTATCTGGAAAGACGAGGCCGCAGCCTGGCACAAACTTATGGGTTAAAGGTGAAGTCTTCTTCTAGTCCATCCTTTGGAGATGCAGAACGCAAAGAAGAGCACGACCAAGAGAGAAAAGGAAGCGCGAGGAAGAGAGAGAAAGAATCTTCTCGTGGTCTCTTTTAAACTGTGAGGATGTCACATCCTACAGACGTGACTGGTCCAATCAGGAGATGGCAACGTTGGAGGGAAAGTTAATTGTCTTTGTCTCTCAGATGGTGTTTTGTATGTGAGAGCTGATTGGATGTTCACTAGAAGACTACTAAGAGTTTGATAAAACTAATATGAAAAGAGTTACCAAAACACAACAAACATCAACATAAAAGACATCACAAATGTAGCTCATAGACACCAAACATGATCTAAATATCATCTTGGTTAAATGAGTTTCTACAAATCTAATAATTCCAGTATTTAAACACCGTTCATGGATACTTTGGATTAATGTTTAAAACAGACATGAACATTAATACATGGAAATGTTATAAATGAATATATGTACATTTCCATATAAAAGCATTTAGTTGTATGTCTGTCCCCAAAGTGAGTAAAGAGAGTTCAGCTCCCTACATTCCATTCGGTCGTAAAATAGTCTGTCTTGATGGATTGGTGTGAGTTGCTATGGTCACCAGAGATCTTGTTGACCCTTGGTGTAAGTTACAGATTGGGGGTAGTCCCCAAACGACTAGGTCACCGGTGGGGTGAGGGGTGTTTCTGCAATATTTAAGAAATTGAATTAGTGAATTAGTCTGATCGGTCTCAGGTACTACAACTCACACGTACTACCGTACTACTAACTTTTCAGCCCACAATAGCCAACTGAATTAACCAGTCTGAATGAGCAAAAATTCACTTCTTGCATTCTCTGTGGTTCACATTAAATGACTAAATGATCTCTTATATTCGTTAGTGACTGAAAGTTTAATATTTTAATTGAATCGGTTCAAATGAGTCATTCGTGTGCGAGGCGTTCTGACTCAATATGTGTTCATACTGGTGAACTGTACAGTATACGCTGTTTCAACGATCCTACTGCACAGCTGAAGACATTGTAATGATGGACGTCATTTTCATTTCCTTTCAAGAAATTAAACGTAATTGGATGCAAAACAAACAGCCGTGAAACACATTTAGCTCTTGTTCTGCAACTCTTTTTAGCGCCTCAGTGTGCTAATGACGAAACAGCGCCTCCAGTGTGGCGTAATGGAGCAACTGCAGTTATAAATTACAGTCTGTTAAATGCATTAAGAATTTCTTGTCAAGACACAAACATAAGAACAAGATCTAACTGTAGTCCTCCTTTGTGGGTGTTCGAGGCGTTTTGGCCCCATGAAGGTCAAACAATAGCAACTGCAAGTTCACAATACATTATTTAAATACATACACAGGCCAACCTCTTCAAAAACGGATCACATGTCTCTTACAAATGTGCAATGTTATGTAAGCATAAAACATGATGTGTTTATGTAGTTTTAACTGTTTCTCTGAAGGCTGTGAGGATCCAGTCAGTGGAGGACGGAGGATTGACGGTGTGATATTATCGCCACCTCTGCTAATATGAGCACTATGTAAATACATATAAAGAAAACAACCACACCTCTTTACTTAAAGCTGCGCCTGTTAAGAAAACAAAGCGTCAATTCTGAGAAATTACTGCCTGTCATTTGAGTTTGTGACAAAATATTTTGCAGTGTTTACATATTTTCTACTACTGCATAACATAATTCATTAAAAGGTGATTTTATAATGTCACCATTTTTTCTTTTTGTGTTAAGGTGAAAAAAAGATATTCTATATATTTCATCATTGAGGATTTCTTTAAAAAAGTCAAAAAATCTTGTTCTCGTGTCTAGTCTCGTCTTATGAGATAAGTGTCTAGTCTCACCCTTACACATTTAGCATCACCCAACATCACAGATCAATGTGCACTCCATCATGCCAATTGCGAAAAGAAATTTGACTGGTCTTATCAGATCTCGTCACAACCCTATAAATGTGTATTGCCGCCGTTAGTTTTGGAATTTTAGCTGTAAGATTAGCCTCACGATTTTCACTTTCAACTTTATTTTTCTTTTCTGCGCACCACTATCACTTTTTTCAACACCAGCGAGCAACGCAGAATACTTCATTTGCTTGAAGTGCGAAAAAATAACACAGAGAGGCGTTTCACGTGATGCCGCAAACTGCATAGTGATTTTTATTGGACGGTGAATTATATCAGTTAGAAACATTTTCCAATAGTTTCTTGTTATTTTATGATTAACCCCCTATATGAATTGTCAATCAATGATGTTAGGACGGCTCCAATTTCCTCCAGCCACTCAAGGGCCCCCTCCTTCTGCCCTGCTGACAGTGAATTATTTACACGGCAAAATCTATTTTCACATTTTCAAGTCATCATCATTTCTAGATGTATTGTGGTTTCAACAGAGTTTCAACAAAATCAAACCTCAGGAGTGACATTAAGTCATCCAACAGCAATGTGAAAGACTGACAAGACACAAGAAAACTGTGATACCAATTCAGGTTATCAAATAAAACGTCTTTTGGTACTTTTCCTAAATACATGTAGAAATAGGACTGTTGATATTGCTCAAAAGCGAATCTGAACTTGTTTTGGTTTTGCAGTATTTGCTGTCTGAAAAAGTACGGAGTATCTTTTCTGTTATTTTCACCTGTTTCTCCCGTTTCCATTTTCTGCAAATAAAGGCAAATAGAAACAAATCAATAGTGTTTGGGAAGCTACTTTGAAACAGCAGTTAGATGAGCTACAAGCTACTCATACAGCTTAGCTACCCATCAGCTACTCATCTGAAAAAGTAGCTAGCTACACTACAAGTTACTATAAAAAATCAAAACTACTTTGATTTTTGAGTGTCATTGTATATTACAAATAACTGAATTATTGTTAATGAAAAAATGTTTTAAGAAAAAAATGTTTAAAACAATGTAATACTATACAGTTATAATTTCAGTTTTGTTTTATTTTGTAAACTACACAGCACTCAAGTTAAAGTTAAACATTGTGATGACGTTTGTCTGCTCGTCTGGCAGACGTTTTGCCAAACTAATGGGCCTGGCACTGTGTTAGGTTCACAGATTTGAAATGGGCGGGTCGTTGTAGGTAAATAAGGATTCATCATTGCAATTAAATTTAATATATAAAATGCATTATAATGGTCCTTGATTCGGATTAACTGAGGCGTTGTAAAATACTCTGATTTATGACGGCTGACCACATTACATGGCCTTAATATCACTTCAGTTACTTTATTTAATGAAATCTTCTACACAAACAGAATAACTGTTTAATAAAAGCAATAAGCCGCTCTGCATCGTGCCACAACGCTCTTATCTGTTATACAATCCACTGTAACACACTGTTCTTGGGTCTTATTGCTTTAATAAAACCGGATAATTATTCGATTTTAAATGGGCAGTTAATCTATACATCTTCTGATTCCGAATCTGCCATGGCCGCCATGCCTTTCTCCATCCTGTTAGGATGTGATGTGTTGAGTTTACATGACACATTCAAATAATCCTCAGAGGCTCTTTGTGTGAAGATGGTGGTCTAGTGGGTCAAACCACTGAACTGGTAAATCAAAGGTTGCTGGTTCGATCCCAGCAGCCACCACCAGTGTGTCTTTGAGCAAGACACTTTACTCCATGTTGCTCCAGGGGGATTGTCCCTGTAATAAGTGCACTGTAAGTCGCTTTGGATAAAAGCGTCTGCCAAATGACTAAATGTAAATGTGTACTGTGCGTAAGTGAGATCCGCTTGTTTTTTGTTTGTGATCTTCAGTAAGATGACGACGCTGTGCTCAGTGCGCTGCACTGTTTATTGCTTAAAGATCGTCACAATGGAATATAGCGAGTAGTGTTTGGACACGCTACACCAGTACTTGCTTGTAGAAGCATTTAACTACTGTAAGGCTAAAATGTTTTGAAAGTAATTTAACCACCATCAAGCTACAGAAAAATTTAGTTAAGTTATTAGTTAAATCAGCTACTCCCCAACCAGGGTTGTGTGTAACTAGTTACGAAGTAATTAGTAACTGTAATCTAATTACTTTCCCCTTAGAAAAGTAAAGTAAGGGATTACTCTTATTATTTCCGTAATTTAATTACAGTTACATTTGATGTAATTAAACTAAATACTTTGTGTAACATACGTGTGTGCTATGGAGGAATTGACATCAAAATTCAAAAACTAAGTTTTAAATCTGTGCTTTAATGTATAATTCTCACATTTGTAATACTTTAGTCACTTAATATTACTTTATGCAGTTTAATATTATTTATTTGAATTAATTTAATAAACCGTTTCATGTCCACCCTTCAATCATTTAACGAATCAAGGTTGATAAAGGATATAGAAAGTAATTAGTAATTAGTAACTAGATACTTTTTGGAGAGAGTAATTTGTACAGTAATCTAATTACACTACTGAATATGTAATCAGTAACTAGTAATTAATTACTTTTTCAGAGTCACTTACCCAACACTGTCCCCAACACTGGGGAACAAATTATATTTTTCAATATTTAAATTTGGGAGAAATATTGTTATTTTCCAGATTGAAACAAAAATCATCATCACTGAAACACGCAGATTTATTACATCAAAACAAAACAAACAACCAAACAAATGTGATTGGTGGAATACTACAAACGTGTGAGGGAATGTGAAGCATCTTACCATATTTGGAACATCAGGTTTCAGTGCAATTGTACTGACAGGTACACCACCTTACTTACTTGAGTATACATTTGGGCGGTCTTAGTCAAATCAGACCCCCAACTGACGTAGATTTGTCGGGGTGTGGTTACAAGGCATTTTAGGCAGGTCTGGGTGAGTATTTGCTTTTAGATAGAATGCATCTTTTGTTCCCACACTTTCATTTGTGCAATTTCACATGTCTAATACATACATGAGCAACTTATAACACACCAAAGACACCAGTGGATGTATATGTTCATATGTATATGGGTAGTTGCGGTAAGGTTAATTTTAAGGTCTTTTAACATGCAGAAGTATGCCCGTGAGCGCAGCCTTTGTGCCCTCGAAGCGGTCTTGGGTCCTGGAATGTTACCTACCCAGGATTCCTTGCAAACGACCAATCAGATACTGGATTGGTGGAGTGTCGTGTATGTCAGACATAATGAACCGTTGGGCATGTTGTGAATGTATGTTCGAATTAAATTCAAAGTCGCATTAGTTAGTTGTTCAAATTATTGCTTATTTATTTCTCATCAAGCCAACTACTTAAGTGTAAAAACTTTGAGTGCAGTGCATTTTCTTACTTAAGGTAATTCCTCTCTGACATTTTTTCTAGATTTATATTTAGTTGTATAAACAACACTTCTTCTGTTTTGAAAGAAATGGACTTGAAATGGACTTTACAAGTGAACTAATAGTTATACCGATAGCTTACTACGTCAATATTTGTAGCATGTTTTTAGTTGATGAAAGTACACTCAGTGATGAACGAAACACAAAGACAGTGAAGATGGTAATTCATTCACACCGGCCTCTATCGCTCTCATCCAAACAGATTCAAGGCCGAATTAGCTTTAAATCATTCTCAGGATATGAATTTTGATATCAACAATTACGTTTTTACGAGCATAAATTACTATTTTTAATGTCAGTAATTACATTTTCAATTGTAAAAATGTGAATTCTTGATATCAACGATGACATCATCACTTGCAGAAATGTGTATTCTTGATATAAAAAAATGTATTTAAACTAGTAAAAACCGTAATTCTCGATGTCTGTAATTGCATTTTTACTAGTTAAATATTACAATAGACTTCTAATAAAATTCAATTTCAGATATCAATAATAGATTTCTTACATGTTAAAAATATTATTTCAGATATCAGAAATGCAATTATTATAATCATTTCACTAGTAATAATTGAATTGTTGAATGTTGAAAATTCATATCCTGAGAATGATTAGAAGTTAATTTGGCTTGCCATAGGACCAGAACTCTGTTTTTACAATATCCATTACACATCATTATTGAAACTTTAGTTTTGTAACTATCAGACAGGTGCATGATTTATTTGGATCATTTTTGCAGTCACATACTGTTTGAGATTCATGTGCAATGTTTTGTGTGTGTAGATCCGGTCATTCAGGCTGAAGTGAATTCCTGGAAGAAGAATCTGGCCAATTACTCTTCTCAATATGTGGGACAAACCCTTGTGTATCTCAACGGGTCTTCCGAGGAGTGTCGATTTCGGGAATGTAATATGGGAAACTTGATCTGTGACGCCATGGTGAGTGAACGGTGTATATATTTGGACGGCATTATTGTAAGGAATCGAAGAGGAAAAGAGGCTTTGTGCTTGTGTTTCAGGTCCATACCAACATCAAATACGCCGATGAAAAGCAGTGGAATCACGTCAGTTCTTGTATTCTCAACAGCGGTGGCATTCGATCGCCAATAGACGAGAGAAACGGAAATGGTGCGCTACAGTACATCTACTCTTCACTCCTGTATACCCAGCTCCACTTGTGATAAGTAACTCCTCGTGCGTGTCGATTAAATGCAGGTTCAATCACAATGGAAGATCTGATGGCTGTGTTGCCGTTTGGTGGAACGTTTGATCTGGTACAGCTGAACGGATCTGCACTGAAAAAGGTTTTCGAGCATTCGGTCAGCAGGTATGGGGAAAGCACTGGACGCTTCCTACAGGTCTCAGGTGATTCACCTTTGTCTCTCTACTGCTGCCTTTATCTCACACCGACGTCTACTATTTACACTTTTGATATTTTGTAGCTGTTTTCCTTTATAAATAAGTTGTAGGATTTAACAAATACCAAGGTCCAAAAGGAAAAATTGTAGATCATGTGCATTTAGGACGTTTTGTCTCCCATAAAAGAGGATTTGGGTTTAGAATGTCATAAGGGTAAGCGAGTCATGACTATGACCTCTAGTCATTTGTAATAGTCACAGAGGTTGTCTGTGATCGTAATCCTGTGCGAATCGGCCATGTCTGTAATTTGTAAAGTAAAAATTCCCCCGCAAATAACCTGCCATATATTGAAGAACACCGAGGTCCTGTGATAACATATTAGTGCCGTGCAAATCACCATCTCTGTCATCATAGGATCAAAGATCCGTTCTCAAGGTTTTATCCATCGTTTGTGAATAACGGAGGCTGTTTTGAGGTGTTTTGACATTATTTTGGGTGCTGGGTCTGCCAACACTTCTGTTTTGGCCGAGAGTCTCCAGTTTTGTTATTTCTCATGGGAACTAAAGTAACGCGATCGCGAACCGGACAGAGGAAGATCTCTCGAACTTGATCAGGGGTCTTAAATGCTGACAGGTACAGTCATATTTCATTATACACCATCCAACTATATATATGTAAACTATACGCAAAGCCTTGCCATTATATCCAGGAAATAAGTCAGTAAATCACAGGCTTCACTTATCTCGTGTGTCTCATGAATGTGGGGGGGTCATTTCTAAATCACACCAGGTCCTCAGATAATACTTATCACGTGTGAATTGGTCTTAAGAATGGCACCAACAAACTGGCGGCCCCAATGGTGTAAAACGTGTGTTACTTCTTATTACACGGCTCGTTGGAATGCTTGATTCTGATTGGCCAGTCCCAACATTTGCAGGTTCGTTATTCCCAGATAACAACCGCTCAAAACTAAGAACACACGGTAACGCGTATGCAGCAAAGCATTTTGACTGTTTTTTTGGACAAAGTAAATATAAATATATATTTAAATAACGTTTAATATATATTTATATTTAAACGTTGTTTATGACCTTATATTTACAAATGATTCAACCAAATTGCCTGGTCGTGACATTTGAACGTCATTTCTTACCTTAAAGGTACAGTTTGTAGAAATCGCCGCTAGAGGGCGCACGATCAAAACAACAACAATAGCTTGATGACACTGTGTAGAAGTGTGGAATGATGGGATATTTTTTGTCTTCAACTCCACCGCTGAGAGTACCGCTGATGCATCAATCAGACGGGAACGAGAAACTATATTAGCAGAAGAGGTAAAGTAATAAAGTTTTATAAATGTTGCATTTGATGAAATCATTTTATTTCATTATAATGTATAAGCCGAGAAATGTAAGGTTGAAAACTAAATTGTTTTAGACGTTATAGATGTTACAGATATTGTCCACTTGGATGGTGTGATAACACTGCGCAGTTTGAAGTGTTCAAATCAATCATAGTAAAAGTTATTTTGAACGTACCCACATCATTTGCAATAATGCTAGACGGACCGACGGTACAAACTACTTCCCCATCTGTCGATACGCTACGATAGTGTCACGTGGTTGATAAGTCAGTAATAGTGGTAACAAAGCATTACGCGGATAAGATGCCAGTGATAGGCGACTGCACGGCCCCGGTCCACTGTTTAGAATGGAGATTTTCTCAGGATTTAAAAACAGTTGGAAACATTTGAGATATTGTAAGTACTAAGCTGAAAAAATTATATACCATTGGCCTAGTGGTTTTTGGATATTTTACTGTAAAATTAAACTACCTTTAAAACCGTAAGTAAACGGAGTTTCCTTGCCGAAGGGCAGCATTTCGGTAAAAATTAGCTAATAAAATATTTCTTATTCACATTTCATGTCCAGTTTTTTTCCTCATGTGGTCAGTAGGCCGTGTAATAAGCGGGATAATGTACAAGCAGTTTCAATTAAAAGATCAAACTATTTGAAAAGTGGCTATTCAAGTCACACACATACCAAACATTTTGCGCTTAATTGCACTCTGTTGCTATTTTCGTTCTTAATGTTCTGGATATGTGTTTGCTATCGTCTATTGCAAGATTAGTTTAATTAAATTTGAAAGTAACTTTCGTTTTCCTTCACTTCTTCAAATGTAATTCACCATATAGGGAAAAGTGAACCGGTTTCAGGCGCAGCAACAGTTCAAACTGACCTCGGCCACTGTCAACCGCAACCCCGCCTTCTTTCATTTGATTGGCCAACTCAATCAGATTGACATTGAAGAAAGCTGCTCTGAGATCAGTTATCTAGGCGTAGTTATCTAAATCTTTCGCCACTTTTATTACACACTATGGAAAAGCCACAGCGCACTGGACCTCGTGTCTGAGATGGGATGGGGAAAACTTGTTTAGCGATCCATATGTTTCGTGAAGTGTTCTTGGCAATAAACAGATCAGCACTGTAAATTTCACGAGGATAACTGTGAATGTCATTGGTTCTTGGGCATCATGTTTTTGCTGTGAAAGAACACTTAAGAAGTTGCTGATGTGCTGCCATATGTCAAATTGGTCATGTAGTCTTCCCTAAAATATATAATATACAATGAACATCATACAGTACATCTGATTCTGACATGACATGAAGGTGAGTCGATGATGGGAGGATTTCTGTTTTGGTGGGATCTGTAACTTTGAAAACCTTTCTCACCAGGTAACCGACTCATTTGCAAGTCCACACGTCCAGACCTAAGCGGTTGCATTTTCTCCGCAGGTTTTCAGGTGGTGTATGATTCATCCAAACCATCAGGACAGCGTGTTAAAAGTGTGAATGTGCTGTGCACCGACTGTCGAGTTCCCCGTTATGAGTCGCTTGACCCAAAGAAGATTTATAAACTGGTGATGCCCTCTTATCTGGTGAATGGAGGAGACAACTACACCATGATCCAAGAATTGAAGCTCAAACACGACAGCGGTGAGTCTTCTACAGCAGGGGTTTGCTTTGATGTCCCCTTTGTGTGCATTCAAGCATGTGTGTGCATTGCACCCCAACAAGCATTATAATCTAAATTTTAGAATTTGAATTAAACCAAAAATGTATACAGTTGGAACATCAATTATTTTGGTGGTGGTCTGATTTTTCTGATGTTTGGTAGCATAAAATCTATTATAAATTTCTATATTTCATAATATGCCACAAAATATGTGGCGCCCCAAAAGGGTCCACGACCCCCAGTTTGAGAACCACTGTCCTACAGTACATCACAGTTCATTTCTCATACAGTATATCTCCACAAACTCTCGGCAGGTGATCTGGATATAGCAGTTATCGCCAGTTACATCACAGAGAGAAAGAGGCTTCATCCGGTGGTGGAGGGACGAATTCAGTTTGTCAGTTCTGCTGTTGGACGGCGAGGATCTCTCCTGCTGCTCATGTGGTCCTTCTGTCTCATGTTTCTCTATTAGACTAGACCTCTTTTGGTGAACAAGCTTGTGAAATGACGTGGATGTGTAGCCATAAATAATCCAAAGTATAACTAGCGTCATAGAAAGAGACATTTATAATAAACACTGTGAGGATATAAGAACAACATCGGTCATTTAACTCATGTTATTATCTTTGTGCATGCCAGAACTGAATTTAATTATTTGCCCAAGGAGATTACAAACAAAGTCGATACAAAGGCATGAATTGGGAGACGCGATTGCTGATATCCACATCAATCGCATCTTCTAAACAAGTTAAGCAGAAAATTCACGAAAAGAGCTTTATATAGAGTTCTACAATATCCTTAAACCATGTTTTTAATAAATTCATAGCTTCAGTAAGAGTCCAATGTTTATGATGGATTAACTACAGAACATTTTTACAATGTGAGATTTTAAAAACAAGCATATTTTAGGTATAAATGAAGCAGATATATTAAAATGTAACTTTTATTACTTTTATTTACTAAAATCAGAACATTTACAAAATACATTTTTCAGGGGTTTGCACATGTCTCCTACTGTTATGAAATCACATCAAATGTAGCATAATGTTTCATGTTTTTTTAAGTGTTTTACTTTATGTAAATGTCTGAAAGGACAATGTCTCCGTCACGTTAGATCACTGTAGTGTGTTAAATAAATGCTGTTTCACCCAACCATATGTCTCCTCATGTTCTGCACTGTTACAGCGGGAGGAATATGAGCAGGACTCCAATCCATGAAACATGAAACACTTCTTCATTACAATGAATAAATAGTGGAATTTTGCTAGTCAGATAAAATGTGTTGTGATGTTAGTTCTCTTCCCATGTGTCTCACATCCATCTGTTGGAGACCGAGAGATCCGATTTTTGATTCTCCTGGAGACAAAACAACAGAATTAATGGAATCAGACCATTACAACTCAGACATAGTTAGAAGCTTTAAAAGAAACAGCTATAACATAAAAGTACAGTGTCCTAAATCTGAAACCTTCATTATATGACACCTTTAATTATAGAAGAGAAATACATAAAGTACTTTAAAGATTCTCCTTTTGCGTTTTCATGAAAAAATAATGACAGAATATTAATTTATGGGTTAAATATTTCTTAATTTTCTGTGAGAATATGATGCAGAAGGAGAGTCACAGTACCTTACAGAGCTCTGGAAAGAGCTCCTGAACAGCGATGTCGAGTAACAAGTATGTCATCTGTTAGAGAGAGATGCAGAGAGTTAGAGAGAGAGAGTGAGTGAGAGAGATAGAGAGAGAGAAAGAGAGAGAGAGAATGACGATGAGTCTGTCAGGTCACACCTGTTTATTGAGCAGCGGCTGCTGAACGGCAGTGAAGAGTAACTTCACCCCCTCATACCTCGCTTCTTCACCGATACATTTCCCCACTACGTCTGAAAACACAAATCAAGTCTTTCAGAGATGGACACACTACCGAGAGGATGAATATTGCTGCAGTTAACATGCCAGAGGAGAACTGTCCCTCCCGGTTGAGTCTGGTCTCTCCCAAGGTTTTTTCCTCAACTTTTATACACATAAACATTTATAATGGAGTTTGGGTTTCTTGCCACTGTTGCTCACTGGGAGAATCAATGGAATCTCACTGTTAACTTCTGACATTTCACGTGTGTATTTTGCATGATATGGTATTATTGCAAATTTGCTGTCAATTTGCTCAATTATTGCAAATTGCGCAATATACCATATTTCTGGTTTATTGTAAATATCTGGTAATTCACCCATAAGCACCTACTCTGAATAATAATTGTAAATGTAAGTCTTACATATTACGCAAATTATAATTTTACAATGAATATGCTTTAATTTATAATTAAATGTTTCTTACAGTCCAATAGAGCACTTATTTAAGTTTTGTTTCATTGATGTACATTACATAGAGAATAGCCTGCAATGATTCCTTCTATTTTATATCTTTATTCTGTAGGGGTGTAACAGTACGCGTATTCGTACCGAACCGGGAAAAATTCTGAATGAAGTCATCATTCCTCTGCCCTACTCCTGCCCTTGGAGATGAGACTGCGGAGTGAACAGGGCATTTATGTGCCATTATGTAGGTGTTTGGAATGCACTTGGCAAAGGAAGCGACATCATTTCCTCATTATCTTCATCTGGTGTGTTCAAGTGAAAACGAAGCATTGTGTCCGTCAGCGATGTCGCTGTTTTAATGGCATAACTTAATGTTAACGTAATGCAAACAACTGTTTGCAAATAAACAATATATTTTACATTTTGAAAAGTTTAATATACACTAGTGCTTATATATTATATAGCATATTTTAAAAACTGTTTATTTGAAAGTGCTTAAGTTATGCCATCAAAATAGCAAAATCTGCTGACGGACACAATGCTTCGTTTTCACTTGAACACACCAGATGAAGATAATGAGGAAATGATGTCGCTTCCTTTTCCAAGTGCATTCCACACGCGTACATAATGGCACATAAATGCCCTGTTCACTCCACAGTCTAATCTCCAAGGGCAGGAGTAGGGCAGAGGGATGATGACTATATTTGCAATGTTGCCCGTGATTGTTCTGTACGAATACACATACCGTTACACCCCTAATATAAAGTATAATGTCTTTTATTAATCTATTATTATTATTAACATTTCCTTTTAATTGTAATCTATGTAAAGCTGCATTATAAATACAATTGAATTGAAAAGATGTCCTAAACTGGTAAGTGTTAGAGTGCTATCTGCAGAAGCACCTGGCAGGTAGTTCATCATCTCTTCAAAGGTCTGCTTGGCTCGTTTCTGTTGGTCTTCAGGAGAACGTGCCTCTGTGCTCTCACAGAAAACTGCATCTGCAGAGGTTCAGCATTGAGAAGACCGAGCAGACCGTTTGACGCATGCAGGTGAACACACAGTATGTATTTATATGATGTACAGTATTGAGGGATGTTGCGAATGAAAGCGCTACCTCGCAGGAGGGTGATGAGAGACACCAGCCGATTTTCTTGCATGATCTGCTCAAGTTTAAAGTGGAAATAATGTTCCACATACGCCTCCAGAGTTCTCTTCAGGAGAATACGACCCGCGCTCAGAATGTGATGAAGCCAGTCGGGCATGTGGAATATCACACGGCCTGCGCTCATACATCACAAACACTTAAACACGAGCAAGGGTTGAGATGGAACTATTGTTGGAAAGCATACGGTTTGTTTTCTTTACCTATGTACATGAGGTAGTCATACGCTCCGTCCACCTCCATCAGCTCCATGAAATAATTCTGGTTGTGTTTTCTCTCGAGGCCCTCGGGCAGATTGGCATTGTTTCTGTATAACTCGTTGAACAGCTAAATAACACGACGGGGAAAATGTTGATTACAATAAAACAACACACAACATCTGTGGTCCATTTCTCGATCTATTCTTTTTCAAACTCGGTGCCTTTTCTGGAATGACAATGAAATGTATTCAAAGACGTTTGTGCTTCTTTCAATAGAAGACAAAAGCTAATGTCACCAAACCCAATGAACACCAATCATCACATTTAAAATCTTCTTATAAATTCTCATTTTATTTGATGTCGGTATAAAACTGAATATGTACGTGTGTGTATATAACAGTAGTGAACACACCTTCTTGTCGTTTTCTGCCGTGGGACTGAGGATGGTGAGCTCGGGTCTGCTGGGTTTTGGTTTAGGAGATTCACATGAGCTGAAGAAGGACTGAATGAACGGGTCCAGGTTCTGTCCTTTCTGCAGAACACACACACATCATCAAATCACAATAAAACTATGCTCAAGTAAACATGTCAAATGTTATTAAGAACGATCGAGGTGTTTAATGCCAAACCCCAACACAGATGGGTTCCAGTGCAAATGCGGTGTTTGTGTGAAGAAGCACACGTGAGTCAATATTGTAATCAAAGGTTTTATGTTTGTCAAAATGTCATTTACACTTTTATTTGATAAAGCATTAAAGCCCTCATGTCGTGCCTGACAACGCCCCCTAGCTGTTGTAAAATGAACTTCATGGGGATTAGTGTTTTTATAAAACGGTTCTTCCATATGCCAAGGAAGGGTTTCATCAGATAAAACACAGCAAAAAAGATGTAATTATATTAATACACATATTATTCTTCAGTCAAACAAAGTCATTCCTCAGATACAATACAGAATAATATTGATAGTAAACTCCATGTATATAATAATAACTAATAATCATAATCATCTGTGTATATAATAATTGATATTAACCAAAAATAATTATAATCATCTTCACAATGTAATAATTAACAATAATAATAACAATCATCTCACTAAATATAATAAATAATACTTATAATCATCTCCACTTGAAGAGTTTGGTACCAAAATGAGATAACTCAGTTAGTTATTAGGTTCACATGTTTTTATTGTGTTATTTAGCTGTATTTAGTTATTATGGCTTATATCAAAACAAACCAACTGCAGATTTGATCCTTGATAATTCGTTGAATGCGTTTCTTTTTACAGTATATGTCGTGTATGTACTTGTACAATTATTACAGGTATATTAAAGAATATGCATAGTGATGATTGTTAAACGTCTGTCAAAAATGTTACGATTTAACAAATAATTCTGAAGCAGTAATGAAGACTTTCTCTGGATTACAGTCAAAGGGAAGAGGAAATCTTTTTTTTTCTTTTTTTAAACAAATAATGGCCAGAAATGTTCCTACATGACTGACTCGATTTAAAACAGATGTGAAACAACTTCAGTCATCTTCAATGTGTTTCACAAGAAAAAGGTTTATTAAGGGGAGAACAATCTCTTTACAAAGAATAAACTGGATCAATGTTGATCTTATGAATAGTTCACACAAAAATGGTCCCCATTGACTTTCCATAGTAGGAATAAAAATTCATAAATTCAAGTGAATAGAAAACATTTTTAGGTCCGGTGAACTATTCCTTTAGCTTTCAGAACTTCCTTTAGAAGAAACTTACAGCAGAACACATCATATACTGCAGTAAATTCACATAACAACATTAGGCTGTGTTCAGACTTGACTTCTTTTTGACTTCTAAAACAAAACCCCGGCAGTGTTTGACTTCTGAGGCAGCGTTTTGGACAAAGGCAGCCCAGAGAAACAGATAGGCAGCGTTATAGAAGTCTATTTGAATTATAAACAGAGAGCGTCTTTGTTTATACACATATTTAAAAACTACAATACAAATTTCTCGCTAGAAATCTAACTTAAAAAGTGAAAGTTAAACTTACATTTATACAAAACTATGCTCCTACGGGCGTTTCGGCCGGCATTTTATTTCTTCGAGCTTGAGCCTTAACGACCAATCACGTTCCTCGCATGTTGTCATAAAAAAGACAGGTCTCCGTCATTGGTTGTGAAAAAGGAGCTTGACGTAGGGCGTTATTTTCAGAAAAGTTGAACTTTTTTCATCTTCAAAAGACGATGTGAGCGGCAAAAAAGACGCCAGCCCTGGCGTTAAAAAAAGCACTCAGGACGTTTTTGGAAAACACGCTTTACTGCACAGGATTATAATGTACAACAGACGCCTGCAGCTTCAGAAAAGGAGTCAAGTCTGAACACGGCCAAACAAACCATTTCCTCTGAAGTGAAAAGACAGTTTATCTTAATTCATACCTCTTTAATGAGTTTCCCTGGAACCGACTTAAAAATCTTCCCTACAGAAGGAGAGAGAGAAAACAACCCATCAGACAGTCATGTGTGAATTATTGGACACGGATCTTTGGAATCCAGAATATTTAGGGGTGGATTCTCGGACAGGAATTAATTTAAACCAGATTTAGTTAAATTAGGACATTTAAATCGTTTTGAGAAACACGCCTTAAAAAAATGTATATAACTTTTGTGCATTTTGAGATAAAACAAGACCATGATGTATTTTAAGATATGTCACTGCTAACTGTGTTCAGTTTAGACAGCTCGAACATTTATTTCAGTCGACGACTAGTCTCAAACCTTGTCTGGAAAACCACCACATTGAGATCAGAGCAGCAGTTTCAATATAAATCTACATAAAGCGTCACATATATGTGTTGTTTTTTCCAGTGGTTAACTGTGTTCTGTTCTTTGTTAAGCACTGCAGGTCTACAGCGGATGTCTGTGGTTTCATGAAATAAGATCATGGAAACATTTTGCCATGTGAGGCCTTAAAATACTACATGAACGGCAGTGAAAGACAGTGTTGTGCAACTTACTTCCAAACTCCAATACATTACAGAATACTTGTTACTGTAATTTAAATGTAATCCCTTACAGTACAATATTACTGTCTCAGAATTGTAATATGTTACATGACCTCCTCGCGGGAGGTCTGCATTCGGTAAAAATGAGCTTATCAAATATTCACATTTTATATCCAGTTTTCGATCACACTGTGATCTTGGTTTATTTCTGTCATTAAAACCGGCTGAGATAAATTTGGAGTTTTGTTTAAATTCTTAAACAAAATCAAGGATATTACTTTAAAGACACGGATCACATTAAAGTGGTTTTATTTCTCAATGTTGCTAATGTTTAATGGAAATAAATAAAACCTGATTGGAAGTTGCTAAATGGCACTACAGGGTGCCATGTGCTAATGAGCATATCCACGACATCATCACTTATACAGGTGAATGATTGGTCCCTAAAAACACAGTTTTTTATGTGTGGCTCATTTCAGGAGGGATGATGTGTCTTAGTGATGTGAAACATACCCAGGTTCACATCTGAGCGAGCTCGGTCTAAAAACTGAGACTCCATGCTGTGTGGAGACAGAAAGTCAGCCAGCAGTTGACTGTTACTCAGCTCCGGATGAAGCAGCAGGTTCTTCACAAACACAAAACAACGAACAACACACGTGAATTTATCTCAATATTAAAACAAAAGTCATTCCATTTAAACAAACACGCAATGTGCCATTTACATAATACACCAATTCCTAAACATGGCTTTAATATGCACATATTACTGTTCTCAGACTGTACAATGATCTTCCATTGTGATCATTGTTCACTTTATCTTCTATTCTTTGTCGTTCATTCATCATTCAGCTTTTTTCTCGACACTTACACCATGATGGACTTTTGTGACGTGTTTACTCGCTGTTGTCTATGTGATGGAGCTAATGTAAATCACCTGTAAATAATCCTGAAATTCAACGCGTTTGGTGGTTAAGAATTCATAATTCTTTGGTCCAATGATTCTTTTGGAAGGCAGCTGTGCGTCCTGGAATGAACCTGAACAAGCAAAGCAAACTGATCATTTACATTCATTCATTCAGACAGAGAGAGAGAGAGATGTGATGAACTTTACCATGAAACTCTGTGAGTTTGGACTCCAGCACGTAAAACTCTTGATATCTTCTGTACACAATCCAGCTCTCCATTTCATGACCCACTGCACAAATTACACACAATTCAATTGATAGATTATAAATATATATTTTTAAAAGCAACCTGTGTAAATACACACATGTAATATTTTGATGTAGCTGTTTATATGTGTGACGGTGACTCAATTTGATAGATCAGTGCCTCTCAAAGTGTATCATGTGCGGCCCCCGGTGACCTGATGCGGTATTGAAGGTGCTCTGTGGCCTAAATCGGGAATTTTAACTTCAAAACTATAAAACATAGTTAAGACTTTGAATACAATAGATTTGTGAACCTACTGTAGCTTTTGTTACACACTTTGATGTCATTTGTAAGTACGCAGTGTTTTGGATTAATAATAAATCTGTTAAACGGATGTTACAGACCAGTAAAACTTTATTAAACTGTATATTATACAATAATAAATCCTGATCTAATTTAGTATATAATTATCTGTACATAATTTAACTATTTCAACAAAAGAAAGTTAAAAAAATAGTTTGAAAGTGAATAAAATGAGAACTTTCTGGGGGTTTGGTCTGGTTTAGTTTGAACCGATCAAATTTTGTTTGCTCTTTTCATACATACTGAGATTCTAATTGTTTTGTGCAAAAGGCAGAGAGATAAATGAATAAAATAAAAATAACCGAATTTATGGATCTTTGAGAGACACAACCCCCACTAGGGATGTAATGAATCATGATGCGATTGCGATGCGATTCAAGATACTGATCTCATGATACGATTTATTCACATTTATTCTTACAAAATGAGTTGAGAGAAATTAGAAACAAATGCCCTTTTATTATTACTAAAGTGCTGCACATTTCTTTGTAAAACTAAAATATTTAGTGTGTCAAATAACAAAACTAAACTGCATATTTAAAAAAACAAATAATAATAATACAGAAGTCTCTTGAATTTTAACAAATTAAGACTTTGTCTGTGCTTTTCTTGGATTTTTTTACATTTAAAGGGGTCATTTGACTCAGCTTAAAAAAAATATTATTGTTTGTTTTAGATGTAATACAATGTGTTTACACAATTTAAGGTAAGAAACGCTGTATTTTTCACGTACCGTGCATGTTTGTATCTCCTCTTTGCTCCGCCTCTCTGAAACGCGCAGATATTTTACAAAGCTATGATTGGCCAGGTCACAAGTGCGTAGTGATTGGCCGAATACTGCATGGAAATGTAACGCCTCTTACCATATTCGGAACATCAGGCTGTGACGGTACAATGAGATTTACAAGACCGCCCACCTTACTTGCGTATACATTTAGGTGGTCTTAGTCAAATCATACCACAAAGTGACGTACATGTGTGGGGGTGTGGTTACACGAGGCGTTTCAGGCAGGTCTGGGTGAGCATTCGCTTTTAGATAGAATGCATCTTTTGTTTGTGCTTCACACATACATTTTTGCAATTTTACGTGTCTAATACATGCATGGGCGACTTATCACTCCAAAGACACAGATAACACGTGTTTCCGCCATGTGACCCCTTTAAGAACTATCAGCATATCCATGTTTTCCAAGTTTGCAGTGAACACAGCGGCCCCTGCTGTTCAAAACATGCACTGCGATTCAAATAACATCTCAACTGGCTTGAATCGTCATTAATATAAAGAACTTTTAACCGGCTCAGGTTGAGTCCTCACATGCCTATCCCACACTAATGGTTTCATTGCGATAAGCAGCTTTTAGTAGATCATCTCTTATTTTAAGGAAGATGTGAATAATCATCAGCTTCGGAGTATTTCGGAGTATTTTCCTCAAGACAGATGTGTATGGGTCAAAGAAATTTGCAAAAGTGATTTTATGTCCACAGAAAGCTGTCTACATCTTGGTATCTTTCAACTATATTTTTGGAGAATAAAATGTCAAATTTGGTCGAAAAATAATTGCAATGTGCAAATTCAAACAAAATGCTTATTCTGACTTGTTCATGTTAATATATATAAAAGAATAAGTGCCTATATCACATTTTGTTGTGCTTTAACTGAGTAAAAACATTCTTATTGACAAATGGGCAAAACCGATAGGATAGTGGCAAATTTAAATATATATACATTAGCTGTAACTAATTAGCATTTGGGTCTTTTAATTTGTCATAAATAGATTTTTGTTGTAAATATGAATGACAAGATTGTTACACTAAATGACATTTTAGTGGGCGTCTAGTTTAAATCAGGGGAAAATGTCTGATATTTATTTTTTTGCAAAGAAAAAATAAAACAAATAGGCAATTAAGTTACACAGAAAACGTTACTTTTTTTTAGACTTTTCGATCTTTGACCCATATACAAAGTTCTCCTCACCGTTCTTTCTGTCGTGTCGTTCCACCTCGATGTAGAAGACCGGTATCCGTTCTTTCTTAACTTCATCTTCATAAAAGTCCACAAATGGGATGGAGATGGTCCAGGCGGAGAGGTTCCTCAGTGTTCCTGGTGTTCCGGCGTTCTCCATGGGCCCTGGAGAGTCATCCTCAAGCACCATCGCTGCCTCCTCCACCTTCAAAAAGGAGTTTGTGCTTCAGTTGTGCTTACTAATGATTAACATCATGTATCAAGCTTTTATTCATATGGTGTAAGAAGTGAAATATCTCACGGTGTCGTCTTCTCCTTCGATCATGGCGTACTGAGGCAGCAGAGCTCCTTCCATCGTGCTGCTCTTGAACACGCCTTTAATCTTACTGCCGATACGACTGATGCCAGTCGACTCGCCTCGCTTCGATGTGTTCCTGCACCCAAACACACACGTGATCACAACCTGAATTCAGACACACTTCACACTGTGTTAAAGTCACGTGACCAACGACAGGAACAGCGTGCCTTCACAACACAACAACAGACAAACAAGCAAACGATGGCAGACAATGGAGTCCAGTGAAGCCATGCATCACACCTTCTGCGTCTGCTCGACCGGTTTCACCCCAACAGAACCAATCCTAATGTTTCAAGGAATCGTTTCATCATCCGGATGTCATTCTCAACATAAACGACACAGATGCCACTTTGGCTGATGAAATGTTGCTCAACATTGGCGCCATATTGAAGAGGGCAAGACTGCCATATTAACAGATACAAGTGAACGGGTAGCTGTGTTCTTCAGGATTAAGAGCACAATGATGTTTATTAAAACATTGGGAAAATTGTCTAATAAATCATTGCAATTAATGATCTGTTTTGACATTTAATTCTCATAAGTTTTTGATTTGGCTTTGAAATGAATATGTGACCCTGGACAACCAAACCAGTCGTATGGGTCAATTTTTGAAATTGAGATTTGTACATAATCTAAAGGGTGAAAAATAAATCTTTCTACCGGTGTATGGGTTGTTACGAATCTGAGAGTGCGAAAAAATCGAAATATTGAGAAAATTGGCTTTGAAGTTGTTTATTAAAGTTTTGATATATTTAGGATAGGAAATTTACAAAATATCTTCATGAAACATGATCTTTACTTAATATCCTAATGATTTTTGGCATAAACAAAAAATCTATAATTTTTACCCATACAATGTATTTTTGGCTTTTACCTTAAATGTTACCGTGCTACTTAAGACTGGTTTTGTGATCCAGGGTCACATATATTTAAGACTTTGTCTTGAAAACACATGGAAAATAAGTATTATGACCTATTGCATTATTGCTCCTGAATGACATATAGCAATTTTGCTCCATAAACTCTTTATTCGTTGCTTTGGATAAAAGCGTCTGCTAAATGACTAAATGTTAATATAAAAAATGGGCTTATCATAGACTTAAGGTTTAGGCCTTTACGTGTGAATAATACGACCGCAAAATACTTGTAAATGGAGTCAATTGATCAGGAGTGAATTGAAGCCACCGTTAAAACGCTGTCAGTCATAGAAAAGCTTCTAGTTTGTTATTTTCTCACTTGCAAGATTACAATAAAAAATGTCTTCTTGGTTTTCACACTGAGATTAGTTTAAATAATATTCAATTGTACTGCAGGTTATTTTGATGGTTTATCCTTTAAAGATCTTTTGATGTGATGGTGTTGTGTTGGTACATATAACCAGTTTTACCATACTTTAGATACAATATGTACAATAAAACAGCTCCCCCTAGTGTCTTCTATAGAGATGTATAATTGCGATGATCTGAAACAATCATGATAAGATGAGTGTGAATAATGGTGACAGCCCTACTCTTGTCCGCCCCGATATGGCGTCAACGGTCACTTCTGTGTTTGCCCATGATTCTAAACGTGTTTGTAGTTATTCCTCTTCATGGATCAAGAATCTGTCGAGCTCAAAAGCAAAGATCCACCAAAAACAACAAGATCCAGGTTTGGAACGATTGATGATTTGAAGAATTCCTTTAAACATCACAGGGCAAACTGGTCTAAGATGAGCAGAACGCTGGGAAGGTCTTCCAGACTTACTTCTTGGAAGCGGGGAGGGGCGTGAGTGTTAAGATGGACTGGATGGCTGTGGGTGAGACTCTGGGGGTGATCGATGGAGATCTGTGACCAGTCATGTAGAGGCCAGCCAGAGGAATGCTGTCAGGTCTTCATGAAGCAAACAAGCATGCCAGCCCGACACATGCCACAAAAAACACGCCACAGATAAGCATCAGCAGTGAAGGACTAGAGATGATTCAAAGGAACGTCTTTCGGTTTGATGGACCTTATTTTATTTCATCATGTTGTCTCGTGCATATTACACAAAAAAACACCCATCACACCGGATCAAGATGAACAGGACTTTTTCCATCGAACAACAACAACAAATCTAGCTAGGGAGGATGAAATCATGACTGAATTGATCAATGTTTGCCAGGAGTTTGGTTCGAGGCAGACCAGGATGGTTCACCCTTTTTTGACATCATTTTCTACCATTTTTCTATTGATGATTAATTTGCACAATATTGGAATTGACACTATGAATCATTCTAGATAATTCCAGTTCTCTGATATCGCAGCAGCTTTCCATCCAATAACATTCAGCAAATCAATTTTAATGTTCAAATAGCACAAAATACTGTGATAATACAGTATTTCAAAATTAAAGTCCTTGAATTATTGTGAAATGAAAATCTGATAGCCTCACATTCTCAATCCATGCACGTTCTGGATAAAAAAGATTTGTCAGCTCCAGTGTTTCTGAATGACTGAACACATCTGTCTATAGTACCATCATCTATTGTACTTCAGAGAAAACCTCTCTGGATATTTCTCCTAAAATATCCGTTGCAAAATACCTAAAAATAGGGATTAAATCTAGAAGAACAATTCACAACCACGAAATACAGTGGAAGTCTTTTGAAAAAGAATCAGGTGGTTTACAGCCGTGAGGAGGGATGACGAGAAGCTAATGTCCAGTTTATGACAAGCATGCTAAGATCAAAACTAAATATCAGTAAACAAATCATAAACACTTGATCTCTTCCTCAGCTTTGCTATCAGGCGGAAATATTCTCGATGACTTTCATGTATTTTTTGGTGGCATGCTGTTAGAGCGCTGGACTTAACCCACATGAATAAACTTACCTTAAATCTTCCATACTCAAATTCCTGGAACAACAGGCAGAAAGTGGATTACTGTCTGACCCGTACACGTCTGTCACACAAACACGGCTCCATACTGAACCTCACTGACACACTCCGTCATATCCTCAGATCGTGTGACATCATCGCTTCAGCACAACCGTCATACCGCTTCTGTCCTTCTGAAGCCTCGTCTCATTTGTATTTTTGGCCATAAATTATTATTCTTAGTATTATAAGTCATGCTTTATTTTTGTCACCGGGTTTTGCAAATATCTAACCAATAAAGCATATTAAAAAGTGACGACTTCGACAACACAGTATTTGATTGTTAAAAACATATGTGTTATATTATCATGTCTTTTTTCATTTTCTGAAAAACGGAATTTGGACGTCTGAGGTTTGAGAAGGACAGCGACAACATGGATCATTCACATTCTATCTTCATATCAGTTTTCTGGCTGTTATAGAAGATTTCTACCCGTCACAAGCAGAATGACGAAACTGCCGTTCCCTTTCTGTCGGTCTCTCGACGTTGTGTCGAGAACGACAGATGGGGTTCGTCCTTGAGAACCAATCAACTCTGACTACTATAGAAAAGGCCAATGAAATTTGGCGAATGAAATTTGCATGCCGGACTCCGCCCCCGGATATCCGGTATAAAAGGAAGCCGGCGTGCAGCATTCATTTACCTTTTGTTCTTCAGAGCCTTCACTCTTGAGTACAACTTAGGATTCAAAATCCTCTACAAACTACACTGCTGGTGCTACGACGTGTTGCAGCGGATCGTCCCTACCTGCAGCGACCTTCCCCTGGGCGTCTCGGCGGTTCCGGAGGTGTAAGAGATCTTCTAAAAAGTCCTTTTCAGGACTGACTGAGCATTCTCCAGCGCGGCATGTCCCGCTGTTCTCTTGGGTGCGGCACCCTCATCGAGGAGGGGGATGGACACGATCGCTGCATTAGGTGTCTGGGCGTCCAGCACACTGAAGCAGCGTTCGTTGACACATCTGCCCGCACTGCGGGCAGATTGTCTTTCAGAAGTTGCGGTCACGGGTGGCTGTCTTCCTACGGGAACCAGCCACCATTTCGTTCGCTACCTGGGCTGTGACATCTGTGGCTACGGCACTGATGACCACCCACGTTAGCAGCGTTAGTGATATGGGGAACTCTGCGAACGTAAACCCGCCAGCCAAGTGCTCACGGGCCGATCGCACCCCGATTCGCTCTTCTAAACGTTCCCCAACCGGCGGTGGCATACCGTCCGGATCCTCACGCACACACTCGGAAACGATGTGTGACGTAGATGAGACGTCGCTCGCAGCATCGGAGGGAGACTGGCATCCGGCTCTGACGAATCTGAGCTCCACCCCCGGGTCGAGTTCTAGAGGAAGCAGAAGTGATGCCACCCGTGCTAACCCGGGGATGCGTGGTTCCTGGGGTCGGAGCGCGGTGCAAACCGCGCCCACCCCGGGTTCCATGTTTTTCCCGGAAGTGCATGAGGAGCTGTGTAACTTGGAACGCTCCACGGACCGTTCCAGTGAAACCAGCTCCGGCTCCCTTACTTCCCTCGATGGTGTGGCAGCCAAGGTCTACGTCGACATCCCCCGGGTGGAACGTCCGCCCGCGGTGCACCTGTGCTGCGGACGGCTACCACCTGGTGGGAATCGGCCACACCTACCGCCCAAAGCACGCAGACTTCGGCTTCACGGTGTCGAAGGCTTGCGATGCCGCGGGCCAGGCTGCCTCCTCTCTCTACGCCATGGCCATCCTGCAGGTCCGCCAGGCCTAGGTGTTGAGAGAGCTCCACGAGGGTAAGGCCGACCCGGGTATAATGCAGGATCTCCGTGCCACCGCTGGCAGCGCTCTACGGGCCACCAAGGCGGTGGCACGGGCCCTGGGTCGGACGATGTCCACGGTAGTGGTCCAGGAGAGACACCCCCGGTTATACCTTGTGCAGAGGAGTGACACCAAGGAAGTCCGCTTTCTTGATGCACCCATCTCACAGGGTGGGTTGTTGGTAACACCGTCGAGGACTGTGCTCAGCAGTTTTTGACGGTGAAGCAGACAGTGGCAATAAGCCACTTTTTTTTTTTTCACACCGCGACTCGGCCGCCTAGAGGCCTCCGAGATCCCGCGTGACGTCTGCTGCCCTTCAACCCAGGACCCCTTCGACATCGGCTCCGGTTCCTGTGCCCCCACTGGCGGCACCCCGGTAGCAGAGGTCGAGGGGGAAACCTCCACCCCGTCAGCTACCTTCTCGCGAGAAGGGACACTGACGGGAAGACCCCAGGGAGGACAACTTCGGGCCCGAACCTTCACAGCCACGGCTCTGATCGGTCGGTACGGGACGACTCCTGCCTCGTCACCTAAGCCGGGCCCTTATCAGGGCCTGGCGCCCACTTACTCACAGAGTTTTTCCGTTCTCCCCGGGTGTACTTACAGCCGATCGCACACTCCACTGGACTGTGCTCGGCGAACCGACCTCACACCCTGGCGAGGTGTGAGGTCGTACACATACGACAGCTGTCACCACTCTCAACCGACAGTGCGTGCCGTTGTCCCGCCAGGCAGGTAAAAAGGCGGAGCCATCCTTCCCTCCGGGGACCCCCGCGACAGATGGTTAGCTCCGCCAGCCGACGAACCACCCCCCGTGGGAATGGTGAAGCAGACTGCCCCCTTCGTCACCCTGTACAGTCCCTGGGAGCTCAAGAGCTGCCCACACTGTCTCGCTGGCTAATGCGGGCGGTCCGTCTTGGTTACTCGATCCAGTTCACCAGAGACTTCTGGGAAAACAGGCATCGAGTTCGTCCAAAATCAAGACGTTCAGTGGGTCACGACCTGCACTTCATCATTCCCAAGAAAGACGGCGGGTTGCCATAGGTCTGCGTACCCTGAACTAGCACCTTCACGAGCTGCCGTTCAGTTGCTCACGCAGAGGCGCATCCTGACATCTATCAGGTGTCAGGATTGGTTTGTGGCAATCGACCTGAAGGACGCTTACTCTAATGTCTCGATCCCCTCGACACCGCCCCGTTCCCACGGTTCGCGTTCGAGGGGTGGGCATACCAGTACAGAGTCCTCCCTTTTGGTCTGTCCCTGAACTATCTCAACGACTGGCACACTCGTGGGATCTGTTGTGTACACAAAGTGACCTGGTGCTCTGGCATCTAGATCGATTGGGATTTCAGGTCAACCGAGAAAAGAGCAAACCCTCTTTCTCGGTATGGAACTAAACTCTGTCACCATGACGGCGCAGCTGTCCGCAGCACGCGCCCAGTCAGTGTTGGAACTGGAGGCTCCTGGGACACATGGCATCCTCCGCGGGGGTAATACCCCTCGGACTGATGCACATGAGACCGCTTCAACACTGGCCACAGAGTCAAGTTCCGAGGACAGCGTGGCACACCGGCAGCAGGCCCATGGTGATGACGCCCTGCTGCCGACGCACCCTAACCCCTTGGTCTTCCATGACCTTCCTCCGGGCGGGGTTCCCCTCGGGCAGGTTACGAGGCACGTCGTGGTGACGACGGACGCCTCGCTGCAGGGGTGGGGTGCAGTGTGCAACGGGCACGCAGAAGTGGGGCGCTGGACGGGCCCCCGTCTGCGCTGTGCAATTGCCTAGAGTGGTGTACGCTCACGGCAGCTAACACAAATTGCCCGACGCCTCCTCCTGTGGAGTTAGCAGGTGATCCGCTCCCTGCGGGCCACACACATCCCAGGCAAACTGAACCAGACAGCCGACACGCTCTCTCGTCAGTATACGCCTTGCGGAGAGTGGCGACTCCACCCCCGGTCCAGCTCATTTGGGTGTTGTTCGGACAGGCACAGGTAGACCTCTTTGCCTCCCACGACACCACCCATTGTCTGCTTTGGTACTCCCTGACCGAGGCCCCCCTCGGCACGGATGCCCTGGCGCACAGCTGACCACGGGACGGACGGAAGCACACCTTCCCCCCCAGGAGCCTCCTTGCACAAACACTGTGCTGGATCAGGGAAGAGTAGCACCAAGTGTATTGGTTACATCATACTGATCTAACCGCACTTGGCTTCAGAGTTGAGGCTCTGCACAGCGACTTCCCCTGAACCATTCCCCTGAGAGAGGACCTGCTCTCTCAGGGGAAGGACACGTTCTGGCATCCCAGATCAGACCTCTGGAACTCCCATGTCTGGTCTCTAGACGCGATGAGAAGGTCCAGAGATGGCTACTCCCCCTCTATGGCTGAGACCATCACCCAGGCTAGGGCCCCATCTTTAGGCGGTCACACGCCTCTAGACGGCGCCTCTTCTCGTCCTGGTGTCTCTCTCTCACGAGAAAGACCCACTGAGGTGCTCGATCAGGATTATGTTCCCCTTCTCACGAGACTGGAGACTAACATCTCCCCTCCTCACTGAAAGTGTATGTAGTCGCTATCGCCACTCATCACGACTCAGTTGATCGAAAGTCTCTAGGGCAACACGACCTGGTCACCAGGCTCCTTAGGGGCGCGAGAGGGCGGTATCAGCCTCTTCTCCGCTCCATACCCTCTTGATAGCCCCTCGGAGGTTCCGATCTTCCTCACTGAGTAAGACGACCCTCCTGTTGGCGCTCGCTTCCGTCAAGAGGGTAGGGGACCACCAAGCATTCTCTGTGTCCCCGGATTGCCTTAAATTCGGCCCTGGTAACTCTCACGTTATCCTGAGACCCAGGCCCGGATACGTGCCCAAAGTTCCCACTTCTCCCTTCGGGGACCAAGTGGTGAACTTGCAGGCGCTCCCCATCGGGGAGGAAGACCCAACCCGGTCCGTGTTGTGTCCAGTACGCGCACTGCGCCTCTACTTAGACCGCACACAGAGCTTCCGCAGTTCTGATCAGCTCTTTGTCTGTTTTGGAGGACAGCAGAAGGGGAAGGCTGTCTCCAAGCAGAGGCTGGCGCACTGGGTCGTGGATGCCGTTATGACGGCATTCCGATCTCAGACTCTCATACCCGTTGGCAGTAGGGCTCACTCCAAGAGTTTAGCCACCTCCTGGGCACTGGCAGAAGCGCCTCTCTAGCAGACATCTGTAGAGCTGCGGGTTGGGCTACGCCCAAACACCTTCGCAAGGGTTAACAGCCTTCGCGTAACCCGGTGTCAGCCCACGTCCTGCGTGGCGACATGTAGGACTGGCATCCGGGGGGGCGTATGCCTGCGAAAGCACCTTCCCACCCTCCAAGAGGTTGGGTCAGTGTGCTATCTACCCTTTCCTTCTTACCCAAACACATGGCTAAGAGAATTGGTACCTCACCAGCCTCCCTTCTTACCCACACCCTGGTTAAGAACAGGCATTCCATCCATCACTAAGCAAGCACCTCCTGGGGGTTGGCTGAGCAGAGCAGCCTTCCCCCTTAGGCCGGGACATATCTTGACCTATCACACATAGTTCTAACCGGACCTGTGCTATCAGACGCAGTAACACCCCCTCCGCGGGCTGTTCCGTCTGGCATACCCTCATGACACTGGTTCCCACACTTGGTAACCCATGAGCTTCCCCAGGTGGACCTCCACCTCGCGGTTAACTACCCAGTCCGCACGTTCCATGCGTTCTCCTCCTAGGACGAGACCATACTTTCTCCACCATTTTCCTCCCCACGGGTAGGAGGTGGCCTCTGCAGCGCTTCTCTGCTTAAGAGTGCGCTTTCCCGGTGTAAACCGATCCGGACGGCCTCTCGCCTGTAGAGAGCTAAGGCCCCGTCCGTGAAAGTTACCGGTCAGGGCTGTATCCATCTTTCCTGAAAGCTCTGGAACCCCCCGACCACCACACTGGAAGGTTACAGGTCTCACGAAAGCTTCGAGCTGACACGCCCAGGCTTGTCAACGTTGCTTCGCTGAGATTGTGACGCGATACAGCGTTTGTGGCGTTTTCCATAGATAACCCCATCTGTCGTTCTCGACACAACGTCGAGAGACCGACAGAAAGGGAACGTCTTGGTTACGTCTGTAACCTCAGTTCCCTGATGGAGGGAACGAGACGTTGTGTCCCTTATGCCACAAACCTGTATCGTTTCTGTTGCAGTTTGAGAGGCTCTCAGGCTCTTCAGAACAAGAGGTAAATGAATGCTGCACGCCGGCTTCCTTTTATACCGGATATCCGGGGGCGGAGTCCGGCATGCAAATTTCATTCGCCAAATTTCATTGGCCTTTTCTATAGTAGTCAGAGTTGATTGGTTCTCAAGGACGAACCCCATCTGTCGTTCTCGACACAACGTCTCGTTCCCTCCATCAGGGAACTGAGGTTACAGACGTAACCAAGACGGTATAACCAAAAACCTGTCGCTTTATTTCACCATAATAATACATCAAGATATAGTTTAATACAAACTACATTTCTTTGATGTTAGCACAAATCAACCAAACTCACTTCAAAAATGTATTTATGACTCTTGTGACAATTTACCAAGTGAAATATATCAAACCATTTTGCTTTATAGTATAGAAAAAATGTAATTATTTTAATTATTCATTAAAAACTATTTCGAGTATAATAACTATATTTAAGATTTCCAGGGAAATGTTTGACATCAATTGATGAATGAGAACGTAAAGTAACCTGAAGTTTATTGTTTCAAAGAAGTTGATAGAGAGGCAAAAGTTATGATTACAGCTTTAAATATTGTTTAAGTATTAAATGTTTGTTATGTTTTTTTTATTATTATACAGATTTGGGAAAGGGAGATATGTTTCATTGTAATATCTGTAAAATATTGATGATCCCTCAAATAGATCATTCATATTTTATGCATAACCAAATTACATCTCCTGTCATTTCTGAGTTTGGAATAAATTGGTGCATTTCACTGTTAAATGTATTAACCAGATCCAAACAGACTTGTTTCTGCCGCATGTGCACATTTTGACTCACCTGCTTAGCTTTGAATTTCGAGCGGGAGATTCTGCACCCCACAGCAGGTGTCTGAAATACTGAAACACACAGAACGCTGGTTTAGAGTTGATTCTCATCCTGAGCTCTGGTCAGATCACATCTCCTGTACATTACCTCATCGCTGTGACAGAACATGGGCGTGAAGACGTTCTCCATGAGAGAGAGCACATGCTCGTACGCTTCAAACAGACAGCGCATGGTCTGCAGCTTCACCACGCCTGCGTACGGCCCCAGAGCGACTACACACAATCGTCACACGTCAGAATAGACAACAACGTGCTTTTATTTTCATCAATACAGTATATGACAGGTGTATGAGATGAGACTGACTGTTGTGGATCTCTTCAATGATGAAAGGGTCAAAGCTGATCTTATCGACGCTCTCCTCCAGACAGTACGTCTCGTAGATCTTCTGCACCTCTTCATGTAAACGCTTCATCTCTGCGTCGCTCAGATCAGGATGAAGGATCCTGTCATTAAACTCCTCTGAACACACACACACACATTTATCATGTACGTGCTAGAGACGATTTTTATGAATCTTTATTGCGAAAAAGTGGCAAGGTAGAAAACCTTGGAAAGTTTCTTTCATCATGGATGAAAGAATAGGCCGTCTAAAATATCATTATGTTCTTGATCCATTGATAAAAAGTTGTGATGGCTTTAAGGGATAATAAAACTTATTTTATGAATTACTCACTCTCGAGTCGTTCCAAATCTTTATGCATTTCACTGATGAATATAGAGAAAGATATTTAAATGAATGCTTGTTATCAAACAGCTCTTGACCCCCATTGACACCCATAGTGTCAAAAAAATAAGGTAGTCAAAAGTGCCCCAGAACTGTTTGCTTTCCAACATTCATCAAAATATCTTCTCTTGTTGTTCAACAGAATAAAAAATAGAAAAACATTTTTCCTACTATGAGAGTCAATGGTGCCCCAAAAGTAACTGGTTATGAGCATTCTTCTAAATATCTTTCTTCTGTGTTCAACAGCCATTTATACAGATTTGGAACAACTCGAACATTAGTAAACAATGACTGAGTTTTCATTTTTGGATGGACTGTCCCTTTAAGACAACTCATTTTGTGTTTCCAATTGACCAATTAAAAAAGATTTTCTAATGACGTGTGGCCAGTTAAACCAGCATGAATGAGTTTACTGGTGACAGAAAACAGGCTGTCAATGAAAACACTTTTACTGATAAAAATCGCTTGATTTCTTCAGCCTTCTTCAACAGATTAGTCATAAAGAGTGAAAAAAGCTGAGCCAGGATTTCTGTTCTCTTGTCACACTACACCACTATTGAAATAAAGGAGGAGACAAACGCTGAACTAATGAAGACCGTTTACAAAATCTAAAGTAAAAACACGCACCCTCTCCCTTATACAACATCTTAACCTTTGTCTCGTCTACACAACATTTATTTTCATGAATGTCATTTAGGGTGTGTTCACACTCCACAGTTTTGGTTTGATTGAAAGTTGTGCAGTATAATTAACAACCGAAACAAAACAAGCATTTATAAGATCTTTGTTTGTGTGTACAATGGTGGAATTATTGGTTGCATCAAATATTTCACGAGCTGACATTCACCGAGTGTGTTTAGCCGCCACACAGCATCTCTTTGGATGTTTGGAAGGTGCTGTTATATTATATGTGCCATAAACAATTAGCTTGCGACACTATCAACGTTTTAATTTTTGGTCTGAACTATAAACTGTGCACAAATCCTTTTCATAACTCGATCAGAGGTTTTCAAACTGTTTGTAAAGTTGTGAAGTCAGTGAGGGTTCTTTGATAGATTCTCTCTGTCTACATGTATCCTGGAGTGAACCTTTGTGAACCACTGAGTCGAGTTTGCCCGACTGAATGAATGCCACAGCAGCAAACACACATCTCCTCTCAGGTGGTGATCATGACACACACACATCTCCTCACCTACGGTCAGACAGAACTGCAGGACGTGAACGGCTCCCTCCTCTTTCAGAAAACTCATGAAGCGAAACAACAGGTCCTGCTGATCTCTGATCTCCTTCAGATCCAACTTCAACACCTGACAGAAAAACAAACCCTCGCACGTCACTCGACATCTCAAACCAGATCCAAGAAATCAATCGTTCAATCATGATGGCCGTGTGATTTCGTTCTGCAGGTCTATATGTCATCATTGCAACAGTCAGATAAGCAGATATCAAAACAGCTCTGCGTGAAGCGTAAGTGTCTTTCTGTGAGTCCACCTTCATAAAACTAGTGAGTGTAGCACGCACCGAGGTTTTCTTGTTGCGGGTGTCTGCAAACTTCTGCAGGAATGATACCTGCGCAGTCAGGGGGTCGGTCAATGGCTCCGGCTAAAAACAAACAGATAAAAAGAGACGCAGTCACAGACAAATAAACCGCAGGTGGTGATCTTCTCGTGGTGTTTAATAAGAGATAACTCACAGGAGTATCATCTATGAAGATGAGGATCATGTGATTCACTGTGTCCTGAACAGAAATACAACAAATTCATTTAATTAATCAACTATGAGGTTCTCACATTTCATCGCCTTGAAATGTATATCAGGTATATCAGACATTTTTGTCAAAAGTGAGTTTATATTATGGGACGTTTTCTCTCTATACATTCTATGTACATTTAAGGACTTTTTAGAAAAGAAAGATGAACGTGTTACACTCACTGGATCGGCCACATAGTCCATTATTGGGAGAAAAACCGACCCCGTCATGACCTCCCGAATGAGCAGAGCCAGAGATCTGTGAATCAAGCACAAGGTTCACATGAATCACAAACACAGTCTTCTGACAATGTTTTGCATTATTTATGACTTGTTCAAATATTACAGTTAATTGTGTGTGTGTGTGTGTGCGCGCGCGCGTGTGCATTATAGTGTTTGCGTGTTTCCAGTGTTTGTGTGTATGCATGTGTGTGTTATAGTGTTAGTGTGTTTATAGTATTTGTGTGTTTAATAGTGTTTGTGTGTTTTAGTGTTAGTTTGTATGCATGTGTGTTATAGTGTTTGTGTGTTTATAGTGTTTGTGTGTGTGTGAGTGTTATAGGGTTTGTCGTGCATGTGCGTGTTATAGTCTTTGTGTGTTATAGTGTTATTGTGTTTGTGTGCATGTAATACGGTTTGTATGTGTGTGTTATGGTGTGTGTGTGCGCATGTGTGTGTTATAGTCTCTGTGAGTATAGCGCTTGTTATAGTGTGCGTGTGTTATAGGGTTTGTGTGTGTTATAGTGTTTGTTATCCACAAGTTTCCAGAGGGAGCTACAGTAAAAATGAAAGTTGGTAAAACTTCTAAAGAAGCGGCTGAAGTAACTATTGCAATAACTACAGCGTTGAATAACTTATTTTGATGACAGAAAATGAGACTGTGACTCATTGTAATACTGTTGGGTTCATGTGGGAATCGATCAAAAACAGTTTTGGAAACTGATGAGCAACACCTGTGATTCGTGGCTGCACTTAACCAGGTGAAGCTTATTTCACGTCTTAAAAATAAAGAAATAATCTAAAGTTAAGACTGCGTTCTCCTGTGATGTTTTTAAAAGACGAACTTCACAATGTGGACCACTTATCTCAAGCAAATAGATAATGTACAAGAAACATCAATTAGACTGAAAGTTAATAAGAGAGTTCAAATAGATTCACTTGATCATCGACACACTGTATAAGGTCTTCAATAAAAACGCGAGACAGTAAACTGGATTTACAAGAATTCTTTACTGCATTTTATGGACGTGTTTTCAAAATCTGTTGGAATGCATCACATCATGGGATGAGGACTTATGCTTGGTGTTCAGTAGGTATTTCTTCCACTTATTGTCTTTTTAACAAAAAGTGTTTGTTTGTGAGTGTGTTAGTGTGTTTTATAGCGTATGTGTGTGTGATATAGTGTTTGTTAAAGCATTTGTGTGTCTGCTGTAGTGTTTGTGTAGGTGTGTTATAGGGTTTGTTACAGTGTTTGTGTACTGTAGTGTTTGTTATAGTGTTTGTGTGTGTTATAGGGTTTTTTTGTTTGTGTGTGTGTGTTTCAGCGTTTGTGTGTGTTATAGCGTTTGTACGTGTGTTTTAGTGTTTGTTAAAGCGTTTGTGTGTCTGCTGTAGTGTTTGTGTACGTGTGTTTTAGTGTTTTTTAAAGCGTATGTGTGTCTGCTGTAGTGTTTATGTACCTGTGTTTTAGTGTTTGTTAAAGTGTTTGTGTGTCTGCTATAGTGTTTGTGTACGTGTGTTTTAGTGTTTGTTAAAGTGTTTGTGTGTCTGCTGTAGTGTTTGTGTACGTGTGTTTTAGTGTTTGTTAAAGCGTTTGTGTGTCTGCTGTGGTGTTTGTGTACGTGTGTTTTAGTGTTTGTTAAAGCGTATGTGTGTCTGCTGTGGTGTTTGTGTACATGTGTTTTAGTGTTTGTTAAAGCGTATGTGTGTCTGCTGTAGTGTTTGTGTACGTGTGTTTTAGTGTTTGTTAAAGCGTATGTGTGTCTGCTGTAGTGTTTGTGTACGTGTGTTTTAGTGTTTGTTAAAGCGTATGTGTGTCTGCTGTAGTGTTTGTGTACGTGTGTTTTAGTGTTTGTTAAAGCGTATGTGTGTCTGCTGTAGTGTTTGTGTACGTGTGTTTTAGTGTTTGTTAAAGCGTATGTGTGTCTGCTGTAGTGTTTGTGTACGTGTGTTTTAGTGTTTGTTAAAGCGTATGTGTGTCTGCTGTAGTGTTTGTGTACGTGTGTTTTAGTGTTTGTTAAAGCGTATGTGTGTCTGCTGTAGTGTTTGTGTATGAGTGTTATAGTGTTTGCGTGTGTGCTGCAGTGTTTCTTATGTGTTGTGTGTGTTATAGTGTTGTAGTGCTTGTTATAGCGTTTGTGTGTTATAGTGTGTGTTACAGTGTTTGTGTGCGTTTGTTTTTTTTGTGTTTGTGAGCATTTTTTGTGTGTGTAATATTTTTAATATAACGTTTTATTGTTTGTAAGAGTGTTCTAGTATTTGTTTGTGTGAATGAATGCGTGTACATATGTGTGTGTTATAGTGTGTGTGTGTTTGTGTGTACCTGCAGTCTGTAGCTTTAGGAGGCATGACGTATGAAAACAGCAGCTCTGTCATACTCCTCAGGTACAGAAGTTCATCTTTGCGGCTTCGCAGTGCCACGTGTAAATCTGCACCGTACTCCAATAGAGCCGCATGCTGGAGACCTTCTGAATTCTTCACTGTTCACACAAACACATATATATCAAATATCAGTTAAACACCAACACTTTAACATCACATACTACACATACACCATCAAACTGATGATTGTTTCATAGCATCATAAAAACTATTCAATTCATTAATTACAATATTAATGTGATTAAAAATGTATTTTATTCAACTGATGTTTAAATCCTCAAACGAGTGGAGCAGATGTTGAAGGAAAAGCATTTGTTTATCAATTCTGATTTCTGCATACAGTAGCTTACTTGCTGTGATATTTCATACTTTAAAATGACTTTACAATAATTAATTTATAAAGAATAATTAAACCTCAGTAGGTTTCTATTAAAATAGGAATCTGTTTTCATGTTTTACACTAATATCTATTATTTTCAATCTTTAACCCCCAATTCTGCTCCTCAAAACGATGAAAAAAGAGCAGAGATTGATAATGTGAAGATAAATGACAGGCTCCACCTTTCTGTTGTGCTTTAGCAATGATCTCAATGTGCTTCATAGCAGCTCTCATCATTTTGCCCATCACAACTGAAGGAACATCCACCTACAAAACAACACAAGAAAGTCATATTGTATATGTAAAGTGTGATGCGTGAATTAAAAGTGTTTGGATAAATCACCTTTTGTGTTCGGTGAGCCAGAACGGCGGCAAAGAAACGAATCGTCTGTCTCAGTTCATCCACACACGCCTCATCATCTGTTATATCTCTGATCAGACATAAGATCAAACACATTTTAAGTCACGTGAACTGGAAGTTGCGGTTGTTTTTACTTCCTCATTTTGACCCTTTTTCTTAGTTAAATTGAATTTCTAATGAGCAAAACAGTGGGCGTGGCTTTCGTCTCTGCTAATTTGATTGGATGTTTAAAAACAGGCGTTGGATTTTGAAATGGATCTGGCAGCAGACTGACAGTTGAAGGGGAGGGGTTAACAGATGCTCCGCCCAAGCCGCCTAACATACGTCATTTAAGATGGATAGTCACTAGACGGCAGAAGTGCATTTTTAGATTTGAACTGAATAAGGGCGAACGAATCTTAAAAAGTGAACGACCCACATTGATAAACCTAAGAGCAATATTTCCTGAAAAAAAAGAAATTGTCATTTTTTTATGGGACTTTAAGGTGAGTATCTCTATTATGTTTAACATCAAGAAGACATGAGAATATTAGGAAAGTCTTACCTGTACCACGGGTACACAAAGTTCTCCAGAACTAACTCCAGAACCTTGAGAACAGACAGTGACGTGTTATCAGTCAGCATGAACTGTATGTTTAATCTTAATCATTTAACCAAAATTATTTTCAGTTTTTCGGAATGAATACAATTTATAAGTATGCGTTTAGGTAAAATTATATTTTTTTATTTATTCCGCGAACTACTAACAACATTATTTTTATATCTCAAATAAAAATCGTGTTTCTTTTTTGCATTTATTTGCAGAAAATCAAAAACTGTAGAAACTGGTGGAAGATGCTGTGGAATTTTTCACACCACAAACACTGCAGGGGAATTAAATTCAGATTCACTTTTATGAAACAAAGAAGTCATGTTTCTACACCGTTAAGTTAGGAAATATATATTCTTTTGTGTGATAACCTGGATTTTGATCACAGTTTCATGCGTCTAGTCATTCTGTCAGTCTTGACTTTATGTCACTCCTGAGGTTTGATTTTATCTAGAAATGAATGCTGATGAAATGAACATTTGTGAAAGGTCTCTTGATTTGTTTTCTGCGGCTGTATAACTCATGTACGTGTACCTCTGAGACGCTGGCATCCACTTTAGACGGCACCTTCAGATCCAGCCACGGCTGATAGTTCTCCAGGAGAAGAGTCGGTCTGTGACAGACAAAACATCACAATTATATCCTCCACATAGATTTATTCAAAAATAGTCCATTTATTAGGGATCTGCTGATTAGATTTTGTGGCCAACATCAATTTTAACAAACAACTACTTGCTTAAAAACTGAGAAAATGTTGGTTGAGGTGTTATTAAGCTCATTTGTGTGCTCACCTAAAATAATATTTTGTTGCAATAAAAGAATGCTAGCTGAATACAGATGGGAGATACAGACCTGTGACGTTTGCATTGATTTTTGCCACATACAGCACAACTGTGACCCAGAGGAAATAACTCCTGCTGCTCCTGAGGCTACACATATACAGACAAGCACATCATTATTCACCGCAAATACACTACAACACAATCTATGGTCCCATTTTTGAGAATTGTCTCTGAAAACTAACTTCAAAATGTAAAAAGTACATGACGACCGACTTTTTTTCTTCACTGACATCACTCATTCTTATTTTTAACCTCAATGGTCTGTCATAGAGACACTTTCTCACCAGCCAGACCATTCTTCACATATACACTTAAGTCCAGTGTCTCAATTTCCATATTGTGTACAATTAAACGGTGTCCTTTTCAGACAACAGACCATTGACACATTCTGTAAACTCGATGGCGGATAAGGTCAGGACCGTTGAAGATGTCATGGCTTGTTCTGGACACATTTCACACCGTCAGAACTACACGTCGGATAATACTCACTCTCCTCTTGGCTCTTGTTGAGATGAATATGTTGGGCAGCAGGTATTCAGGGCTGAGAGAGCAATAGAATGTGATGACTCCAGCCAGAAAAGACCAGAAAATCATCAGAATGTGGAGATATCTGTCAAAATAATGTCAAGAACGACAGCAAGGGATCAAAAGTCTCTTACAACCGACCTCAAACTGTCATGTTTGTGAACCAAATATGATATGATGTATTATTTTGTCTTTTGAAATGTAAGTGTTTGTAAAGCACTCACTGGTTGAGGACGATGGTGGAGGAGATCATGACGGCAAAGATACAGAAGATGAAGGGATACTGACGAGCGATGTCTTTAAACACATCCAGTCTCAGGACTCTCCTCACACCCCCCGCAAAGAAGTGAGAGCCCCACATCACGCCTAAACAACAGAGAAACACATTGAGCTCATATACCCTCAGTGTGATGGATTATTAAATAATCAGATCATGGCAATTATGGCACTTCTCTACAGAAGACACAAGGGGGAGCTCCAGTGCTGCATATGGCATATTTTAGTGTATTTATTGTAACTTAAGTATGATAATACTGGTAAAATGTTCTAACGATCACTTACAAAAGAGTAAAAAACATAAAAAACTGTAGAGTAATTTTGTTTTTTTCTCAATGTGAAAATAAGCCTAACAACATTTCATGAACATAGAAGTAAACATAATTGTAGTCCTGCTAGCAGGCGTGAGCAATTAACCAAAAATCTATCATAATCATTAATTTTGCCCTTCAACAATTACAAATACAGAATAATTGAGGAAAAACGATTAATGTACTGCTTTACATTTAGCACTCATCCTCTCTTTTCTTGTGGTTTAAATCCACAGCACACCTATTTCCTTTACAGCGGTTCAGCTTTACTATTTCTTTCATTCATTTTTCAGTTAAATTCAGTTTTAAAGACAAGTTTCCTTTAGTAATCTCAATATTGAACCCCCAAAAAACGTGATTATGATTTTTGTCATTATCGAGCAGCCCTACGTGCAATTGAATTGATGCTTTTCTATGACTGAAGGCATTTCAATGTTCATTTCACTCCTCATCAAACTCGTTTTACACGTATGTGGCGCTTTATTATTGACATGTAAAAGCTAAGACCTTAAATATATGATGAGCCCATTTTTTAAAAGAAAATCTAATATAATTAAATTAAATGTCGAAGCCTTAAAACAGACAATTAATCGTCATCATAATCGCTATGATTTAATTAACCGTCCGCCAAAATTGTATGATCGCGACCGCCCTTGTCACAAATAACAACATTAAAATGACTTTAACTGGGGAAAGATAAAGTAAGTTCACTAACTCTTATTGTTTTAGCAGCTTATGTTTTAATTTCATTACTGTATTACAAATGTTTCAATAAAGATATTCATTAATGATTTAACTATTTCATGTTCCATCATGAAACTATTTCATTAAAAAAAATTGATTGAAAGTGTAATGAATTCACACAATGTCTACACTGATATTTATTTGCATGGCATTCCATCTCAAACATGTCTACATGAAAGTATTGTCATATATCTCGGGTCTCATAGGGACAACTTCATGTAGCTTAAAGAATACTTTTGGTTAATGCAATAGATTATTATTGTAGAAAACGAGTGATCAATGTTTACGTATTGAGCAAAGAAGATTTAAACAGCAGTGTCAATGACACTTATTTTCTTCGTAGAAATGACAGTTCACTCACCTCACAGGTCATGTATGAATCATATAAACAACACATCATCATCAAGACACATATATGGATTAAACTTCTAAATATTTAACAAGATCTCAGCAGCCCTAGCTTCCGGGTTTAGCGTCACGTGCCCGTAGCAGCCGGAGGGCCTTTCAAAATAAAAGTCACACGTCACAAAAATCCAAGTGAGCCAAAAGTAAACAAATAAATAAATAAAAATATTATAACTCATAATATTTTCAGTTTTGTCATGATTGTTGTGATATTCAGTATGACTGTTTTGATAAACGGTCTGCATTTGACTTATATTGTTATCAGACATGTAGTATACTTTGGTCTCATAAGTCAAAAACAAAGTTCAAACAATAACCGTATGATTATAATTTCAGTATTTGTCTTGCAAATACAGGTACATTTTACATGCTATATATGAATTAGTATGTGTTCGTCTTGGCCTGTCCCAAACAGTGAGATACTATGGGCCTGGGCCCGTTGCCCCCCAGTGGGCTGTAGCGGAATTGCAGGGGGCAGTGACAGTGACAGTTTAATAAAAAAATCTATATTTGTACAAACAAACCAAGTGGTCAGCTTTTCTCTAGTCATGGTAAAAGAATGTAAAGGAATGTTACAGAACCTACTGCATAATAGGAGTCTACATTAGGCCCTACATTAGACTCATATTATACAATATAGGCAACAATATTGGGCAGCGCCACAATCAAAAATCTGTAGATGAAATCATGTGTGATATGTGTTTCTTTTGCTCCTGAAGGCACAGACTTAATATAAAGCGATAAGGCATGATATATTAATCTGAAGAATAAACACAATGAATGTTTTAAAATCTAAAGTAGATATGGGAATAATATTATAATGGTATCATAATGATATCATACTGATACAGAAACAATTCAACTGCATTTTTTACTACAGATGTTTGACGTGATGCATGCAACTGAAAAAAGCATCTGTCACACATAAGCCCTTTTGTATACAGGATGAGACCCAAAGATCAGTCTTCATCTTATGTGATCATGTTCCTGTAACTCTGCTGAGTTTTATGACTGATGTGAGGATAATCTGATCTTCATAACAGCAGTTATTCCTGGTTTGGATATAAGAGGAGGTTGTTTGAACCACGTCCAGTCACACTCCTACATTAAATGAAATCTGACAGATTCATATAGAAATCATTTTTCACAGCATGACCTCTCTGTAGATGAACATATACTGTTCGAGCTCGCTCCTCTTTCTACAGTGTCGTGCACTATTCTGACTAATGTTGTTTCAAAATAGCTGCGTGCTACGGGTTCATTTGACAGTTTTTGTAACATATCACAGCTCCGTTAAGAAAGATGGATTTTCGGTCTTAAAACAACAAGTTCTGCTGTGTGTGTGCAAAGTGTTATTGAATAATTGAATTGTAATATCTGAAATGTTTTTTATTATTTGAATTTTGTTGTTTTGCAGAACTTGGAGCTTTTAAACTATTATAATATAAAAGCACCTGTTGATTCAGATCGGTCACTTGTCTGTGGTCGTCTCTAATGACCGCAGTCATTTTGTAGTGTCACACAAACACAGAGCTTCATTATAAGACATGAAACATTACATTTAACAGTTAAAATGCTTATAGTGAGAAAATCTTGTGTCCTAATGGACTAAAAGAACAATCAGAGATCTCTCACACTTCACTTGTTTGTGGAAGTGCATTAAGGAAAATGCTTAACACAGCTTAACTTGAATATGCTTGTCTATGGGGAAAAGTTTGGCATAAATCATAAAGCTGTTTATACTTTTATATGTATAGAGTATTTGGGATCAATGTGTTGCTAGAAGATGTTCTTTGGACCGTTTCACCGTCTCAGCACATTTAGTGATGATACAGTAAATGTTTCTCCTGTAATGCAGTACAGGGAGGTGATGTAAGAAAAACTCAGTGTTCTGAGCTCAAGACATTAAATCAGGTTTTCTCTCAATGAGTTTCTATGTTAAGAAAAAATGAAAAATAAATCTCTGTGTATATGGATATCAGTTTAATACTCTTAGAATCTAAACGGATTTAAACTATGAGCAAAAAGAGAGATTCATATTATAAAGTATTTGTAGTTTATGTTACAGTATTCAACATTTTGACTCACCCATCATCATTTGCGTCTGTAAAGGTTAATACATAAATACTTTATCGTAACGTATTACACGGTTATTTAAATCAATTGCATATTTGAATAAATGATCTTACAATAATTACGTAATCAATAGATGTTTCAGCGGCTAAAACAAACAAACATGATGTGGTCCAAACTTAACTTCCAATAGACCTCTGCAAAGAAAACCTTTTACACTGTGAATATAGAAATATGAATTTTGAATATATCATTTATTTAATGAATATAGAAAAAATATAAATGTAAACGAATATTAGTAGAATATAATATTAACGTTTTTTTGCATTAGGCTACTTAAACTCATCAAAATATACCATTTGAATTTTTTAACATTTCAGTCAAGATTTAAACGTCTAATTTATAATAAATAATTTAAGGCAGCAACAGTAAACATTTTCATAATGAGACCTAAACTTGTAGTATACCTATTTTATTTTTACTGCATAATAATAAAATGATTTTATGCGCAGTAAGGAGAAATGTTAAAGAAAATAATCTTGTAGTTCATAAACTGGCCACTAGATGGCACCAGAGACATTTCTGTTTTTCTCATAAGCCAAAAGTTGAGCTCAACGGGAACATTTTTACAGGTTCACAGCAGATTTATATAAAGTATTCCATACACGGTGACAGTGTTCAGAACAGACTTTATTAAAAAAGAAAACTTGAAATGGTTAAAATAGTGATACACACATGTGCGAGCAGCCACAAAGTTTGGCTTTTGTATTATGAGACATCACCTGGAGACAGACTCTATAGAACAACTTTGGGACGACAGCCACTTCACGATTTTAAGCTTTAATAACATGTATACTTTTGAACGGATCCATCACAACACATCACAGTTTGAGGAATAATTACTGTACAATCATGATATTTACAGATTCATTCTGAAGCACAAGATGTTTTCATGGCCATTTTCTCAGGGGTTTGTAAAATATTTTCACCTACAACTGGAAAACACTCCAGCAGAAGTTCCATTCAACACAACATTATTGTGACCGTTGTTATTCCTCCATCCTGTAAAAAAGTTCTTTGAAAACCATGTTGATTTTTCCTCGTCTTCACAACATGTAAAGTGTCATTTCATGGACCTACGGCCCTCATAAATATTAGTAAACACGAGTGAATACATTTGTCAACCAAACCAAACACTCTTCCCTCCATCGTCACTGTAAAATATATGAATCCTAGACAAAATGGACAACGAGACTCTTTCATGGTTCACCGCCGCACACATTTATACATATTTAAATGTTCGTATCGAAAAGATCGTTAGCCCCTTATTCCCATGTGAGAAGATTTCATTGTTCAAAACCGAAAGTTGTAAAGTATAAAAATAGAGTCAACTTTAACAAAGCACACGACATCCACACATCTCCAGATGAACGGCAAACGATGAAAACCAAACGGAAGAAGCCCGACGTATGGTAAGATGTATGGAGTTCAGAGAAAGGTTTGGCACTTCCACCGTCTGGATGCTCAGACAGCTTCGGCGGACGTCTCGGCCGAAACGGACATGGTCAGCTTGGCTATTTTCACAGTGGTCTTGACGCAGCTCTCGGCCGCTCGGCCGGCGGCGAGGTGCTGATGTCTGTTCTGATAATCCGACTCCAGGCTGTTGTCCAGCGGCAGAGACGTGCCTGAGACGCTCCTGCAGCCCTGGCAGGTGGAGCGGAAGGCCCGCCGCATGTCTTTGCTCCTCAGAGCGTAGATGATGGGGTTGACGGTGGAGTTGAGCAGCGTGAGCATGGTGCAGAAGGCGAACACCGTCTTGATGTTGTCGTCCATCCGCCAGAACAGATCGTACACCATGATGGCCAACAGAGGCCCCCAGCAGATCACCAGCACCGCCAGGATCAGCACCAGCGTCTTGGCCAAGCGGATGTCCATGCGGGCCTGATCCGGCCTGGCCGCATGCACCTTGGTGCCGTCGGCCGAGTGCACCACCAGGCTCTTCTGCGACGTGCGCCTCAGCATCCTCACGGCGTGGTGGTGCGCCTTCCACAGGATGTACATGTAGGCGTAAAAGATGAAGAGCACCAGCACGCTGGTAACGCCGATCCAGAACATCAGGTAGTTCTCGTCAATCAGCGGGAAGATGTCCGAGCACACCGAGTTAAGCCGCTTGCAGTTCCAGCCCAGCAGCGGCAGCACGGCGATCACCACCGAGATCACCCACATCATGCAGAAGGCGATCACCGCCCTGGTGCGCGTCACGATCTGCCTGTACGCCAGCGGCCGGTGGATGGACACGTAGCGGTCGATGGCGGTGAGGAAGAGGCTTCCCACCGAGGCGGTGAAGGAGGCCGTCACGCCGCCCAGTTTAAACAGGAAGACGTTGGGACTGTCCTTGCGGTGGAACACGTGGAAGTCTAAGAAGCTGTAGACGAAGATCACGCTGCCCAGCAGGTCGGCGATGGCCAGGCTGCCGATGAAATGGTAGGACGGCCTGCAGCGGAGGGTACGGGACTGCAGGATGACGCACAGGACCACCAGGTTCTCCAGCACCGTGAAAGTGCCCAGCGTGAGAGACAGCACGGCCACCGCCAGCTGCTGACTCGGGGTCAGAATCATGAAGCATTCCATGTCCATGAAGTTCTCGCCGCACTGCAGGCTGCTCCCGTCTTCCCCGAGGCTCCAGTTCCCCAACACATCCGAGCCGTTGGTGGGATAGAACGGGATGCCCTTCAGGATGAGCTCCTCGTCCGGTCCCACCTTACCGGAGAAAGAGCTCCGGCGGTATGCCGAGGGCGGCTTGTGCAGCGCATATCCGCCTTTGGAGAAGACGCCGTCCACGATCTGCTCGTCGTAGCCGATGTCGTTGGAACCCAAGAACTGCAGTCCGGATGTGATGGTCCTGAATGTGGTCTCCGCCACTCCGTCCAGAACGCCTTTGACGTCGGACTTCGAGGAGGGGAACAGCATTATAGAAGGAGCTCGGAGGAAAACCTGTTGGATAAAAACGGAGAGACACGTTTGTTCAAATACAAGCGACTGTAATGCACGGCTCTGGATCGATGCGTAGCCGAGCTCGCCGATAAAAGCTCCTTCAGTCAACCTCAGTGTACGCCTGCGTACGTCTGGGGATTATTACGCTAAGAGACGGCCTCTGAATAATTAATAGGAGCTGACCTACACCGATATTCCTGAAGTTAATTACAGAATATATCAGATCCAGCCGATCCTCAACAGATGACTCTATCTAACACACACTCGCAGACCCGGTTAGTCAGCGGAAAAAAGAAAACACTTCGGGGATGAATATTTCATATCCCACATGAACAAAATACTGCATTTATTTGATTATTATTATACTTCACTCTGTTGCACACTACAGTATTTTCTCATATATAAACCTACAGATACATTTTTCATTTGAGCAAACATTGAATTACACAATATTATTAAATGTTCTGTATTTTCAAACAGGTTAAACATATACATTTTTAAATCATACATTTCAGTTTCCAAAAAGTCAAAATGAACCTGAGAAATATGAAATCGTTTAAAGAACATCAATCACATCCTTTGAACTTTTCTTGTATTAAAGTGAAGAGATGCGCGTGAGAAAAACAGAAGACAGCGTCACAGTCGCAGTTCTTAAAATGCGAGAAATTCAATTCGATTCAAATGTACTTTTACAGATTTACTTTTCACAATTTAAAATGTCGCAAAACTGCTCCACAGAAACGCAAGTCAGTCCAGGAGAAATCAAGTGAAGATGTTTTACCTTCACATAGCTCGAGCAGGTGTTCCTCACAGATGGAGAGATGAAGGGATGCAGCAGTGATGCAGCTCTAGTGAACGACACTTCAGATGCTCGTCTCGCATCTCAGGGATGGAGGGAATGAGATGCTCTTCTGCCCCGCGCGCATCATATATTACGAACCTCACGTCACGTGACCACCTACACGCACGAGCAGCATCTTTAATGTCAGAAATGAAAGGAACTCAACAGTGCGCGCGCCGCATGGGCGGTTTGGAAGTTTCCAGAGCACCTGCTTTCTATTACAGGTAACAAGACTGTTACCTGTCTCTTTTCAAGTCATAGACCACAGGAGGCCGTGCGTCGCATTCATTCGTGCGTGAGTAAACCAGAGGTCTGAAAACCGACGCGTTCGCACACGCAGAGAACAGCTGGGGCTCGAGATGCAAAATATCAATGATATAAAGCTGTAAACACATTCGAGCATTTATACACTGTGTGCTGCAACTGCGCGGAAAAAAACTAAGTGCACTAAACGCGCGCAGTTCACGTGAAAGACGGAGGCGCAAAGAAGGCCATCTTCAGTGCGCGTGTTTCTGCGCATGGACCTAAAATATTTGAAAATGAGCGCAACTTCGCGCAACTATATTCACCTATGAAAGTTACAAATGTATTATACATAAGAGTTAGTAGCCTGATCAGCTTCTAACAGGAGCTCGAAAATAAAATGACATTCTGAACCTTTTGATGAAAATGTAATGGATTCATGGCTTCTGGTTTTTGGACTAGGCCATATTGATATTGACCAAACCACACTGAACGTTATTGTAATGTGACCAGTAGGCTTACGTACTGCCGCGCTGTGAAGACTAATCTCGAACGGGCAATATTCGTAGTAGCAGGGACATACCAAATAAGTAGGTACGACTTCCACACAACCATAGTTTTACTTCAAGTCCCAGTGAAATATATACATATTCTTTAAATTGCATTATTTTTTCATGAAATATATATATATATATTTTATATATTCTTTAATTAAATCTGAAAATGCACGTCCTGTAATAATTACCCATCTTAAATGACGCACGTTTGACGGATTGGGCGGAGCATCCGCTAACTCCTCCCCTTCAACTGCCAGACTTCTGCCAGTTCCATTTCAAAATGAAACGGCTGTTTGAATCCATCCAATCAAATCGCGGAGAGAGAAGAAAGCCACGCCCACAATTTTCCTCATTACAAATTCCATTTCACTCGGAAATGCGTCAAAATACGGAAGTATCAACGATCGCAATTTCCGGTTCACAGGGACTTCAAATATAATTACCCTGTTTCGGGAACTGCAGGCGTCACAACCTTGTCATAGAATCACATCACACTAAAATGCTGATTAACTAATAATGTTTGTCTGTGTTTGCTGGGACAGTAAGAGTTGCTACTATAATGTGAATTTCTGAACGCCTTGACTCGTTTACTCTATATGTCATTTATTTCCTTCTGTAATATACATTTTCATTAGATTTTCTGTTCTGTTCAGTGGTTTGACTGTCTTCAGTTGCCATGTCAATATTTAAAATATTTTGCAAACACCATCCTTGCTTACATCAGTCTAGAAATCGATATTCAATCCCAGCACTGATGCACTTTTATAAAGATAAATCAATAATATAACGTTTACCTCATTGAAGCTGGAACAGTCAATTGAATGTTTTTGTATGTATTTGTATTTATGTTTTTGATCAAGTAAAGCATGAAAGTGCAAGGTATTATATATACCTACATACTGTGCATGTTATACATTGAGAGGAGCAGTCCCAAAGCAGTGAAGAGCAACACATCAATATAAAATATTAACAATATTAGGTGTGTGTGAAGCTCCAGGTGTGTGTTGACTACAGTCCTGTTTGTTATTCTGGAGGAGTAGCGGTTTAAGAGAAGAACGCTGGCAAATCATCATTTCCCAACACATCACACAACATGCTGCAGTTTTCTGTTTGAGTCTGACACAATAAGCCCGATAGATAAAACCAATGAAAGACAGAGAAGGAAATCATTGAGTTTATTCTAAGCCCTTTTCAAAATTAAACCAAAAGCACTTCTGGCACCCATACGCTGTTTAGAAATGATGTTAATAAACTTCTTCATAGCTGAGTAATGTTAATTTAAACTCTCAATTAAGACTTTTGTTCCCGAGAGGAGACAGACATTGTAAAAGTTTTGGGATTATAAAAGAGATTTAGGGGGTCCGGACATTTTTCTCTTTATGAACAAGTGAAATCGTGATGTGAGGACTGTTTTTGGGTTGAAGCCTCTGTTTGTTTCACGTTGGGTGTTTGGACGTTGGACAGTTAAAACAGATGAGCGCTGCTTATTCATATCACACATTTGAGCTAAACTTTTATAAACTCATGGGGGCAGTTTCCCGGACAGGTATTAGTTTTAACCAGGACTAGGCTTTAGTTAAATGAGGATATTTAAAAGTGTAATTCACAAAAAAATTCTAGTGTACATGTTGAGACCAAACAATCACACTTTAAGATATGTCAAAGTTGTTTTCGCTTAAGAAACTTCTAACATGTAAGTTAGTCTGGGACTAGTCTTAAACCCTGTCCGGGAAACCGCTCCTATATAATGTAAACTAATCTCCAGACAGAATCTCCCACATAAATATTTTCATAAACTGTTAAAAATGAATCAACGTTTCATCATCTGGGATTTCGTTATGGATGAACAATGGCTATTCATCTTTTACAGTTGTATCACCTGTATTTTACATTTGCACTGCATTCAATTAGATTTAAGCATTACTGGAAATGTCCGTAAAAGAAATGAAAATGAACTGGTCATTTTCTGCCAGTACTTTACCCATTTTTTACTGGATTTTTTTATCCTAACGGTTAGGATGGTCGTTTTCATTTGTTTTACAGCACACTATAAGCTTTTATTGTTGTAGCGTTCACACCACATGAATCAGTGTTTGGAGCTGAAAGTGGTGCCGTCACGTCACGTGGTTTGTCAGACTTTAAGGTGCGATGTTAACTTTAGCGGCATCTAGCTGTAAGATTGTGAACTGCAACTAACGGCTCACTCCTCCCTCACTCCTTTTCGAAGCACTAGGGGGGCTGATGCTTAACTAAGATGACGTGATGTTTTCACATCTTTGCTGAGGGATATTTCGCATTTATGAAACGCTCTCTGAAACCTTTGGTTTGTTTATATATTGCATTTCTGTCAATAGATCCAATAGGCTGATTGTTAATTTTCATATTCTGATACCGCAACAACAATTTTTGAGGGAGACAAATGATCACCCCTGCAACTGTGGCAGGAATGTGGTGTAAACAGCATTACTAATCTTGCAATGTCTTTCTCGCATACTGCTGATATTGGAAATGCTCAAGCCGTATTCATTTATAAAGAAATACATGTATAAATTAAATTAGTATAAAAAAATGAATACAAATAATAAAAAGAGACATTTAGAATTTCTATTTCATTTTTTTTTTAAACGATTTCTGTGTGTGTGTGCATTGTACTGGTGCTTCTAATGTTAACGTTTTTTATTCTTCACGTATTGACCGGTTTAGACTCATTCAGTTGAGTGATGATATGATGAGTAAAATCAGGTGTGTTAGATGAGCGGGACGTCCAGTCAGGCAACGATGTGTATCTTAAATCACACAGTATAAGATTAAATAAATATCACACCCACCCTCTATCTTCTCTTCTCTCACCCCAACACCCAACATTACAAACAATATGAATAATAGGTGAAGACTAAGGACTCCTCCCACATCTCTGATCTGATTTGGCAGGGTGTCACTTCAGTCACTACTGTAGAAACTTCTGTTATGTGCCATTAGAGAAAGATGTCCTCCAACAGTTTAACCTCAATGAATGGACATTTCTCTCATATAAAGAATTTATTCGTTTATATTTGTTGTCCGTACCTTGAATTCTTGAAATAATTGAATCTTGTTCCGGATCCTTTAATGGCCAACGCACCAACCATGTCTTGTAAAAACAGTTTTAACTAAAACGAAAATAAAGTGTCACATTTATTCCCTTTCACATTGTTTTACATATATTTGTGGTGAATACATATACATATACTGGTGAAGAATGTGTTCCGGCTACTGTTCCGCATATAATGAAAGTGAGTGGGGACTGGCTCGGTCTACCTCGAAGAAAACTGTTAAACATTCATGGTTTGAGTTCAGAGGTCATGGTGCTTGTCAGATGTTTGACAGACGCAGTGCCAGTATTCAAATAATTTCATTTTAATGTGTTTTTTTAATGAAAGTAAATAATGACATGATTCATTTGGCGTAAACTGTTGCTGGAATAGTAATCATTCTGTCACACTCCCAGGTCAATTCCAGACCTCTATTTCTTCTGCAGATAACAAAAGATTTTGAAGAACAACGATACTGAACCCCCATTGACTTCCGTTGTTTGAACACAAAACCACCGAGACATTTCTTGAAATATCTTCCTTTGTTATTTGGTGAAGTATGGTTTTGAGAATTGTCCAAACAGCTGCTGATGACATGGGCAGATACAGTGTGTTTGGAGATGATATGAATGGGGATATAAAAACTCATCTCGGCTCATCTGCTCCTCAGAAGACAACACGATCACATGCTGTGTCCAACTCTCTGTGCAGACCATTCACAGAGCGTCTCTCCTCATTTTAAATACATAAACACACCGTGATAACAAGGATCATACACTTTGCTGTCAAGGCAACCGGATTGTTATTATGGAGATGCTTCATCTTCATGGCTGTGAACGAGACGGGCTCTCTGATGCAGTCAAGTGGGCAGAGAAATGCCGTAAGTGGCCAAATCAACTTCATAATGATGTGAAGATGTGTCACTAATCCCTTAAATCCCGGACGCACACACCTGTTACTATGCATCAGCTTTCTCCTTTGCTCTCTCACTTATTCTAATGACACGTTTACGGCTTGTTTATAAGCAGAGCCATTAACAGTATACTGAAATAAAAATAAATGATGAAAGCACAATTCTTATAAGACCAATTGCAGATGAGATCTCTTTCTCACCATTTTCTCCAATACCTCAATGAGATTAATTGGAGAGCGACTTGAAACTTGTTATGTCTAAAAATGAAGTTGATACTTAGTTTAATTCACAACATTACACTACAGTATAAACAGGATTCTCGTGAATGACAATTACAGGCAAAGGACCAGATCACATCACAATGACGTGTGAAGAATATTTTCACACAAAACAAATGTGCCTCTGAACTTGTTTCAGGACAAAATGTCTTTTACTGAGAGACACTTCACACAGGAGAAATTCATCATCCATTTCTGTTTAAGACTTTCTGTTTGGAAAGAGATCTCTGGAGAGGCGCTTTCACATGAACGCAGTCCGGTGTAAAATCTCTCTCCGAGTACCTGTTAGATCAGAATCTCACCCTCATTTCCAACACGCCGATCGGCAGCCACCTGTTCTGGACTCTCCTCCAAACAACAGAACGCATGAGAAAAAGAGACTCGGAATCACAGAATTGATTGGGAAACTAACACAGAATTGCAGTTTGGTTAGTTTTAGATGCACTGTAGCTGAACAACTGAATCGCAATCAAAAGTGAAAATGTCCAGTCAATTCTTTATTCATTCATTTCAAAATAGTTTTTAGTAACATGAATAAAGGGGCTGGGGAGATTAAAAATACCATAAAACATCTCCACCAAAGAACAAGGTTATTTCATTTTCCTTAAATTAAAACGTTGAAAGCGTTTCTGTTTAATGAAAAACAAATCTTAAAAATCACTTAAATAGAAAATGTAAATGATGCCTCAGAAATAGACTGAAATAAACACCAAAATTATGATAGTAAACAAAACTAAAACACAAATGAATGAATCTTAGAATGGCAACATAAAAAATAAACAAATAAATAATAAAATGAAAGTTGATAAAAATTAACATGAAAACGAATAATCTTAAAAGAAATAATAAATAAAATTCAAAGTTAAACTATAACAACTGGCCAAGAATGACCAGAAACCATTTGATGCAAAACGCAATTGACCTTTCCATTAATTTTTATGTTTAAGTTTACCAATATCCGGTTGGCTGACATGTCATGTGAGGGGTGGGGTTTGGACAAAGGTGGGGTGAAAAATGAGAAAAAAACGTAGAAAAAGAACTTGTCTTTAAAGCTACAATCTGTACCAGTTCTGTTTGTAGTTGATGTCAGTGGAAAAGTCGGAGCAAGTCTTCATTAGAAAAGTGATGAAAACACTTTGTTTCCTCCTTTGGATTCATTTGCATTGATTAATGTTGGCCAGAGTTTCAACAGAGAGCAAGTAATGTGTTTATAAAAGCTGAGATTCATTTCCACGTCACGTTGACTTTAAAAATGAATGTCCGCATTCCTCTCTATCAGGCACATTCAACTGAAGCGGGCGTTTGGTTCTCACCGTGTGTTTCCATCATCTGGATGAGCGTTTGGAGGCCTCATAAAGCCGTCAGTAAAGTGATACGAGCTGCAATCAAAATCTAATCACGGGCAACATGCAGATCCGCTCGAAACGGCTTTATAGCACCAAATTTCAGATATTCTTTTCTGGAAACAATTCTAACCGGCACAAGATAGAGAGAGTCATGAATGTCAGGTGTGACTCACTCCTCCAGGGACGAGAGATAATGTCATCTCACACGTGTGGATCTCAATATTGCAAACACTTGATGAGACGCTACAGAGTCAAAGAATTTTCAGAGAGTGTCTCATTTTCTCTGCGTTCAGCATGCTGGCATTGAGTTGAGATGCGGCAGATCAATTACAAAAATGATGACATTTCTCAAGACAAAAATACAACTGTCACACATTTATCTCAAATCATGTCAATGCTCAGATTCTATACCCATATCCATGTAGGGAAGTCCATAAAAGCTGATGAACCCTTCAAGAAAGGCTGAATATAAACCGGATCAATTCACCACCACAAATCAATTGACCAACTGATCAAAGCTGGTTTTTCTAACTCTCTCAAAAGTCAGGAATCAGTTTGTGCTCAATATTCTGGCCGATCTGTCACATTTAAAACAAATTTTATGATTTCACATTTATTGCTTTAATAGATCTTCAAACAAATCCAAAACAAAAATGAAGCAACTGATCAGAAACAATCCTAGCCTTCCATTTTTCAAGACACAGTAGTAGTTAAGAAACATTTTGTTCAACTTTCAAGGACTGTTAAATCATGATTAATCGAATCCAGAATAAACGCTTGTGTTTACATAATATGTGTGTGCACTTGCATATTCATTTTGTGATTATAAACACATACACATCAATATATAAATTTAGAAAATATTTACATGTATATATATATATATATATCATGTGGCTGTGGAATGCTTGATTCTGATTGGATGACGAAGGTTCTACAGGTGTGCAATATTTTTCAGTCAAACGCACACCTATGAAGTAGTTCCAGATCTGTCGACCGAATAAATGTTCAATATCACGGCGCCAAGTTTAACCGTTATAACGGATTTATACTGTAGCTACATTCCACCACGAACAACATTAAATACGATTTAAATTTCAAGAAATAACTTTTAATATTTATGGGAAATAAGAAAATTTCGAGAATTGGACGAAAGTTGTACTTGACGATCCAGAAGATGAAAAAAAGCGAACATCAAAGGCAGCCAGCATTAGCAAACGTCATAAAACGGTCACTGAAGAACAACTAGACAAGATTGAATGGTGGAAAACACAAAAAAGACAACAGCTTGAGCAGTAAATGTGTTCAGCGATTGGCTTTAAACAAAAACTATGTCTGCTGAAGAGTTAGAAAGAGAGGGGGGAAAACGCTTTAAACAACCACCTGTGAGCTTTCTATCCAACTGAACTGCAGCTGGCACTAAATGAATAATTAAACATTGATTGAAAACATGTTCTGTTTTTTTACATCATGCTTATAACTATAAAACACCAACAAAGTCATTTATACATTTTGAAAAACCTACTTGTGTTTTGTCATTACTACAATCACGTGTGCATGCGCTCTCTCTCTCAAGCCTTTAAAATGACCTCTTGGAATTACCGGCAGTATCGGATGAGAAAATATTCCCCCACTCACAGAAGTTTTAGAAGCACAGCAAACATAACAAATCTTGTGAAATAAAACACTTGAAAAATTACTTGTGATGTGGTAACTGTGGTATAATCCACTCCGGTCCGTTCAATTATTGAAAGTTATAGCACACCAGAGGAGTCACGGCCACCCCGCTTCGTGTCGTGGCCGCATTACCACCATGGGGTGTGCATTAACTTTCAATAATTGAGCGGACCGGAGTCAATTATTCCTTACACACATGTATATATATATATTTATAGATTTTTATATTTGTATGTGTTTATATATACAAAATTAATATCCAAATTGCACACACATATATTATGTAAACACAAGCGTTTATTCTGGATGCGATAAATCGCAAAGAATCGTTCTACAGCTCGACACCCAAGCAAAGTAAGATACAACACACTGTTCTGATCAAAACATCAATTTATGTATTATTGCGAAAATTCTACAATGTATTATCTGAAAAATGTATTAAATTAGTGATGCGACATGTGACTGTAAATCTGCAACTTCAGTGTTTCGGTAAAAACATACAAACAAACAAACAAACAGCAAACGCTGACAGTAACAAATACAAATCTATAAAAAAAAGAAACCAAATGCAATCGATCCATTTTTCTCTTTATTCTCTTAAATAAGAGCGCGTCTCAACACTCAACGTTGAAACTCTGAACAATTCTGTATCAGTTTGTTTTTTAAATAGATTCACTCAGTGAGGTCAGAAAGCAAAACATTCTCCAAAAGTCTCTCCTCTCTTGCTGAACGTTTCCCGAATAAAAAAATATGGCTGACTTCTGTAGCGGTGAGGGATTATGGGACGCTGAGGTTGGCTCTCTTTGGCGCCGGTGGAGGCATGAGCTCGGAGTCGGCCGGATGCTTTCGCGACCGCATCTGAGCGCATCTGTCCAGGAACTCAAAGAGGATCTCTTTAGTAACGGGATGCTGGATGCTGTTGCACACGGCTGTCGGGAGAAAGAAAACAACATCAACCTCTCGCTGAATCACTGAAACACTGCTGAACTGTCGACAGAAAATGTGAAGGTAACGTGAGTGATGAGGAATTCTCACCCATGGCCGTGTCGTATGAGTTGGGGAAGCTCTTGTCGACCCGCTGTCTCATGAACACCCAGCTGTTATTCACAAACGTGCACTCGATGATTTTATTGTCGTACTGTTTCAGATCCTTCGACGCCTGAATAAAGAAAAGCAAAAGACAAATCTCAATATTTCAAACCAAATAACATTTATCTCATGTGAATTCTTATGCACTGACGTCATTGTAGTGTTCATCATCACAACTCCTTCAAGGTGAAACATTCCTTCTAACTCGGTCTGGTCGAGCACATCTCTCACAACATTCAAAATACTACTTAAAACACATCATTTTGTATAAAATGATCACCACTTTGGATAAAAGCGTCTGCAAAATGGCTAAATGTAAATGTAGTGAATGTAAATATCTGTTAAAAGCGATTGGTTGCTTTTAGCAATTCTGTTGACGTCTCATTTGTCATCAAGAAGCCGTGCTGTTGTGCAGACATCATCTAAACATCAATATCAACCATTAAAAACCTTTTCTGGTCAACCGCTGCAGAATTAAAGAGGGGCGAATCTAAACGTGTCTGGAGCTCTAACCATCAGCCATCTGCTCAGACAAGTCGCTGGCAGCGTGTACGTATGGAGTCTCCGTTTATAAAGTTTGTGCGGTTCCAATTTCAGCAGCGACACAGGGAAACGAAGAACGTTTGGCCGAGGAAGCGAGAAGGAAAAGCAGAAAGATAAAGAGACTCTATTCTGGCCAATCCACGGCAGGTTGGTGTGCGGGGGAGGAAGTGAGCTGGCAGTAAAGCCGCCCCCTTCTGGGCCCGTTGGCATGACGGGATGAGTAAATACCCCCACCATCAAATGATGAAGGGCATCTGTGAGCGCACACACACACAACAGGACAATATCTCAAGGATTAAGGACCTTTGGGACTGTCACACCTTGTACAAATTCGACAATCGTCAACCACTCAAGAGAGTCTGTATCATAACAAGCGTTTATCAGAATCACAGATCAAGGGATGTTGGGTTATATGAATATATATGATATCATGGTTTTAATATTCAAATCGTCTGGACTTCTAGACGTGTTTTGCTGAAAGGCAGATAATGGCATTTATGTTATGTTATCTTCACCCTGGTCTCGGACATTCCTAACAATTATTCAAGGTGAAATGTAGAGATGAACACATAGTACATTTCTCCAGCAATAGCCCATTATTCAGTGATATCTGCCGATAGCGATCCGGAAGATTAAATCAATATTTCCTAACTTTCTGGAAGTTAATAATTCATATGCAACTATTAATATTTAACATCAAACTGGTGATGTTTCTTTAGATGAGGTAACACACACAGTTTCTTCTAATCGCATATTCATCTTGAGTGTGTATACAGTAGCATTGTATATGTTGTATCTTCAAAGAGTATTTAGTTTGATCAAATTTATAAAAGACAGATATCAGCGGTACAATTGTTTCCGGAGGTGTGCAGAGGGAACTACAGCACGAGCACACAATACATCATCGCATTGATTCACGTTGAGTTTGAGTAGTTTACATAACGCACGTACAAGCGGATTGCCAACAAAACACACCGCGTGCGGTTCATGTCCGCCATCTATCAGATTCAAACGAACTCCAAATCAAGCGTCGTATCCACTGTTTACATAACATCGAGTTTTTTAACAAGTTGACCATGTTAAGCTTGAGAAGCCAGCACGTTTAACATTGTAAAGAAGTCAGAATATTGCAGATGTTACCTCCACTTTACCTATTTCTATTTACAGAGCACAAATTCATGGCATTTTTCTGTCTTCTTCTGATTGACAGGATGTATGGGCTGTTTTTAAACCATCGGCCGATAGTGTGATAATTGCTTTTGTCAACTGAAACTGATTATTGGCCGATATATCGGTGCATCTCGAACGAGAAGTGAATATAACGCTAAGATGATCGTATTAAACCATACAAATGGCAAACCCTAAACCTGGCAAAACAGTTCGTGATTAAATAAAAGTCTTTCCTGTGCAGGGCTCTATGGTCGCATATTGCGACTATTTTAACTTCCAATGCAAGCAGTTTTCTTAATGGTAGCACCTGTGTTACTGCCAAACTGCTCAATATATATTTTTTTGCGTATTTTAAATTTAATGCGCAGAAATATATTGCGCAAGCGGGGCATTCAGTCACTCATTTCGTCTTCTTCAACCATTGATTTGTCTATCAGTGCCCCCGCCCCCAAAGGTGTAATGAGGGGCTGTAAGAGGCGCATTAAATGCTACGATGAAGCGGAAGGACCGACAGAGCAAAGGAGTGAAACGCTCTATCTTGCAACTCAAATATGTTTAGCTGCCTGCAGAATACAAGAATTTCCCCCTCTAAGATACAAAACAATTAAAAGCCTTCAGGTCTCACAGGTTGTTTAAGATGCGCGCGGCCAGAGAGTCAGAGCACTAAATACTAAACTCGACTTCTCTTTCACACCTTCTTACTCTGAAACGGACATATGAACACAAAATAACGTCAAAATTCCAATATTAACAGGAATCCTTGTACACGCATGTGTGTTCCAGTATATTGCGCGAGCTCTTAAAGGGGCAACAGCATAATAAAGATCTCTGTTTATAATGTTCATCAAACAACAAAAACACTCACTGATATCAAACTGTGTTCTCTTCTATTAGTTGTTCGCAACAATTAAAGGAAGAAAGTAGCTTTAAGAAATATTTGGTAAATATACAGTAAAATGATTAAATAATTAACAATGATTTGTTTTAATTTCTAATTGATTTATTAACGTATTAAACACATCTGAATGAAGTTTTAGGGGTTCTTTAGATGACTCTTGTGCTACAAATTGAAGGGCTGGTGCCATCAAACTGGTTAGCACCAGTGCCACATCTCTCAAATGTTACTGGCCCTGGCTTGTATAAGAGAAGATGCTTTGCACACGCCTTCAATACGATACACGAGCACAAACCGAGCGGAGCTTCACGCTCATTGTTAGTCTTTGATCTGGCACGGGACACGATGCTCCTGTTAGTTTTGGATGTGACCGCTCTGACACCCCGCTCCCTCTCCTGAAGTGTTGGCAGCCATTTACACACACCACATGGTGCCCAACGCAGCTAATCCACCCGTCACAGCGAAACGCTGCCAAGCACATTCTTCCATTGCCACGATAATACGGTCGCTGGCAATAAAGCATGTAAATCAATTCAATTTAATGAGATAAACAACCGGGGACATAAAAACCTGGCACAAAAGATAAAGGGGTGCTTCACCTGACACGTTTGAAAAGTCTCGCAATCTAACGATGGGATTACAAGAATCTATATTTGATTTCAATTATTAATTTCAGTCTGATTTCAATCTTTGACATGACCTTAGCAGTTTTAGATATCTATTATATATATATACATATACAGTATATAATATCTATTAAAGACATTAATGTTATATTTCCATAGAACGTTGTTCCCATGATGTAGAGTAATTTAATGTGGATATCTATAGATTTAGCTGGTCTTCCACAGCCTGGGTCACAAATATAAATAATCAATATTATGAAGAATAACAATGTGAAGCGTTTGCAGTAACAAACCTCTGGTCAACATCACGTCTACATTCATGAGTCAACCTGACAAGCTTTATAACTCTTTCACATTAGAATGCTTACAGGCATTCTAAAGACATCTTATTAAAACGAGAAGTAACAAGTTCTGTGTACCAGACGACAGCATATCAGATGATTGATGCTGACCGCTGAAGTTCATCAACATGTGAAGTTTTCAGACTGTATCTCAACACATCCGGTGCTGGCGTCAGAGAAGACATCATTTCCACCATCTTTAGGAAACCCACTTTCTTCATTTTTCAATGGTCATTTCAATTCTGTACATAGTGAATATTATTAAGAGGCAGGAGTTCACAAGCCCCAACTGCATTCATTACTGATTTTATATAGTATTCATATTGTATACTTATTGAGTTCATACTGTATTTACGTGGTTTTCTTTCACATTTTTACTGTATTTGTACTGTAATTCATATTCTATTCTTTTGCCACTCTTACTGCCTTTATACTGTATCCGTACTATATTCACACTCTATTCTTTTTCCATCCTTACTGTAATTGTCCAGTTTCATACTGTATTCTAATTTTTTTTCCTTTTTATTGTATTTATACGGTATTCTTTTTGTATTTTTACTGAATGCATGCTACATTCTTTCATTATATATGAAGAGTTTGGTTCCAAAATAAGATAACACTGTTTTTACATTGTTTCAAAAATCAACTAAAAAAAAGTTTTTTTATTTTGCATTCCACTGCAGTTGGTTTGTTTTGATTTAAGCCATAATAACTCATAAAATACAGCTAACTGACAGAATAAAACACAATAAAAACATGATAACATGACTCCTCAAATACACCTATGTGGAATGATCTGCCCGCTGTAGCGATCTTTAAGAAACGTCTGAAAACACATCTCTTCTGTCAACACCTGACTGATCTGTTCTGACTTCTATTTCTTCTTTACTCTTTATAAAAAAAAAAAAACTCTAACTTCTGTATACGGTGTTATGTTATATGAGACCAGTCTTCTTTTTTTGATTGCACTTATGCTTTTGTTGTACTTATGCTGTTCCAATTGCTTCCACTTTTTTCTTTATTTATACTTTATTCTTTTGCCATTTTTCCTACATTTATACTGTACTATATCTGTACTCTAATCTTTTTCCATTCGTACTGTATTTGTACTGTATTCTTTAACTTACAGGGGATGTGCAACGGTGTTTCATGCATTCTGACTTCTTTACAATGTTAAACGTGCTGTCTTCTCATGCTTGACATGGTCAACTTGTCAAAAAACAAGTTGGACGTATGACACAGTATTTCTGTGCTCGATACACTAGCCCAGTGTGCCTCTAGGTTTTCGGAAAGTGTGCAAGTCGTACATGCGCAAATACTTGTTGAAAAGTACACTGTCTTGAAAACTTGATATAATTGTTTTTAATGTTTTGGCAGATGGCTATCCAGCAAACTGATATAACCCCACCCCTTCGCCCCACTATGTCATCGTCCATGACGATGATTCCCTGTAAGAATCGTCCGATGCTAATTTGGTAGACATCGCTCAACTCTACCGCCCACGCGTCAACCAACGAGCGATAGGAAGACCCGCTTACCAACAAGATTGGCTGCGCTGAGTCAAAATGGGCTGCGCTTTGGGCCTGCAGCTGCTAGTCACTATTCTTGCAATACTGAGAGATGTTCAGCAGAGTTTGTTTGTTCACTACATTTTAGTGATTGATGTTATATAAACAGAGGATATAACACTGAATTTGGTGATGCTTTGAACGTGAAAGATGGCGCGGTTCCAGTGCTAAAACATGCTGCATATGCCGTTGTTTCAGCCGCTTAAGTTTTTTTGAGTGCCGACTTTACATACATTTCTTTATTCTTTAACTTAAAGCAATAATCAGAATAAGTAGGACTGATTTCTTTTATTTTCAATCTTGGTTTGTTCCGCATCAGAGAATGTGATCATTTTCCCTCTTGCCTTCTCCAACACCACACACAGAAGGATTCAAGATTCGCGTCTACAGGACTCGTGGCTTCAGGCAACATTCAGAAAGATGTTTTTTTTAAGAGTTCATTAGCTTCAGAGCAGACTGAAGACCCTTGAGTCTGTATTTTGATGTGTTGTGTGTGGATGTCAAATGTTTCCAGTTCTGTGTTCTGTTCCCAAACCAACTGCCTCTACACAATCAACTGAGCTCAGCACAATGCATTCTGGGATTGTCTTTCCATAAAGAACATATGAGATTATTGCGCTTCAAAATGTGATCTAGCATGTAAGCAACTAATGTACTAGAGCTCATTAAGAGAATGTCTGAGAAAAGCATTCTGCCGAATGACAGAAGACATTATCACAGGTGTTATTCAACGTTTCTCTCACCTTCATTTGTGCAAAGGGCCTGTCATAGCTGCCCACGTAGAGAAGACCCATCATCTGCGGGACCAGTCTGGAGAAAGAGCAAAGATAAAGACTGAAATGAAACTTCACATGCAGAACAGAATCTCATGAGGAGAGAGGAACACAAAAGGAGCTTTGCTGCGGATACTGTCGTATAATTATCTTGCCTTAATACTGTGAGCTTCTTTAAAACTGTCAAGAGTCCCGAAAACTAAGAGAAACGGGACTCTGTGCACAGATTTTTAAGTGCGTGGGGGATCGAACTGTCAATCACGAGTATCTGGGGTTTTCTTTAAAGCCACACTGAGGGAATATTGTTTGGAATTAAACAATGAGCTGATCCATCATCCACATTACAAACACACACGTGTGAGTCATCTGCTTCTGTAGTAACTCACATTTGAACTTTTTAACTTTTATTCATTAATCACCGCTCATCAAAAAAAGAACCACACAATTCACATCCACCTTACAGAATCTCAATCTATAACCTGAACATTGAAACTAAAGAGTCACGTTCAACAGAAAGAAAACATGCAGAGAAACTGTCACGTGCAGATCTTTAGTGAGAAGATGATGATGACGGTGTCAATGAAGCGTGTGTGTGTGTGTTTATAAATAAACAAATTAAAATCACATCTGTTTGTCAGTAGATATGGGTAATGCTGGCGTGTGATTTCACCGGAACACTGCACGTTTGGAGGAGAATTGAGGACGACGGATGCTAAATATGGCCCGCTCGAGGGAGCCTATGACCTACGGGAAAGTATTCACAACTTCTAAAAGTTTTTTTATGATTTTAGTGATGTCTCAGCAGATGTCAAGAGAAATGACATCAGAGATATAAAGAATGTGGAGATCTGAGTTAACGGTGCGCTGGAGCTAGAAATAGTTACAGAAGCTTATAAAATACACCTCCATCACGACACCGAGAGATCCGTGTCGTCATTATCACTGAAAACACTGACGCTTGAAACGTGTCACCGGCGTCCACGTTCAGTAAATTCTGTTCAACTGAAGGCATTTCACATGTACTGCTAGTGTGAAATAAATCAACGATGCTGTTAACATATATTGCAGTTTTCCTGTAGCTCAGTGGTAAGAGCATTGTGTTAACAAAGCAAGGTTGTGGGTTCGATCCAAGGGGATTGCAAATGCCTATGTAAAAATGTATAGGATAAAGCAATGTAAGTCGCTTTGGATAAAAGCGTCTGCCAAATGCCTAAATGTAAATGTAAACATTTATTCAATAAAAACTAGTCATTTAGTATAGTTTTGAATATTGTTATAAGTCTTTCCCACCTCTCAAAACACAGTTTCTGTATATATTTTTATCAGCAGCACAAGACATATAACACTTTTAGAAATGGATCCATCTCAGGATGTCGAAATGTTCAGGAAAGAGAGATTTGATTCATATTTTCTGGGATTTTACAACCTAATCCACAACATTTCTGTCTTAATACAATTAAAATCCCAAACTTGTGTGATTTGCATTCAAGCAATGGGCGTAAAATAAACATCATAATGATTAGAAAATTGTAAAAAAAGTTTTACAATTATTTAAAAAGACAAACATTAGGATATGATATAAAATATTATATTACAAATATTTTAAAATAAATGATAATGGCTGAAGATTCCTAGGCTCACAAACTGTTCAGATGTTGGTTTGGATGTTGACTAATCTGATGTGCACAGAACATGAAACTCAGCTCAACATGTTTGAAGAAATCAAAAAGATTTAGCAGCTGTTAATGTCATATTTAAAGAGCTTATTTGCAAAAACAGATTCTCCCAAAAAATCATGTTTTCTATTGTGTTAGTAAGCTGTGTTTTTTAGTTATTATGACAATCAAAACAACTCAACTGCATTTTGATTGATATTATTTGGAATGCCCAATAAAAAAAATAAGATTTAATGTCTGTTTTAGCAAATGAAGTCTTCATTTTGTGTAACACATAAAACAGCTCTGGGATTTGTGCCTCTGATGCTTTGTAAAACACAATGTGAACATTATACCAAAAATAAACAGGAGGACAAGAAATAAATGTAGAAATACAATAGGTTAAAATTGCAAATGTTGCGTTTGCCTTGACAAACAGCCTGTAGGCGCGTGAAGCTCTCTCTCTCTCTCTCTCTCTCTCTTTCTCATCACAGAAGCTCTATAATGGTCCCAGCTGTTCACACTTCCACACCCACTCCAGTGTGTTTCCATCTAAAATAGTATTAAATCACAGGGCAGGAGACCGGATCCCAACCCTGACATCAGAGGCTAAAGAACATCGTGACACTCAGGATAATGGTCTCATATATTTTCAGCTACACAACACAATGACTGTGTTCAGCTTCTGTGACTGTGAGCTTCCTCAGGGTCATGCCCTTGAAATGCAGAAGTGAAAATAAAAAAAGACTACATGTCCATCCGTCCTTCTGTCTGCGCTTTAGATTCAAAAATGAGTTAACGTCCCTCCATCTACAAACCGTCCAGGAACACGATGACTCATAGAGACAGACTCAATGGTGTGTTGTGACGTATCTAGATGTCTCTGGAGGAGACTGTACTGTCAGCAGGTGAAGTTCACACCAGAGTCATTATTAATACAGCGATGTGTGAATTCCTGCACTTCTCCCTCTCTAATAATAAAGCATCAGACTCGAGCATCTGTTGACCTCTATAAAGAGTGGATGTATCTCAAATCTATGTGTCTAATGTCGTCTCAATGTCACTTGTTTGGTGCTCTTATAGGTGCCGTTAAAAATGTCACCGAGGATTATTTGGTCTTCCTCATCCACGTGTTCTGGAGTTGTTTGTCAGATTTCGTGACATTTACCTTCAGTAAACATCTGGGATTGGCCGGCGGCCTATTCCTACGGTCTCTGTACATTAGGCTTTCATATGAATGTTTAATATCCCCTGAAGGGTTAACACATTTATTCAAATGAACTGCGTTAAAGGGATAGTTCACCTTTAAAATAAAAATTGTGTCATTATTCACTCTCTTGTAGAGTGAATGAAGCGTTAAGCGCGAGTGATTTACATGTCAATTCAAAGACGAGATGGGACATCCTGCGGCGCAATTTGCGTGAATAAGGGGGCGTGAATTGAGCGCTTGACACAAGAACTTTGGCGAAAATTTGCGACGCGTTAACCAATCAGGAGCTTGATCTTATAGTGACGTGATTATGACGTAGCTAGCGGAGGCAGAAATCCCAAACAACAATGGAGGACAAAATCATTGTTGCTGTAGGTGGATACCTGGAGCTGTACAATACATCTTCTTACTTTTTTCGAAACAGGATAAAAAGGATCTTGCCTGGAAGAAAGTGAGCGAAGAGGTCGAACAATCTTGTAAATTGTAAAAACACTCTTTACTCAATTTGATCAATATATATATATAAACAAGACTGGAGCCGCCTGGCAGAAGCCCCTCCCATGAAGCGAATTCGTGAAGTGAATTTCACGGGCGAATGAAGCCAGTAAACTCAAAATGTTCAAGCATCGGACTACACGCGAGTAGTGCCATTCATTTGTGTAAGGTGCGTTTGGTGGGAAAGCTCTATGAGCATCTTATGGATAATTTATGGTGTTTTTTTTAAGTTTCACAGTCTTTTATCACTTTGATATATTGTGTTTTCTACAAATGAAAGTGAGTCATGCCGGTCTGGAGCACACATGGTTGAAAAATGAGGACAGAATTGTAATATTTGGCTGAAATATTCCTTCTGAACAGAGGATTCTCCAGTCCTCCATTCCTCACATTCTGTTCTCTTTCCAAAGAGTCGGGCAGAAGAAACTGTGTGTTGAATCAACTCTTTATGGGCAAACCCTTTCTATGCACTCATTCATTGAGACGTCTTTGTGCTCGTGCCGTACGAGGCCTGACCCTATGAAACCAAAGCTCACGGAATGAAATGTTTTTATGTTTTCGCAAAAATTTTGAAATACAAATTCATTTCCTTAAAATGCAGAGAAGGAACCTCAGGTCATCTCATTACGGCTCTCGATTGTTGTGTGTCGTCTGTGTGAAACACTCAGAGACTCTTCTATTATTTCACCGGCTCATTTCAAAGCTCTCGGCAAAACAAGAGGGCATGTGGAGCGAGCGAGAGAGAGGGAAAGAGAGAGTGATAGAGAGAGAGAGAGTGATAGAGAGAGTGATAGAGAGAGAGAGAGTGATAGAGAGAGTGATAGAGAGAGAGAGAGAGAGTGATAGAGAGAGAGAGAGAGAGAGAGAGAGAGTGATAGTGAGAGAGAGAGTGATAGAGATAGAGAGTAATAGAGAGAGTGATAGAGAGAGAGTGATGGAGAGAGAGTGATAGAGAGAGAGTGATAGAGTGAGAGTGATAGAGAGAGAGTGATAGAGAGAGAGATAGAGAGAGTGATAGAGAGAGAGTGATAGAGTGAGAGTGATAGAGAGAGAGTGATAGAGAGAGAGATAGAGAGAGTGATAGAGAGAGAGTGATAGAGAGAGAGATAGAGAGAGTGATAGAGAGAGAGTGATAGAGAGAGAGTGATAGAGAGAGAGTGATAGAGAGATAGAGAGAGAGTGATAGAGAGAGAGAGATAGAGAGAGTGATAGAGAGAGAGTGATAGAGAGTGATAGAGAGAGAGAGAGATAGAGAGAGTGATAGTGAGAGAGAGAGAGAGTGATAGAGAGAGAGAGTGATAGAGAGAGTGATAGAGAGAGAGTGATAGAGTGAGAGTGATAGAGAGAGAGAGAGATAGAGAGAGAGAGATAGAGAGAGTGATAGTGAGAGAGAGAGAGTGATAGTGAGAGAGTGATAGAGAGAGTGATAGAGAGAGAGTGATAGAGTGAGAGTGATAGAGAGAGAGAGAGATAGAGAGAGAGAGATAGAGAGAGTGATAGAGAGAGAGAGAGAGAGAGAGTGATAGTGAGAGAGAGAGAGAGTGATAGAGAGTGATGGAGAGAGAGTGATAGAGAGAGAGTGATAGAGTGAGAGTGATAGAGAGAGAGTGATAGAGAGAGAGTGATAGAGAGAGAGAGATAGTGATAGAGAGAGAGTGATAGAGAGAGAGTGATAGAGAGAGATAGAGAGAGTGATAGAGAGAGAGTGATAGAGAGAGATAGAGAGAGAGTGATAGAGAGAGAGTGATAGAGAGAGAGAGAGAGTGATAGAGAGAGAGAGAGAGTGAGGTGTGGGAGGAGAGATGTCATCTTCGTCTTCTGGCAGTGAAGTTACCCGACTAAATACACATTTGCTGTAGAAAGCCTGGATTCTGATGTTTCAGTGACATTCGCTGCCCATTGGGCTTCAACAAATATATCTATAATGGTCCCGCTGAACAGTTTCAGCCTCACAAAACCTGGAGAATATTGAAACACGCTGAGCAAGCTTAGAGGAAAACAGCCAGCGGCTAAAAGTCCATTAAAAGGTTTACAGGCGCCATTGTTTGCTCACGCAGAATGAATTCATATCTAGTGGAGTAGGCGAAACATAGGTTTTTTAACTTTTGTTTGGACCACATCTCACTTATTTCTCTTTTCAACCAGTGTGGTGTGACAAAGCACTTTTAATGTTCAGTACAAATGTGACCCTGGAGCTCTTAAGCCCATTACACATCGAGGCTGAAATTTGCGAGTTAAAAAATAAATAAAAATAAACATTTACACACTGGCTCCGATATTTTGGACGGTCATAAAAAATTTGGACTGGGTTAGAATTTCTGTGTTTTTCTCATCCGTAGCAAGCAGTTTGTGAGGCGTTTTGACAATTCAAAGACAGCTTATACAAACGAGCGCCAAATACGGAAAAAAGCATACGAAGATTTAAGACTGTATGTGCAAAGACCTTTAAGTAGCACAGGAACCTTTTTAAAAAAAGCCAAAAATACATTGTATGAGGCAAAATGATCCAATTGTTTTTCAAGCCCAAAATCATTAGGGTAGTAAGATCATGTTCCATGAAGACATACTGTAAGTTTCCTACCGTAAATATATCCGTTACCCCTGATTAACAAATTTTAATGCCATTTTCTAAATATTAGATTTTTTGGCATCCTCAGATTCCAGAGTTTCAAACTGTTGTATCTCCACCAGATATTGTCCTGCTCTAACAACTCATACATCAATAGAAAGTTTCATTATTCACCTTCAGATGATGAAAAAAACTCAAATTCGGAAAGACTGGTTTTGTTGTACAGGGTCACAAATATCCCATGCGGTCACAATAAATATGAGCTTATAAAGCCACATGAATAGTTAAACCAGTTCAAACTCGCTTTTTGATTTTGGTTTAAAACAGAGATGCAGTTAAATGCAACGAAGAATTAAGAACGATGGCTTTGTACACGTACACTCCCCTGACGGTCTAGACGCCGGCTGTGTTTTAAAGATAAGACTGGATGTTTTGAGGACAGAGCGCACAGATGGGTCGAGGCGAGAGAGGTGTAAATGAGAAATGCAAGAGAACTGGCACTTCACGCATGGCTACATTTCATCGGAGAGAAATGTCCTGCAGACAAAGCGCACAATTCAGAACGAACTACATTACGCTCCCAAAACTGGGTGAGGTATGGAGTACCTGTGCGTGACTCATGTTTCATAACAGGCACACAAACATAAATCATCCAAGGGATCCAAAAATACACCCGCGGCCTGGAAGTTGCCGAGACGAATACCTCTGTCTCCGCGTGAGTGTTGTGTGAACTTTGTATGAATGTGTTTGATGTCTAGCATCCATCTCAGGGAGGTGGATGCAGTTGCCATGGCGACGATGACTCACCCCTCCCCGCCAACTTTGGTGATCTTGAGTCTGAAGTCGACGGAGTTGTGGCTGGGCGGCTTCCACTTCAGAATATCATCGCATCTGCCCGGCTTGTATTTCTACAGGGATGACACAAACACAAAGACGTGAGCTTAGGGCAAACAGTACACAATATAAATATCATCCTTTCACTGTACGACAAACTGTTGTGAGTTTGCGGTCTTACATATCAGATCATAAAAGAGCAAAACTATTTAGAAGGCTTTTTATTGAATTGTGTTTACACACTCTAGTTTTGAGGCTTATGAGTGCTCGGAGTCTATAACACTGTACATCCTCTCATTATAAAGATCTTTAAGAATCTTTTGTCATTTTATAGTTTGATACACATTTCGTATTTTTTTTTTCCTCTTTTTAGATGTGTGTGTGTGAATAATCAACACAGGTTTCTGAAGTGTGAATTGAATGGTTTCGGTTTTTGCGATGTGTGACAGACAGAAAATAGGAATATTGATTTGACTCAAGACCGTAAGATTGTTTGTAACCTCAGTAGGAACAAAATTATAGATACAAAACAAAAGACTTTCTTAAAGGGCTAGTTCAGCCAAATACATTAAAACTGTTTATGAACACAGAAGAAGACATTTTGAGAAATGTCGATGTTAATTAATGCTACTTCCCATTGCATTAACTAATGTTAACAGTAACAACATTTGATTTAAATTTTTTATTAGTAAACACTGAAATTGAAGGTCCAGTGTAAGTTTTGGAGGATCTATCGACAGAATTGCAATATAATAAACATATCTATGTGTTCAGATGTGTATAAAGACCTTACATAATATCTTTAAATGACCATTTCTGTCTACATACACCGCGGGTCCCCTTACATGCAAGTCGCCATGTTGTTTCTACAGTGGCCCTGAATGGACAAACTGCTCTTCAGAACGCGTTTTATAAATGTGTTATCTCCTTCGGCAAAAAAGTGTAAACGTGACGACATCTTAGTTTTGTGTCAGCCACCGTAGTGTTTTGAAGGGGAGGGAGGAGTGGGCCGAAGCTTGCAATTCACAAAGTCACCACTAGATGCCGCTAAATTTCATTCACAGGACCTTTAACATGAACGGAGATTAATAAAAGCAGTAGATGTATTGTTAAGTGTTAGTTCATGTCATCCTTAACTAACTGTTAACAAATAGAACTTTTTCTTATTCTCTGACAGGTGCATAAGTTTAGATTTACGCATTTGGCAGACGCTTTTATACAAAGAGACTTATAGTGCTTTCAAGCTTTACAGTTTATACTCCCTCAGAGTTACACAAACTTTTTGAGCTGTTACCCCAACAGTGCTACAATGAAAGTGAATGCAACTGAGGTACAGAAACACACATATAATCATTTTCATAAATGTGCCGTGAAATATCTCGCCTTATGCATGTTATGCAATGAGTTTGAAATGAACTTTTTCACATCTCACATCGGCTACTAAGTTTTTAAGCCCTTTTCCAAGTCATAGGTCACACGTCACAGTTTATTAATAAAAAAATTGTTATCTTAATGACAATGATGGGGTGTTCACACCAAGAGCAAACTGAACTATCTGAGTGAGAAAATTATATACAAAGTCAATGCAAAGATGTGAATAGATGCGGCGCAGTTGACGCAAATGCGCAATATTCGTTTCAATCGCGTCTTCTGCATAAGTTGAAAAATTTCAATTCCAGCAGGATATACATGTGAAGAGCTTACTGACTAATTTGGTTTGACAAGTCTGGATGCGTGAAGACATTTCCCATTGCGTGAGGATTTTAATTGCGTGAGTGATGCGAAAAAACAAATGATCCCACAAATAATGTAGAGCGAGGAATGCGATGCTTCGCGTTTGGTGTTTGGTGCAATGCTTGACAGTAAACCTGTCTGTCCTTACATCATCTCTCATCCTTCATTCAAGATAAATGCAATCGAAACAGTACAAAACTAACGACATTAAAACTTCTAATAGTTTTTGTGCCTTGTGCCTTTTTACCTTGGGGTGGGTTACCCGGGGAAGATATCACCACATAATGATTCGTTATTACACATTATTGTTATTCATTTTATTCCATTTTTGAGTCTTGTTTTATTGCTTTAATGTAAATGGACCAGTGCGCTGTTATTTGTGCATTGTGACAGTAAAGTTCAGGTAAATCTGACATTCGGCTGTATGTTATATATCAAGATGACTTTTGAGGATTTTCCTCAGCAAAGTGAGTGAATATAATTTAGGAAACTTTTAGAAAAATGGCTATTGATTTGACAGCATTACCTGGCACAGTGGATTTCTACTAGCATGTGGCAGGTGCACTGCAAAAATGACATTCTGACTAAGCATTTTGTATGTTTTCAGTGAAAATATATAAAACTTCTTGGCAATAAAGCTCTTTCTGATTCTGATTCTAAATCAATATACAATTACTTGCCAAGAAAAGTGACTTAAGATATTAAGTCTTGTTCTATGAAAAAAAAGTAACTTTATGGTAAAAACAAGCACAAAAATCTGTCCATGGGGTGAGAAAAATAAGCTTGAATTTAGTTTGACCTTTTCTCAAGTACCTAATTCAAGTTTATTTTTCTCACCCCATGGACAGATTGTTTAATTTAGATATCTTAAATCTTACATTATTATAATAAAACAACACCAAATATCTTAGGTCACTTTTTCTTTCAAGATATTGCATTTTCATTTAAGAATGTTTACATATTTGTACTACAAAGACACTTCGTAAGAATGTCATCTTTTTTACTAAATCGAGATAAAGCAACAAAGAAAACTTTGCCATTGATATTCAGTGTGTCTACAAGGACATTCATTATACATTCATGTCAATGTTCTGGACGTGATGAATCGAAATCTGGAGAAACCAAAGAGTGGGAAGACAAAAATGAGGCAAAGTAACAGATGCGTTGCCAGGAAACACGAGGAGCCAGCGGGACGGGAGGTTTTACCTCTGAAAGGCTTTGTGTGAGATTACGGATGAATGTGAGCTTGTTATAGGTCAGCGTGTCCAAACAGCCTTCTCAATTTTACACCGTATTGCTGCGTGAAATAATCAAAGGCATTCAGCAGCACTAATGGTGAAGAGACCATTGGCTGGACAATATAAAACCTAACAAACTGCATCCGCTCGCAATTACACTCACATGTGGACGCTAAAGCTCCCAGCTGCCGGAAGATGACAAAACAACCAAACAAATGAGAGCTGTCGTCCTCACGGACAATTCAACCTTCAGACGTGATGAAATACACAACGCAGGACTCACAGAGGTCAGTCATTATCACCGAGTGTGTTTACATGCCCAACAATACCACCTTTAGATGTGACCATATTCACAATGAAACATGACATCTCATAACTCACTGAAACAACGCCAGACTGGTTTAAAGGTTGACTTTAGGACCCAGGAGAAAGCGGCATGACATCTGCGCTCATAACCATAGACAATAAATACGTAGACACCTGCGTTGGCCACTTTGTTCCGCTGCTGTGATACGTCAACGGCGCCACCATATTAGTTCACTAAAAGCCCACTGAACCTGAACCTGATGGGAGAGCTGAGCGTTTTTGGAATTAAAAGCACAACCACGTTTACACGCTAAACATATTTCACTGGTTTACGATGTACATAAAGTACAACTTCAGATGCATCATATCTCGATAGTTATAGCCTACTTTAAAGTTAATGGTTGTCAAAAGGAAATGTGAAATCCATAATTTGTGCCTGTTATTCATGAGAATCCATTAGATGGCCTCATGTTCAGTGATATGTCACAGGAAACAGAATAAATAATCACGTTGCAGTAGTCAAGAACAAAACACAGACGTAAAGAGATTGTTTCAGAGATTTTTTTGAATAATCGAACAAAACATCCAAGGTAATATATAGTTTAGAGGGGTCATATGACACGGCTAAAACAAATATTATGGTTTGTTTTAGATGTAATGTATTGTGTAAACAAGATTAAAGGTTCAGAAACGCTGTATTTTCCCCATAAGGTGCATGTTTGTATCTCCTCTTGGCCCCGCCTCTCTTTAAAGCTGATTTATTGCAAAGCTCATGGCTCTGAAAAGCGAGGTGTGCTATGATTGGCCAGTTAACCAGTGCATAGTGATTGGTTTGGTCGAATACTACAAGCGTGACAGAAATGTAACGCCTCTTACCAAATTCGTACTGACAGGTGACATCATGTACTGACAGGTGATAAAATGTCATCGGGACTTCCTTTTATACGGAAAATTGAGCAGGATATAAAGGATTGGTAAGGTTTTATTAAAACAGTATTTTGTTAAATTGTTAAAAACTATAGCTAACTGTTTTACCTTTTATATACGACGTTATAAAGACTTTAAACAAACAACCATACACTTAATACAGAGTTTGTGTGAGATAGAAACAAGCTGGCGTTACAGCAGGAAATGGTCAAATGATAAATAACACCAGCGCTTTGACCCATACAAACACACGACAACCTCAACTTGCGTTAATCCGTAAGTCTTTTACAATGAAAATATACTTGGTGGCTGCGAATCTGAAGCACCAGTGAAGTTTAAATGGTTGGAATGGCCCCACTTTTTAACTAAAGCGTTCGAGCATTGCCAGTCTTAATCTCTCTGCAACGATCGTGAAGCAATGGTCTGTGAAATGCGCAGCACAAACTTGAACATTCGGATTTCACTTTTCTGGAACAGTGTAGTAAATAAAATGTAACCATTGCATCATCTTTTGGCAGGGCAAACAAAGAAGCTTTCCTTTCGCAACGAAACACACAGCGTCTCTGCCACATGGCTGCGGCGGTGACGATACAATGAGATTTACAAGTACACCCACTTTACCTGCGTGTAGATTTTGGCGGTCTTAAGTCAAATTATTTCGCAAAGTGACGTACATTCGCCGGGGTGTGGTTACACGATGTTATTTTAATAATCCGGTAAACCGCAGATAAACATGATGTTTGTAATATAGTAAAATAAATAACTTTGATGTGCATTAATAGTATGAAATAGCAGTATATAGTCATAAGTAAAGTATTCGTTGTTTTGATTCTTCCCAGGATATTAAAAGTGAAAGAACTGTTCTATCGCGTGCATTTAATCTACCTCAAATTATTCCCCATTAGCGATGTGTACAAAATTTTTAAGTCTAAATGATTGCTTGAGAATTCTGAGTTTTAAAAGTTCGACGTAAATATAAAAGCATTAAAATTAGTTGAGAAATGAAAAAGATTATGTGTTATTGTCCAGAAAACGGCAGCTCTTTCACTTGTATGTCATAATAGTCGGCTTTTGCCCTCACTAATATGGCGGCGGCGTTGACGTATGATCCAGCAGACAATGAGCCGTCTAGTTAACATATATATGTCTACGCTCATAATAGCGATCAGAGCAGAAAAAACAAGCTGAATGGAGTTTCTAACTTATCATATCACGTCATGTGATGAAAAATGAATAGAAATGATGGGTCTGAAAAAAGAAATACGAAGTAAACGTGTGTCGGTATATCTACATTTCCACAGATGTGCAGATTGTTTAAATAAAAAATAATTAGTGAAGCACTGTCATTACAAGCTCACAGGAGAAGACGTGATTGAATAGGTGCGTCTTGCGTTATATTGTTCGCCATGACAATACTCCTGATATACTCGTCTGACATAAATGAATGAAGAAAACCTACGTTTCATGTTGCATTTACATTATACTCTTGATCATTTTGTTTGATGCTGGACTTGGTTTTTCAAGCCATAACACACTGGTACGGTTTAACAGTAATTAAAATATGACGTTATTAACACGGTAAACCATTAAACCGGTAATCGTATCACCCCTAGTAAAGCCTTGTGACTGATGCGTTGATCATGACAATAGAATTGTATGAATAATGTAAAATAAATAAATGAATAAAACGGATTTTCAGATTTCAACAAATAAAGTACATTTGCAATCTCGTCATGTGGTCTATTTCAGTATTGGGTGTAACTAGTTTCTAAGTAATCAGTTACTGTAATTTACTTACTTTTCCCTTAAATAATTTAAGTAAGGGATTACTTTTATTTTTCTGTAATTTAATAACAGTTTCTTTGATGTAATTTAACTTAATACTTTGTTAAATATATGTGTGTGCAATAGTGGAACTGACATCAAAATTAAAAGTCTAAATTGAATGTATAATTCTCACATTTGTAATACTTTAGTCAGTTAATAAGAATACTTTATGTAGTTTTATATTATTTATTTGAATTAATTAAATAAGCTGTTTCACGTCTATCCTTGAATCACTTATCTAATCGAGGTTGATGTATACTTATAGAAAGTAATTAGTAATAAGTCATTAAATACTTTTAGGAGAGAGTCATTTATACAGTAATCTGATTACAGTATTGAATATATGTCATTAGTAACTAGTAATTCATTACTTTTTCAGAGTAATTTACACAACACTGGTTTATTTAAAGCCATATCAGCATAACTGACAAAATCACTTTTCTTGTGTAATATGTATTGATAATACGAACAAACAAATCCACGAGAAACTATGCCTCATAAACTGCCATAAAACTGTGAACTCCGGCCGCTGACGCATGTTATAAGAGACTCAAACTCACAGTGCGTTCAGATGGTTCAGCATGATCTACTGATCACAGAGCCGTGCTTCACCAACAAGCTGCGCATAAAAACATTATCGCTGACTTTGAGATTACTGTTATGATTGATCCACTGATCAAGTATAAAGAAACAGTGACAAGCGGAGAGTTTTACCCCGAAAAACTATATGTGACACTGCCTGTGAAAATCCAGATGATGTCATTTGTCTACATTAAATCATTCTAGATAATGTAAAGAACTTTCTGTCAGATTTATGGTGAGATTTTTTCAATATTGACCGAGTAACGTCATATCAAACATCAACATCAGCCTTCAAATGAATGACTGAAATCAAACTTTGACGCTCTTTACCTAACAAAGATAATAAAAATACGATTTTGGGTCTTTAGCCTGTTTTTCACAGAATGGTTTGCATATTTCAACTCATTAATTTAATTGCAAAAAAAGGACGATGTCCTCGGAACAAACACACAGAGTGGAATGTGAATGAAAAGCGTCACATTGAAAGCTGAGTTATGCAGAGTCGTGAAAGTGAAAACACTTTCTGATAGAAGCCTGAAGGTTTTATCATTTGAACAGCGTGTCGTATTGAAGCACAACACATCAAGGTCGAGGCGTCCCCGCAGCACATCGTCTGATGGGTCATGCAAACGCCATCGCGCAAGTCAGACGGATTGTGTTCTTTAATTAAATCAAACAGTTCTTCATCTGCCAGAGAGCGACGGCCGACGGTTTTTGATGCAGTCGAAGGCAATGAATGCAGAGCTGAAAATCAATCAAGAGCGCGACACAAACCCAACGCATCACCATGGAAACAAGCGCTAGTCTGTTAACATTCCTTTATGGCAGACTAACCTGTTTACCTTGAGCTTCTCACATCTTTCTAATGCACATCTTCGCTACGGCCAGATCTGCCTTTTCTACCTTCACTAAAAGAAAGAATGTAAAGAGAATTTCATCAACCGCCTGGCGGACGTTCATAGTGTGGGAGACTTTCTAGAATAACCCTCCATCTGTCTCTGAGAGATCACATCGTGTCCCAACCGTGTGCCTAGTGACATGACACAATCTCACAATATACTTCATCTTCCACATGCAGTAATTATGAACCCATGAGATGTCATGCAAGTGAGGAAACGTCGCTTCAAAGTGGATTTATATTAATGAGACGGCTTTCATTTCTCTTCATTGTGTTAAGTGATGCTGCACTGTAAAAAACGACTTAAAACTATACGTAAAAAAGTTGGGGTAACACTTTCCTTGAAGCATGTAATGTATAATGCATTTTAAAGAGTTATTAAGGGTAAAATGCATCATAATTCTTCATAATGTGTGTTGTAAAGCATTATATGTAGTTGTAAAGAAGTATATCCGATTTAAAATGTGTAGTGTAACATTGAATTGCTAAGTGTTATAATGTTTTAACTGTAATAACAATTATTTATAAGACATTACAAGGCATTAAAGGTGCATTACAATGTTCTAAAACTACTTTTATAATACATTATACATACATGGTTCAAGAAAAGTGTTAGCAACTTTGTTAAATCAACTTATCTTTATTAGTCTAATGAACTTAAACTTTTTATTTTTAATTTATATTTTTTAATCTTTTATTTTCTGTAAATAGAAACAATAGTTTTATTTGAAATTTGTGAGGAACAATGTTAGTAATACACAGAATGAAACAAAAATGATGACTTTACCTAAACACATACCTACAAATGGTAAATTCAGAAAAACAGATAATAATATTGAAACGCTCTTTTTACTTTTTCCTGTGGCTGTATTTTGAGTATTTTGATGTCCTGTTCTAATGTAGGTGAAGTTTCATGTCACAAACAGTGGATTTATAGCCTGCTCATGCTTCAGAGTAGCTCAGTGTTATCGTGATATGATGAACATGAGGAGAACACTAATAAACAAGACATTTACGACGCTTTACATCTCTTTCTCACACATCATAAACTGCTGGGCTCTTATTGATTCTCCATTAGATTCTCAATTCTAATATAGATTCTTTACTCATAAGAGCAGTTACCCTTAAGGACCGACTGCATCCACATTAAAACAGATAAAGCGTGAAAGAACCGTGTATTTGTTTCAAAGCGCTCTTTGTCAGCACTGTTCGATTTCTCAAGATGCTGAAACTACAAACAACAGCACACCGAACGCAGTGATTTCCATCAGGCATTTGAACATGGATGTATTGAATTTTGGCGTAGATGACAAATGTATTTTACATTTTCAACAATACTATCAAGGCTGCTGTAGTGTTTAGGGTGAATGGAAACACATTTTTGAAAAGCTCTGCTTTATGCAGGACAAAAATGAAGTCTCAATGTGCAGGGAAAACAAACTGAAGTTATTTTTAAATATATCCAGATTAGGGCTGCACGATATTGAGGAAAATGTGATATTCGGTAACTTGTTAAATATTGCGATATACAAAACGTACGCCTTAGAAAAATCTATTTCAACTAAACTAATTTAAACTTTGATCAAATATATTTAAAAACAGATAACTACGTCATAAACATATCGTCGCCGTCCTTCAGAAACATCGCATGACCAAATTTACCGTTTTCGGGAAATGGAAAAAAGCAGAATGATCTTTTTAAATGATTGCATACTGATGTTAAAGTTGACAAGCACTTTAGAAAAAAACGTATTGGTTAGAAGTTAGCAAAACCCGGTGACAAATATGAAAGGTGACTAATAATTGTGATTCATAGCAAAAAAAATTATAAAAATGGCAAAATTATGCAGAAAGGTTTCAGAAGAACTGAAGCGATATATATTTTTCTGATTAGCGATCTTCTTCCACACATCAGGCAGACGCTCTGTTACCTGCAAAAACTACAAACTGTTGGAATTTTAAAAAATACTTATTTATTGCAAACCATAACGATATATTGCAATATTCTATATGTTATGTTATGCTATACGATATCCATTTGTTTCTATACATTGTTCACCCCTAATCCAGATTAATGTGGATAAAGAGGATGTCAAAAAGCTTCACTGCTAGAGTAGTTTATCAAGCGGTAGTGAGTCGTCGAACTGTTTTGAGCGGGTTTGACAAGAAAGTTCGTCTCCACTCCATCACTAAAGAAATCATATGTATGAAGCATGTTGCCTCATGTTAACACCGGCGTGTGAATAAAGCTCAGGTCACAAAGCCAAGCCGGTCTTTACCTCCACACACAGTGAGTGATATCAAACACCACAGGCAAAAGGTGATATTAACATCATCTGTCTCTGTCTAACATATTCAATTACTACACGCCAATATCCTTATGCACACTGCACAACTGTCCTCTGTGTCTGATCATATCATCAAGCTATTTATCTGATATACAGCTTTCATATAGCAAACCATGAGGACATTTCAGGATGACACTCATTTTTTAGTATCTCTGAAATAAAATAAAATAATGTTAGAACAAATGTCAAGAGATCTTTTTTTAGGTTATATTTATTATTATTATTGTTACTATTAAAGCTGCAATCCATCCATACAAAACTTTTTCGGTATGTGTTGAAAACTCAATTTCACAGAAATTCACTGAAAAAAAGCGTATAATAATGATTGATAAATTGGGAAGTTGGGAACGATTTTATGGGAAATGTCAGTATGATGTCATTTGACTTCAAAACACAAATATAAATAGCATAAAGTAAGCTGCATTTGGTGGTGATGCAGAAGTTACAGATTGCTGCTATAAAGTCAACACAAAACATTTGAAACGCTCACATTTGACATTTGAGCGAAACTATATAGTCAAAGCAGAAACAAGAAAAGAAAACAACAGGATTAACATGGAACGGATTAAGCTTTGAGCAAAGCTGCGTTCTTCACAACAGCAGTCTAACACAAGGACTAAAAGACTACCTTGATGTTTTCTAACATTAATGTACAGTCTGTATGATCTAATGTCAATCACAAGAGAACGTTCATTCATTAACTGGGAATGACATTCAATTTATAAAAGAATATGAAGAAACATTTGTTTTTTTAGAATAATCAGGACACAAAGTTGTGGTGGGAATAGAGAATTTTAAGGAGGGATGAAGTTCCATTTCAGTCGTTTAATCCACATAATATAGTACCGCACATATGATGCATCATTGTGTGCAAACCCAAGGTTTTGGTAAATCACCTGAAATAAGGTCTATGGTTTACAAAACCTCAAACACATTTTCACATTTGTTGGTGGTCGTGATGTTGATATTGAGCGACTGTAGCGTCGTCTGTGTCTGTTTATAGTAATGCTTCAAAAATATTGTGTTCATTTGTAAAGATCATCTCGATAGACAACACGTGTAAGATTATTATATTTTTTGCGCTCTTCCAATAATCTATGGGAAAAATGCATCAGCTTTCGGTCAACGAACCAGCGCGGCGCTAACTTCCGGATTGGCCTACAAAAATACCTCATCTCAGCGATACTCTACTGCCTTCACATGTCCATGAAAACTAATTTCATACTATGCATTTATGCTTTAAAATGATTAGGTTTCCCTAGCTGGAGGACCAACTTTAGCACTGTTTTGTGTGCAGCGGTGAAGGCTTTAGTTATACAGAGGTTCAGGGTAAGTGTTAAAATATCTCCATACTTCTATGCTAGCAAAAGCACATGACACCTACATTTGGTGCTTATTTCATATGCTGTTGTGTTCACAGCGGTGGCAATCATGGATGAATAATAATATCTCCATGGTTCCTCTCCTAATGTTATAAGGCCCAGATTGTTCAATTTTAACATATATTTGAACAGAAATATGGCCATATGATTTTGGCCCATTATTGTGTTCTGACTCATTGTTACGTGCCCAAGTTTTGTTTTCTCTCTCTTGTGTTGGTGGTTTTTGTTTTCCCGCTCTCTGCTTTCTCATTTTTGTTTTCAGGTTCTGTGATTGGTTGTTTCTCATGATAGACCAGTCGATTGACCAATCAGCAACTGGGGTCCAGATTTAAGGCGTCTCCGGGGAATGAGGAGGAAGGCTTGGATAGTTTGAATGTCTCTCGGTAGTTGTGGCACAGTTTTGATCTTTATAGATTCTTGGTGGTGGTTCGCTTGCGTATGGGGCTGCTCCAGAGAAACAACTTATCTGATCAATACTTTGCAAGTCCAGAGTTGTGAAAAGGGAAGTAGGTCACGTGACATCTTACACACACATGCAGGAGTACCAATGTTAAGCACATTAGTGAAGGAGTGTGTGCAACGCTGTATGTTTAGATTTTTAGTAAGTAAAGTTCATTTATGGCGTGTAACACTGCAGGTGCTTAGTTCCTTTCTTTCTTGTTTTGTTTGTAGATAATTTAGAGGGTAGAGATTACCAATCGAGTGTTGGTTTTGTTACTTTTGTTTGTTTAGCACCGCTCAGTTTTCCTCCTCTCTGTGGCTCATTCAATTTACTATAGCAATTATTTTCTTTGTTTTCGTTATTTATTGTGTTCCCCTAATGTATATACTTTTTCCCTTTGTAAATAAAGCGAACCACCAGTTTTCAATATCTTAGTTGTCTGTCCTTAATTCATTCAACCACAGTACTTTTCCGGATACAAGTTGTGTTAAGTTTTATTATGAACGTCTCAATCATACCTCCTAACCAACAGGGAAGAGAAATAAAATTAATTTTGTCTTCTCATGTGAAATGATCTTTCTGATGTAAACTGTAAAAGAATAATTGAGATCCTCTCACAACCAACTGGCCAACATTTCTACACTTATTTATTTTACTCATCCCTCAGTCTACAAATAACCTCAATTAATCTCGTCTGATCGGGCGCTTTTGGAACATATGTTACTCAGTAGCCTGTGTTTCCTTTTTTAACATCAAAAGATTTTGTAGCAGGTGTGTGTGGTTGAGGTGATGTGCACAGTACGGCCGAGTCACTCTACACACATCATAGATTGAAACATCAAAGTGGAGTCATTCTGGAGTGTTTATCAGTGGGTGGGAAGTATGAATGTGTGTGTGTGTGTGTGTGTGTGTGTGTTTCTGCTCTTGTGGGTATTTTAATGTCATTTTCCCGATAGCAAAAGTTAGTCAGAGATGTGAACGACTGCTGAGGGGTCTTTACGATGTCTTGTGTTGGTGTCAGGTGGATTGCGGTGACAATCAAAACACAGCCATGACAAGAAATGACAATTTTGGAGTGATAAATGAAAGAAGAAAATGACATGCCGCACAACAATAAACGCCTGTGCAGAAACTTGGTGAAGCACATTATAAAGTCCTGTCAGCAAATGAAGCTGAATAAACCATATCAGGAGAGAAATAAAAGGCGATGTGTTCCTCCCACAGCCCTGCGGTCATTAACTTCTGCCAAAAACACAACACGGACTCATTCATGCAACCGGCCTTTTGTTGTGTAGATGTCAGCTTCAAAGAGGACGTCTGCCATTCTATCAGTGAAAACACAAACCAGCTTTAGAAATGCTTGACTGGATCAACTGAAGAGATGTGGATTTGGTGAGAATTAGATCTGGGTCGGGTGTTTCTATAAAAACCCTTTAGCTGCGGGCCGATCAGTAACACAGTGTCAAAGTCATTTAACATTCTTTAAGACTCCATTCTTTATAATTGCCATTGAAGCATTCGCAGAGAATAAAATAGGCTTTCAGCGTCTGATGTCTAAATCTTCCTAAACTGGCTTGACACGTCTGCGCCGGCTTCACTAAATCATATTGACACGTTTGGGGAAATATTAGGCTGCGAGATTAATCATCCGGAACTTTCCACATGTTCCCCGAGGAGAAGAAACATCACAGGTGGAGACGATTTTCAAAACCAATTTAAGAAAACAGAATGGGGGGCTCATTACATACTCTCTGAATTTCACTCCTAACATCAACAAACATTTGTTTAACGGAATCAACAGGACACCTTCAAAGAGTACACATTTATCATTTACTACCCTCTCAAAACTATAAACTAGATACAGATATCTATGAACACAAATTCACATTTAGATAAGCATTCAAACCTTAGTCTCTCGCATTATCTTATAGACGGTTTCACCTGCAACAACATCAACGTTGTGTCTCAAACTTCACTTTTGGTAGACTTCCGCAAAGAAACAGTAACTGTTGAGTAGTTTTAATTTAATTGAATACAATTATTATACAATTAAAATATTACTATAAATTAATTACTTTAAATAGAATATAAAATAAAGTGTTATATTACAACCAAACAGACGGGAAGTTAAACTCTGGGCAGGCCAATGCGTCTTTAACCCTCCATATATAGTTCAATGATTTTTATGACATCATCCTGCACTGCAGCCTCTCATCAAATTCCAGGCTTTGAGGTCAACTAAACGCTATTGGCCATTTAAAAAAGGGGAGTGGCCACTGAATATAAAATAGTTCACTATTCAAAATGAACATTTGTAATGCGTGCTTTAACTTTATTTTTCAAGACGTTCCACCTCACGTGGGAAAAACATTCCTTTGTGAACAAGGCAGAGGTCGACGATGGATTTGTGGAGAGACTAAAATTAAAAAGCAGTGCTGTGCCGTCAATATTGGATCTGAAAGGAAGGGCACAGAAATCTTATGTGTGTAAAATATTTTTGTACTATGCGTCAATATTGCTTTGTTAGAGATTGCTTGATGTGCCCTGAGCACTATGTGCACGAGATTAGCATTACCTTGGCTCCTCTAGTCATTTGTATTAATTGCAGAGGCTGTCTATGATTTTAATCCCGTGCGAATCGGCCATGTCTGTCATTTGTAAAGTAAAAATTCCCCCACAAATGACCTACTATATTTTGAATGACTCCGAGCTCATATATCATTTTTCAAGGTTTTATCCACCGTTTGCAAATAATGGAGGCTGTTCTGCAGGTTTTCACTCGCAGGCTTCATTTATCCTGTGTGAATGCGCCACATGAAATATAGATGTGAGATGGTCATTTATAAATCACACGAGGTCTCCAGATAACACTAATCCTGTGCGAATAGGTCAGATGTGTAAACTAACATTACGTGTCTAACCAACTTCACAGAAGGCTCCAACTATGCAGACTGCTATCCAATCATATCGGTGGGAAATAACTTCCAAGTCTTCATGGTTGCACGCCTATTAAAACTGATCGTTCGTCAAGCCGGCCACAAAGCCCGGGTAGAAAGTAACCTATTACTTATTGATTTTGATGATTTTTTATTTAAAAAGTTTAATTTAAGAGAGCATTCCAAATGTTCTTTTAATCATCATTTATACATGTATTGCCGTCACATCAGTTCAGTGTCTGTTGCATTTCAATCAAATCAAACCTCAGGAGTGAGATACAGTCATCCAATACAAAATGTCAAAGACTGAATGTATGACAAGACACATGAAACTGTGAGAAAGATCAAGGTTATCACAAAAGAAAATATACTTTTCCTAAACACATGTAGAATCAGATCATGTTTTTTAAAATGGTCTCTTTTTTAGCGTCGAAATCAACTCTTTTTCTGAAAACTGCATAAATGTCAAGTGTTTTTCTCGTGAGGAGGTCATTAGAAAGAACTGTGTGAGTAGAGAATTGATTTCATTATTATATGTTCCACTGGAGAATGAGGTCTAGATGACACATGAAAATGAGCATCTTCCCCGCTGTGCACTGGATGGAGGCATACAGGTGCAGAGATTAATGACAGACCTGGTTAATGTGCATTTACGAAACTAAAGCCACAGAAATATAATCCTTTAACACAAATGTAGGAAGATCGGAGGGTCCATGAATAGTCTTTACACTTTCAAATTTCAGTTTTAATCAGACCAAACCTATAATTCAACTTATTTAAATGTGTGTGTTCACGCATACACGTACTCACTTAATACACTTTTTATGGAATGTGACAGAATTAAGGTAAAAATATAAAAAATACATAAAACTTTATAATAATTACTTGCATACATAATGAATACAAAACCCATCAAAACATTTGGAAACACTTGAATGAAATGTGTTTTAAAGATCTTGTAAATCTTTGAATGTTAAGGTGTATGCTTAAATGCCTTAAATTACGTTTGTAAACAAAAACAAAATGCCAATATATCAAATTCCATTAGAAAACAATAATCTTATCCAAAAATATTTTTGAAACGGATGATTTGGACCAAATAAGGAAAAAAAACAGACCATAAGAGCTCGAAAATATTTGACACGCTTTAAAATGATGTTAAGATATAAAAAATTTGACTCATTTCGACAAGTTTACTGTTATTCTGGTGTGAAAATCTAAATAAAGAGCGTGTAAGTGTTTCCAAACTTTTGACCTGTATTGTATGTCATTTTATCATATTTTTACATATTAGGTGTCTTTTATGAAACGCAAGCAGAATAAATGTTTGTTTTAATCCTTCGTAAATTCATCCTAACATAAATTTTAGGATTCATGAAATGTTTGTATTTTCAAAATGTTAGTTGGTATGAAAGAAATGTACAGCTGCTCCGTACCACGTGTAAATAGTTCGTAAAAGGCCACGTAGCGTTCTGTATTCTTTTAGACAAACGGATGATAACACTGCCTTCTTTACGAGTTTCTTTGCCCTGCCTTTATCATTTTCTACTTTTTAACTTTGGGTAAAACGCAGAGCTGGTCACCGTCCTTTTATACACAGTGCAGAAGAGGCGGGACAAACTTCAAAATAATATACTATTAACAAGTAGACTAACTGTTGCGGGTTTTCTAAGTCACACCAACCAACGCATCCCCAGAATATCACGCAGTGACCAAAGCATTCAGAGGAGCACGATGTCATATTATTTTAGCAGGTCAAAAACACTTTGGTGGACACAGTTTAATTGATTAAATTATTGCTAAGTACATAACCTATACATTAACCTAGTCTCTTATGCATTTATAATATAATGTAGCCAAACTAGAGAAGGAAGTCACAAGGATTAAGGCATTCCTAGAAACGTCATTTGCGTAGCTGTTATTCATAGGCAGCATTATGCTAATGTTGAATGTAGCTCAGGAGCTATGTAATTCAGTGTTAAGAGCATGGCGTTAGCGACACCTAGGTCGTGGGTTCGATCCCAGGGGATTCCACATACTTAGAAACAAATAGACAGAATAATACAAAGTAAGTCGCTTTGGATAAAAGCGTCTGCTAAATGCATGAATGTACATGAATGAGCGTATGATTAGCATTCATTAACACACACACGTTACTATAAAATCTGACGCTTATTTGGACTTTTATTTCACCTGTAGATCTTCATAAACTAAACTCCTCATGTTGTGAATTCATTGTCAAGAACTCTCCGTGTGCTCAGAAATCTTTTGTATGAACACCAGCTTCACTTCTCTTTTGTTTTGTTTCTAATCAGTCAAACCACATGAATTCAAGCTGGGCTTCTCAATGCTTCACACCTGCTGTGTTTCTCCTGCAAGGATCCAGCACTCATGTTTGTCTTCCAAACAGGACATTTGTTTGATTTTGTGAGTTTATCTGGCGTCACAGACACTAGTTTTCACAGAGAGATGGTTATGGCTCTGAAGACGGCATGAAATGATGATTTTCAAACATTTATGAAGAATGGAAAAGTGGGCGTATTGTTGGGTTATTATCATTAGAATTGGAATGATTTTCAGAAACAAAGTGGATGATCGCAGAAAAGATTTCCTTTCGTGAAAAAGCCATTCATCTCTTTGTTGTCTTTAGGGGATATCAGAAGTGTGTGTGTTATGTCTTGCTTTTAACACAAAACCGATGACAACGCTGAAAACACTAGATGATACAGGATACAATTCAAAGTAAATGAATGAAAGAAATGTGTCTGTGTGATATCTAATATTGAGAAACACTGTGTGTGATTTTTGGGTTGTGTATCTGGTCTGTAGTGTCACACAGTCTAACCCTGACTGAACACTTCATCTGGATTCCAGTAGCTGCTTGACAGGAGACTCATAAACTTTAACAATCATGGTTTGATTTGTGGCTGGACGTGTGCTGTGTGGTATAGTGCACGGGAAGAGGATGAAATAAACTACACAAAGTCAGTAAGAATGCAATGTTACTGCCAGAAACGGCATGAATAATTCAATAGATTAAAACAGATTCCGCTTGAGTATACAGATCATTATTTCTGCTAATAGTTTCTGAACACAGAAATAGTTCATTGTAACAGTGTTCATATGAAGAAAAACACTCACCCCAATAGGCTGGAAGATAAGACCATCGACTTCATGACTGACCTGAGCAGTGAAACTGCCCTCCAGGAGCTGTGGAAACAAACACATGACCAATCACAAACTGTTCTGATCACACAACCAATCACAAACTGTTCTGATCACACGACCAATGACAAACTGTTCTGATCACACGACCAATGACAAACTGTTCTGATCACACATCCAATCACAACAAACTGTTCTGATCACACGACCAATGACAAACTGTTCTGATCACACATCCAATCACAACAAACTGTTCTGATCACACGACCAATCACAAACTGTTCTGATCACACGACCAATCACAAACTGTTCTGATCACACGACCAATGACAAACTGTTCTGATCACACGACCAATGACAAACTGTTCTGATCACACATCCAATCACAACAAACTGTTCTGATCACACGACCAATCACAACAAACTTTTCTGATCACACGACCAATCACAAACTGTTCTGATCACACGACCAATGACAAACTGTTCTGATCACACGACCAATCACAAACTGTTCTGATCACACGACCAATCACAAACTGTTCTGATCACACGACCAATCACAACAAACTGTTCTGATCACATGACCAATCACAAACTGTTCTGATCACACGACCAATCACAAACTGTTCTGATCACACGACCAATCACAAACTTTTCTGATCACACGACCAATGACAAACTGTTCTGATCACACGACCAATCACAACAAACTGTTCTGATCACACGACCAATCACAACAAACTGTTCTGATCACACGACCAATCACAAACTGTTCTGATCACATGACCAATCACAAACTGTTCTGATCACACGACCAATCACAAACTGTTCTGATCACACGACCAATGACAAACTGTTCTGATCACACGGCCAATGACAAACTGTTCTGATCACACGACCAATCACAAACTGTTCTGATCACACGACCAATGACAAACTGTTCTGATCACACGACCAATCACAACAAACTGTTCTGATCACACGACCAATCACAACAAACTGTTCTGATCACACGACCAATCACAACAAACTGTTCTGATCACACGACCAATCACAACAAACTGTTCTGATCACACGACCAATCACAAACTCTTCTGATCACACGACCAATCACAAACTGTTCTGATCACACGACCAATCACAAACTGTTCTGATCACACGACCAATCACAACAAACTGTTCTGATCACACGACCAATCACAACAAACTGTTCTGATCACACGACCAATCACAACAAACTGTTCTGATCACACGACCAATCACAAACTGTTCTGATCACATGACCAATCACAAACTGTTCTGATCACACGACCAATGACAAACTGTTCTGATCACACGACCAATCACAACAAACTGTTCTGATCACACGACCAATCACAAACTGTTCTGATCACATGACCAATCACAAACGATTCTGATCACACGACCAATCACAAACTTTTCTGATCACACGACCAATGACAAACTCTTCTGATCACACGACCAATCACAAAGTGTTCTGATCACACGACCAATCACAACAAACTTTTCTGATCACACGACCAATCACAACAAACTGTTCTGATCACACGACCAATCACAACAAACTGTTCTGATCACACGACCAATCACAACAAACTGTTCTGATCACACGACCAATCACAACAAACTGTTCTGATCACACGACCAATCACAAACTGTTCTGATCACACGACCAATCACAAACTGTTCTGATAACACGACCAATCACAAACTGTTCTGATCACATGAATACACCCAGTCGGTCGAACTCCGATCTTGGGAAAAACGCATAGCACCAGCGCTGAGCGGCAAAAAAAAATCAATTGATGTCTTTTGTTTTAAAGCGCGGCGTTACCGTTGAAAGAACACGCCAGCCACAGGCGTAAACGCCTCGGTGGACACACAGCTTAAGTGATCAGAAAGACAATACTGTACTGGATTTAAACTATGAGCAGCTTGAACCTGAAGTGTTTCAACCACAGGAAATAATTCTGAATTGATCATCTTTAACATATCGGCCGGATTTTATTATTGGACCGTTACTGATAACTTTAAAACCGACCATTTATGGGATGATAAGAATAGGGCCGATAATTTATCCTTCATCCATACTCTTTAGTGTCTAGTTCAGTGCAATTCGTTGTTGTGGCTACAAATCCACTGTTCTTTAGACTAAAAAAAGTCTAAAGAAACAACTGACAAACTCCTCTCCCAAATCACATGGAGTTCTGAGCACTTACTTTCACCATGTTTTAGTTTACAACACACTGGCTTATCGTTTCAGACGGACAATATTCAACCTGGGATGCAGCTGTTTGCAATTTAGACAAGAAAGTTTGTCAAATCAACAAGAGGCAGGATGTTCTTCAGCGTGCAAAAACTGAATCTAAATATTTATGGATGCAGGTGTACAAAACTTCTGAAACACACAACTCAAGCCAAGGTAAACAGTGAAATTGAGTTAGCAGGAGTTCTCCGTCTGAATGTTTTCCTGCCGCCATAAATGAATTCTCTTCTAATGAATGTTTTATGAGACCTTGAGACGGATCTCTGCGGCTAACGATGGGTGCAAAACTCTCCAAGGAAAGAAGAACACAACGTACAAGGTCTTCCTGTCTGAAATCGTGCTAAATTGAAAATAGAAAAAACTTTAATGACTTTTTATTAACGTTAAACTGACCTCAGCAGATTTGATATTAACAGGGAATCCAGAGGTACGTGGGCGCCAGCGCTCTAATGAAGCACGACCCCTTTGTTTTACGAAGCATTATTTCCTCATTTAATCGGTGAGAAACACAAGCCGGCGTCTGCTCCGCTCTACACACACGCTCTCAGAGACTGTATTAAAATTCCAGTCAGTTAGGCAGTCGGCGGCAAACAGCATCCTTCATACCTGACACAAGTCAAAGCTCTGAGGAGGATCTGCTGCATTCACAATCACGTCAGATAAACACGGCCTGTCGGATATGACCCCGGAAATTAACCCATTAACAAGTAATGACATCATTAACTCCAGTTAATGTTCACTGTGAGATGCACAATATTTTTTAAATGCTGAAAAACAGGCTGTGCATGCACACATCATGGCACTCATCCTATCGAACACTGTATTCGAGATGGAAAGATCACAAAAAACCTGATTTCCAAACCTGTTTGACTTCCTTCATCTGAACACAAAAGAATATATTATGAAGAACGTCGATAATCAAACAACACTGAACTCGTATTGACTTTCATTGTATGAACAAAACCACTGAGACATTTCTCAAAATATCTTCTTTTGTGTTCCACTGAAGAAAGTGTTAATATTTCTCCATGAGGGGAAATACTAAAAATAAAAGGCAAAAAGGTCACTTCAAAAACCACTTTCACTTCCATATTTCTTTTTTTTCCTTTTTTTTTGTTGTTTGTTTTTCTGTCTGTTTTATTATTATTGTCATTCTAACCTCAGCTTTAGCTTCCGGTTGTTCGTTCTAGGTTAAAAGATCGGCAAAAATAAAAGCATTCTGTATAGGTTGTTTGCACGTGACTTTGTGGCACAAAGAGATTTTCTCCATAGGAATTCACAAACTCAAAATACCAATGTTTTGCATCATTTATGATTGTTCGGAATGATCACGGTGAAAGATATTTCCTTGTGGTGTTCTTGGGTGGCTAAACAGCACAATTTGTTAATTTTAATGCCTTCCTTTATTCAGTCCCAAACAAGCCTAAATAATCTCTCTTTTGGTTGTTATTCTGTAGCATATATTGTTGCCTTATGCAAATGACAAAAGTCAATTTTAAAACAAACTTTTCTATTTATATTTTTTATTGGTAAATGCAGAACAATTAAGAGGAATGAGGCACAAGAACACGAGGTAGGCTAAAGCCCCACGAGATTAAGCTAGATATACAGTGCCCTCCACTATTATTGGAACCGTTGGTAAATATCAGGAAAGAAGGGTGAAAATGTAATCTGCATTGTTTTTGCTTATGATCTTTTATTTAAAAAATTAACAATATTCCAACATTTCATTACAGTAAAACAATTGAAGTGAGGGGATTTCCATGAAGCATGTATGTATAATGTATTATAAAAGTAGTTTTAGAGCATTGTAATGCACCTTTTAATGCATTGTAATGTCTTATAAATAATTGTTATTACAGTTTAAACATTATAACACTTAGTAATTCATTGTTACACTACACATTTTAAATCTGTTATACTTCTTTACAACTACACATAATGCATTACAACACACATTATGAAGAATTATAATGCATTTTATACTTGAAGAGTACTTAACATGACATCATGAAAATGACGGTTCATGCAGTCTGTTATGTTGCCCGGTTTGAAAGTAAGCTGTCTGCCAAGTTGTAAGTTCGAAGTTGAATAAATAACGAAGTTATTTGCTTGTAAAAATGGGAGTCGACTCTGAATCACACAAACGAGTCGTGGACGCATATCTACGTCACTATACATAAACGTGTTGCTGACACTTATGTCTCCTCCCCCAAACACTGTCGCACTTTCGTGATGCATGTGTATCATGTCTAGAGTCTGTGTTCTACAGTGTGAAATTAAGTCCGTCTTATTTCAGCTACCTAAGCAAGAACGTCTGAGGGAAAAATGGTTACAATTCATTTTTCAAAGAATACCGAAGGAGTATAACCCCAGGGTTGTACTGTGTGCGCGTCATTTCACTGATGATTGCTTTGATAATCTTGGCGCGTTCAGTGCAGGATATGTGAAACGACTATCCTTGAGAGAGGGGGCAATACCAACTCTATTTGGACCTTTCAGCTCCACCGAGTCCCAACCTGTAAGTGTGACTTTTGATATTTGTTTGAACTTCAAGAAATATTTTCGTACCTTATGTCTGTGTTCAAATAATGCATATAACGTTAACATTAGCATGTAGCGTTATTTCTGGTGTGTTACAGTTTGTTTATCTTGCTATTTACTCTAGTTTAATTGTTCAATCCATGAATTCTCAAAGTATTTGTTTCAAGAACTTTAAATACTTTAAACGTTTATGAACTTAATAGAATGTTTAACAGACTACACCATCTGACCAATCACATGGCACAAGGTTACCGGGTAGGAGTGGCCTGGACGGGTGAATCACGGAACGAATCATTTGAGAGTCAGTCAAGAAGTAGGGTACGTGTAACTGCATATAATTACGAGATTAAAGTGTTTTTACACATTGTATGTACATAAACTTGTTGTTATACACTCCATTACCCAAAGTAGGGCCTAAAAACACATATGTTACCTACTCTTTAAATAACTATTTATAATGCATTATACAGACATGCTTCAAGGAAAGTGTTCCCGTTTTTTTTCCTCCAACACATCCTGGTCACAATTATTGGCACCCTCAAAACATTCTGCAATGTCTCCATTTGCAAGAAAAACAGCGTGGAGTCTTTTCTTTTATGTCTGAAGAGGTTTGAGAATATATGTCAAATCATCCGTGTCCATTTCTTCATACAGAATCTCAAATGTTGGTGCACTCTTATCTTCAGTTCATCCCACTCATTTTCTATAGTGTTCAGATCAGGGACTGTGATGGCTTTGGCAGGATTTGTGTTCGGCGTGTCATTTTCTGATGATTTGGATATTTATTTTGAATCAATGTGCTTATTGAAGAATTAACCAATACTCATTATGATATTTCTAGTAGAGCAAGTCAGGTTTAGATTTATCTGTTGGTATTTGATATAAAACATGATGACATGTATCTGAAGGAGATGTCCAGGACCTCTGGTATAAAAGTAGGTTCACAACAATAAAGATCTGGTGACATATTTAACTGAGGACATGATGCACTTCTTTTCACTGTGTGCACCAAACCAATCTTGTGTTATTGCTGCCAAAAAACTTTTTCTTTTTTTATGTGCTCATGGACCACATGCACTCCTTGTTGAAGTTCCAGTTTGGCAGATTAATATGATGAAGTTTGTATTTGCACGAGAGCAGAAGATGTGTCCCAAACAACTTGTTCTGATGGAGGTGCAGTTTTCCTTTAGTTGTATTAAATGCTTTCTGACACTAAAATTGAACGGATTACTGCAATTCTCCATCTGTGATCTGTGAAGAGTCTTTGGTCACTCAAATGATTCTCCTCGCTGTGCTTTGAGACAATATAGACACACATTCTGTTTCAAGCTGATTTACAACATCTCCAGTCCATTAAAACTTCTTGATCAGTGCATTGATGTTGGAAATGAGGAAGAAGGTACCTTATTTTTGGAGGAATATTAATGTTGAGATCTGCTCTGATTGGCTGTTTCGCTGCACGGCTCATGCCACTAGCTCACAACAGATCGCGACTCAGAGAGCTGCACGGGTCCAATTTTGTATATCCGCACCCGCCCGTACCCGCAGTGCTTAAAACCGCATCCGACCCGTTTTCCGACAGCAGCACTAATTAAAATCCGCACCCGACCGACCCGCTTAAAATAGAACCGACACCCGACCCGTACCCGAAATCAAATCAGTTTATATATAATTTTATCTATGTTGATTATATGAGAAGTGAAAAAGGTAAGATCATAAGTTGCGCAATATGTTGGGAGACAGAATGGACAGACATTATTTTGACCACTTCGTTAAGTTTCTTATTGTATAAAGCCTTTCTTTAAAGCGAATTTCGTTTTGTATTAATTGCATCTTAATTTTAATCAATGTTTTATCAACCAATTGCCTGGATTTAATAAATAAGAAGTAAATATAGCAGGCAATATAATCAGGACACGGAGCGGAGGCGCCTAGACACTCCTGGGAGGGCGCGGGCTCAAATAAACAAAAAAAATACTTTACCAACTTGAAATACAGGCATAGTTTTGTAGAAGTGTTCCTAAAAATATGCATTCATTTTTACATTTGCATGTGACTGTTTTGACCCCGTGTTAAGACCCGTGTTTCCCCCGTGTCCGAACCGACCCGCACCCGTATCCAACACAGTTATATATTTTTCACCCGTTTCAGCCAAATTTGCGGGTCACCGAACCCGGGCAGGACTCTGTCGCAACTGTCAGATGTGAAATGGAAGAAGTGGATAAGATCACTACTTAATGCTTGCGGCAGGGGTTTTAACGGCAATAAAGTCGGAATTGCCCCCTTCTTAAATCAGTATCAAAACGCTGAGCGAAGCCAGCTTGGTGTGATCCCAGGTTCGAAAACTGTGGTTACGTGACTCTCGCTGCTCTGTGCTTCAAATCGCATTGTAAACAAATATAAACAAGGCTTAAGGGCATATAAACTTTCACAGAACAAAAAATGAAAGAGTATTTTTTCCTACTATTGGAGGCAAAGGGCGTTGAGATCTATTTGTTTATGAGCATTCTTCCAAATATCTTTCTCTGTGTTCAGAACAAAGACATTTATGAAGATTTGGAACATCTTGAAGGTGAATAAATGATGACAGAATCTTCATTTTTGGGTGAACTGTTCCTGTAATATGAATTAAACAGCTGAGTTTTTATTCGTTCTTCCATTTAGAACCATCACAGTACGAGAACCTTACACAAACACACAAAATCAATAAACATACTCATGTAAGTGTACAAAACATTTACAAACTGCAGAGAGGTCCTTTAGCTCCTCACATATTAAAGCGTACAAATTTGAGTAAGCTTGAATTGGTAGTCTATTTAAGTATCCTTGAAATGCCTCTCACACAGCAGCGTACCCATTTGTGCTCACTATGTATTTTTCGACGCATTTGTGTATAAGCAGTGAGCACATTTGTTAGTTGAAGTGTGCATCTGTGAGAGGCTTCAATCAACAAACACAAACTAAATTATTTCTTTAGAAAAGCAGCTTAAATGCATAAGAAGTCTTAGTGAGAAAATATTAAAATCACTCCCCGTGCCGAAGTGTTTTCGAGAGAAGGATGATAAGAGGAAGTGACATCACCGACGAGGCCTCATATCTGATAAATGCGTGCAAGTATGTGAACTCTCCAGACAAAAGGTCTTTGATGGTGACTACAGTAGAGAGAATCGTTTCCACTCATCCGTGTGTCCATTTCCCGTCTGCACATCAGACGTCTGGTGAACACAACAATGACGCTCTCTCAGTTCTCAAGAGCATGTCTATATGACTTCATCATAAAAGACTCGGAGCCCCCAAACGAGACAAAGCTCAGATACACAGATTTCAAGCACGCGGGCCCTAAGATCGAGACGCAAAGTTGACCGGGGGAAATTGACTTATTCATGTTGGTGAACAATAAACAGAGAACCAAGCGAGACGTGTTCTGAATCTGCGCTTGTGGGAAATTTCAGGGAAATCCTTGAGCGCGTTCATTTCGTGGAAAATGATCCCACTTCTCCCCGCAGACACGCGGCAGAGAAAGCACAGCTCATCGGCTAATGTTCCTGATATTGCCATTGGACTGTAAGGGCTTTTGTAAGAGAAATAATAAGCTACTGGGTTTTCAGTCCTTATGTCTGTGGGATATATTCTTAACACCACAAATTTATATGAAACTGGACCAAACAGTGGAAACGAAATATTGCGTTTTATACAATTACTAAAATAAGTATCATTGTGTACTTCACTCTAAAGAGCATTGAGTTTATGTTTAAAATGGTAGGAAATAGGAAATTCTTACCCCACAAGCAGATTTTGCGTAAGGAGTTTAAATAAATGTTGAATTATAGGAGAAGGACAGGAGAGAGAGAGAGAGATTTATCCAATCACAAGAGGTTTTAACTTTTGTAACTTTTACATCTGCTTCAGTTCAGTTGTTGTTCTTTCACATGTTCTCAGAATCCTTGAAGGCCACAGCGCGGGGAACCCACACAGACACACACACACACACACACACACACACAAACACACAAACACCGTCTTTCAACAGTACTTCTACAGTGATTATACACATAACAAATCCACGAGATTTGACTAATAATCCCCTGGAGGTTAATCTGGAACAAACCAGTCTGTGATAGAGATACTATTAAATTCTGTTCTGAATCTTAAAATCATTTATCTCAGGTTTATTATTCTTGCAGCCCTTTTACCAAATCTTTTACTTTTTGGGACAAATTTATTAAACAACGTATGGAAAAACGGGCAAAAAGGATTCGCCTTCAAAATTTTGCCTAGATGAAGCTAAATAGAATATTGTTATTTTCTTTCTCTTCCTGTCATGATGTGAGACAATTTCTTAAAAAGACGGTACAGTAAATTCCAAACACAAGGTTGTGATTGTAAACATGATGCGTTTGGGTGTTTCACAGACATATTATGTACTTTCAATACCAGATTGGATATTGAAGATGTCTATGGTTTTCACAAAAATGGGATTTACCTTCTCACTATTTAATTTGGTTGACACTTGACCCCTTCCAGTGCTTTCAATCCACACTTTTAATCAGAATTTCTGTTCCCCGGGACTCAAACCCACAACCTTTGGGCTCCAAACACAACACTCCACCAACAGAGTTAAAGAAACACAACAGGATTTCTGCTTCTAAAGCTTTAAATACCGTTTTACACAAAGTGCCAAATAACCACGACACATTTGGCCACAAAGTCCACTGAAGTCAGAAAGTCAGCAGCTTTTCTTTCACACGGTCACAAATATCTGCTGGGATTCAGAGTAAATACCTTGCGTGTGGCATGAATGTCGAAGAAGTGCTTATTTCTGACGCTGAAGGGCTCCTTGGCTTTGTCGATCTGGCCTATCTTCATCTTCTCGAAGCGAGGAGAGATGATCTCCTTCTCCATACACAGCAGACGTCTGTTGAAGTCACACTGACCCACGGGCTGACCCTGAAAAACAACATTAAACACAAACAACTGATTTCTTGTGTCTACAAGCAGATAAATATCACACGGAAACTTTCTCGAAAATAAATGTATCTTCAACTGCAGTGAAGGCAGAGTGTACCGAGACCCAGACCTGACCAGACCAGACCAGAATTTCTTGAAATTCATCTGAAAGATCCACATAAACTCAACCCTAAAAACGTCATAATAAAATAAAAATGTAATTGCAAAACAAAAAAACAAAGCCAAATCCCAAAGAGCCGATATGTATGGAACTATTTTCAACATTGATGAAACGTTAGTCACTTCAAACAAAAATATTTGCAATTATGCTCCTATTCATAAAAGATTGTATTTGATGCAGTTAACAAATAAATCAAACAATGCACCGGCAAATTAAGAGACATCTTTGCAGTTGTGGTTGCGAGTCATATTAGTTTGAGAGCAAGACAAGAGCAAAACCAAAAATGGTCTTGAAGTCGTTTTTAAAGGGATAGTTCACCCAAAAACGAACATGTCCTCACCCTCAAGTGGATCTAAAACTCTAAAGAAATTATTTGTTCTGTTGTACACAAATAATATATCTGAAGAATATGGAAAACAAAGCGGTTCTGGGGCACCATTGAGTACCTTACTATGGAAGTCTGTGACTTTTAAATATCTCAGTTTGTGGAGGTGAGTAAATGGTGACCGAATTTTCATTTTTGGGCAAACAATCCCCTGATTTACTAGAAGCTTGGTTAAAGATTCTGTTCTGTGTGTTTGGGTAGCCACGCCCACAGTGGAATCTCATTGGTCTATAAATCACGCCGTATAAACATCAAATCAAATATTTTCCGATGAGCTGAAATAGCGTCACTTCACGCGACGTTTCCCCTTTTAGCGTAGAAAGACAAATGCCGTGTCAGTGTAAATGTGTTACGATGTCTGATTATGAACGACGACACACTGGTGTCAGAGCACATCGGATAGAATCTGTGCATTCACAAACACACTTTTCTTGATCTTAACAACACCATCATCAAAACGCATCCAGACATTACTGTCTGTCCTGGTTTCTCTGGTGTGTAAATAAATAAGTCTGAGAAAGAGGCTTCGAGCATCAAACTCTCAATTCAAAGCACAAGGACAATTTGATTTGTCTTCAAGCACTAAAGTGTTGGAGGAACAGACGTGTTGATGGTGTGCACGCGTGTGTGCAGCAGAGCGGCTGCGATAAGCACTGGAAATAATCCACCTCCCCTTCTCTCCATCACGACTGCAGCGGCCGTCTCCATGGCAACATCATCACATAGCACTCTCGGGCCTCGTATCCTATGGCTCCTATGGGACCGGCGAGTGACGTCACAACTAAATCGAAGGTTGACCTCGTCACTTAACGTCTATCTAAGGCTGCGGCTCGGATAACAAAATAAGATTTGAAGCGATCTGTGAAAGATATCTGCGATAGAATCACACGAAGGAACACAAGTGAACCCAATTCAGTGCTGATCTCAGCGGACAGATGAATGCAAGATGGGCCTAATTCTCTGAAAGAGGAGGAGAAAGAGAGTGAGAGAGAGAGTGAGAGAGAGAGGACGGAGAGAGTGAGAGAGAGTGAGAGAGGACAGAGAGAGAGAGAGGACAGAGAGAGTGAGAGAGGACAGAGAGAGAGAGAGTGAGAGTGAGAGAGAGCGAGGACAGAGAGAGATAGAGAGAGAGTGGAGAGAGCAAAAGAGTGTGAGAGCGGGAGAGGACCGAGAGAGAGAGAGAGTAGAGAGAGAGGAGAAAGAGGAGAGAGAGCGCGGAGAGAGAGAGGGATGAGAGTGTAGAGTGAGAGAGGAGACAGAGAAGAGAGAGGGATAGAGGAGAGAGAGAGGAGAGAGAGAGAGGAGAGAGGAGGAGAGAGAGAGAGAGAGAGAGGAGAGAGAGAGAGGAGAGAGGAGAGAGAGGAGAGAGAGAGAGCGACGGAGAGAGAGAGAGAGGAGAGAGAGAGAAAGAGAGATATTTCCTGCATTAAACGCTGACTGAAGGTCCTTCTGTCTGTTAAAATAGCTCCTCTAGACACACTTCTGTAATGGAAACTCAATCAAGACTTTGGCCAAAAGATAATAACCAGTCAGCCGGTTATTATCGCTTAATAAACCCCACAGGGTGATCTGGACCTCCTGTGTCGGCCTGAAGGGATTTCCTGTAACAACCTGTAGCTGTACATGATCTCACAATTACCACACCAACAACTGGACACAAATATCTGATTCATGATCAAATATTGTTAGTAAAGATGCACTGATATAAAAGCAATTTTTCCACAGTTAATAGTTTAAAACCGTATGATCAGGCCCGATATATCCTGTCAATCAAAAGAGGAGCGAAAATGCAATGAATTTGTGCTCTGTGTATAGAAGATGTTAAGAGACATCACCAGTTTCGTGTTCAATATTAATAGTCCTTATATGAATTAATAGAACCTGTATCGGTAGATATCACTCTGAATAATCGGCTATCAGTATCTGAGGAGAAATTTACTGTCATTGTGTATCACTCATTTTGTATTATTTAATTAAATAAAACATTTAGGAGAGTAATAACGATTATTTATTTTTCAGGGTGTTGCTAAGCAGTTGCTAGGATGTTTGGTTGGGTTGTCAGGGCTTTGGTAAATGTTTGCAAGAGTCTGTCAATGGTTTAAAGTAGAGATGCACTGATACAAAAAATCCATTGATACCCACAGCTGCCCATACCTGTTGATTTAATGAATATTTCTTAACTCTCTGAATGTGATTAATTCATATAATGACCAGTATTATTAAACCGCATATAATAATAAAGTGACAGGATATCGGCCCTGATCATTGGCTGATTGCCGAGAGTGAAAACTCGATACCGATTATTGGCCGATATATCTGTGCATCTCTAGTTTGAAGTGCATTACTTGTTCTGTGTGATAATTTAGGGTAAAAAGTGAAATATGCAAAAGACATTTGTGTTCATCTATGTGATCTTGACACTTTTACTCTTGTAAAACTATATTAAAAGTCCTAGATACTACAGTGCCTTTTGAATCTTCCTATAGGTAATACTATAGTATTAATAGTAATTATACTATGCCTTACGAAAATTAATCTTACAACAAATAAAAACAAAAAACATGTTTACCAAAGTAACCGTAGTTTACCTATGTTTTTGTAGTAAAACTCTGGTTATCCATATGGTAATAAATACACACAGAACAGTTTTAATCTACTTAGTATACAGAATTACTACAATAAAACTATAACTAATGATCTATAACATACTGTACAACAGTTTTCTATAGTAAATACTATAGTATTTATTCTCGTGAAGCATATTTGACGTGGTGTGTGAAAACCCAGCTATTCTGTTTTTTTGGGGGATTTACAGATTTCTACATAAACTCAAACTACTACCTTCTGTGAATAACCTGGATATATTTAATATTGACTGAGTGATGCCATGTCAAGATTGAAATTATAGTGAAATTAAGGACTGAAATCAAACTTTGATATTCATTTTCTTAGAAATTGAGACTTTTGAATTTTCGAAGACGTATGAATAGATTGTGATTAGTTAAAGATATTTAACACCTAAAAATATTCCTAATTCTGCCCCAACAGAACTGTGAAACTGGTCAGATGATGTGAGCTGGTAACACATTACAGTTTAATATTTCGTTTTAGAGGCTTTTATCAAACACAAACTTCAATAATTAGCAATAGTGAGAGCGATGCTTGCTTTAGTGAGCACCACTAATAATAGAACATTTATAAAGTCATTTACACGTTATACCCACATTAATGAGCGCTTGTAATGTTCAAATCCTGATGAAATGTTCAAAGGAGGAGAAAGTCAAAGCAGAGAGGAGTGAGAGAGAGATATCATTTAACAGCAGGCCTTTTCCAAAAGCAGCCACTTTAAATTCTTCATCTTATTTGCAATTTTGCAATTTTCTGTTTTGCTATCGCAGAGCAGCTGAAGCAGCGGTCTGAGTCCCTGCAGGAAACTTTCAAGTGCATATTGGCGCAGATGAATCAAACGCTCATCTATATTTAAGAAAGCATTCCATATCAAACAGCAATAATGAAGCTTATAAAAATACGGGGATGGACAGAATAATGGGAATATTACGCAAACAAGGTGTTTAACTTCATAGGATGCAAAGGTGAATCTTTTCACGTGGTCTTTGGTCAGGCTGAACTGTTGTCTTAAAATATGACATAGTATGACAATAACAAACTAGAATACAGCATCCAACAGTGTCACAGGTACAGAAAATTTACATTTTCACTTGAATACAAGTAAAGTGTATCAGTGCAGAAAGACTGCGCTCAAGAGAAGAGAGAGAGATGCCTTAAACAACTCAAAAACCACTACAACATTGATTCAACGTCCCAACAACGCATGGAGCTTCACACACCGGACAAAATCTGCAGAAGAGACACATAACCTGAGCACAAATCCTGAGAACACGTGCATCGCTTGATATTCTGTTCAATGTTTGCTGACTTTACCATGATGAGTTTGTTACTGAACAGATTTCTTGGTTAAATCTGAAGGCCGCCCTTCCAGACTGTCAGAGAATGACGGCGTCTGTGACTCAATCTGATCTGGTCTGTTATGCTGCCACACTGAACATTTGGTGAATCCCCCGAGAGCCCTCACAAACCATCAGGAGAAAAAACACTCTCGTCCCCAAACAGAGAGAACTCATTTACACGCGCAAGGATGTTGCCGTGCACATTTGAAGGACGTTTAGTTCCAGAAACATCTACTTAAACTGGTGAAGAACGGCCAATTTTAGCCCTGTTCAAAACACAAGTAGTCTCAGACACCCAATGCTTAAGGCAAACAAAACAGAAAGTTGTCGTCTTATTTATCTGCAATTCTACACAATTTCTGGGAGAATTATATATATAGATTTGTGGTGGTCCGTTATCGGCGTTAACGTGCGGCGTTAATGTGAGACTCTTATCGCGCGATATAAAAAATTTCGCCGTTAATCTATTCTCAAAGTTGGGTTGGGAGCTGGGTCTATACTACGCAAGCTATGGTGACTTTCATCTTGATATTTTAGCGCGGATGTATACCTAACTTAATTGCACTGTAGGGGGCGAGAACGAGATTTTTCAACTCGCGTGATTCACGTCGCCTCATCATCTCATAACCAGGGCTTCATTCGCGCGATTCGCGCAGCAAGTAGGTCTATCGCGTCTTTGCATTGACTTAACATGTAAATCACTCTCGCTTGACGCGCCATTCGCGTTTGGTCTGAACACAACATAACGTTACTGTGAAATTACCACATCAGACGTGACGTGCTAACATGGATGCAGCTATGAAGCCGCTGGGTTTGCTTCAGGGAAAATGTATTTTTAAGAAGCTTCCCAATGGAAACCTTGACAAGACTAAGATTGTTTGCACCTTGTTCAATGTGGAATTGGTTTACTGTACGGAATTGGTTTACACACAGTTGGTTTAAAAAAAAAAAAACTTTCTCTCAACAGGTAGTGGTCTAGCTTTAGTTGAAACCAGTAACTTTGTATTGGCACCTAATGTATTATGGCTCCTGTATGACATATCGCTTGCTGCTCCCTAACTCTTTGTAAGTCGCTTTGGATAAAAGCGTCTGCTAAATGACTAAATGTAAATGTACTGTAGGAGCTCTTCCAGTCTCAAGTACCCCCTAAACGCAAAGCATCCCTTAGCTAATGCGGAAGTAAACACAAGTACATCTTATTGAACATAATTTAATTTTCTTCACAAATGATCATAGTAGAACAGCTTTCTCAAGCAGTTTGTGAAGCATTTTGGAAACAGGAGATGAGCCCCTGGTCTAATTCGCCACCTGGCTTGAGAAACCCGTTCTCAAAGACTTACTTTTAGTCATTATTTGGGTAGCACACATATTCTGAATGCCTTCGGCAGAATTCTAATGAGCCATTTTAATCTGGATTAGTCTAGATAAAAAAAATTAATCTATGCCCACCACTAATATATATATATATATATATATATATATGTATACAAAGACCTTGTCATCCTACGGAGCCCTTTTAGGGACATGGTGGTGGAAAAAAATGAGAGGGAAGAGAAAAATATTAAAATAATTGCGTTATCTCGCAAAATCTTCGCGTTCCCCCGAGAAACATTGCATTATCTCGCAAAACTTTTGCGTTCTCTCGCAAAACCATTTTAATTCGGACAAACACTTCATGTTTAGTATCCTGCTGGCTGAGTTTGAGACTAGCAAACATTGGTTTATATATGCAGATTCCCGAACTAATAAATAAGGGGTCCTCGAAGGGATCCTCTATAAAGCGCAAAACCCGAAGATCATTAGGCTACTAAAAAGAGTAATTCACTTCAGTGCTACATTGTGTAGTATAACTAAAACCAGTTTAGATTCAGCAGGAGGCCATTAATGTGTAATCTGAATTTGGTGAGACTACAGTGTGTAACATTTAAGTTTTTAATGACAATTATTTAAATAACGCTTTTCGGATTTACAGTCACTTTGTAGACGGTCTCTTTGGACTACCCCATGTTGCCTGCTCATAAAGAGATACTTTTATATTCTCGTTTTGAGGAAGACTATGTTATTGATCCTTGTCTAAAAATAATGTGTTGTTTGTGTTATAAAAACGTTTAGCTCTCAAGTTATTGGTCCACGAATCTAGTATGAACCACTCCATTGTTAATGTACGGAGTTGAATAACAGGATGTTTGAATGTTTTGCGAGAGAACGCAAAAGTTTTGCGAGAGAACGCAATGGTTCTCGGGGGAATGCAAAGATTTTGCGAGATAACGCAAAAGCTTTAAAAAATATTTTTCTCTTCCCTTTTTTTTCCACCACCATGTCCCTAAAAGGGCTCCGTATCATCCTCATAGTTTCTAATATCTAACTAAAAGTGATTTTTCACCAAATCTTTGTTTCAAAATGTCAAACATGAATTTCTAAAAAAAAAAACTCACATCAACACATTTCCTTTTATTCATTAAAAACATTAGTGCATTAATAATTCATCCCTGTGTTAAAATAAGGGATCGGTATCTGCCCGAGCTCAGGTAACGTAACGTTACTCGTACTCGCATAAAAACAGAATTTGCCGTACAACACGGAATGGTACGGAATCTGGCAAATGTATTACTTCCTAAAAAGAAATTATCGCTGAACAGCTAAGGTTAAGCGTAACAACTAACGAAATATTCAGATGCTGTTTAAATAGGTATTCTGCTTGTTTATCGTGTCAGTGTGTGAAAGAGTGCTGCGGTTTCGTGTACTGAACGCATAGAGCATGTGGAGCTTTCAGCGCAAGCGTTTCACTGCATGAGGATGCGGCGATCCCTCAAAATAAAAGTCTGGTTAACTTAAACAAACGCTCTTTGCAGTGTCCTGTGACAATAAAAGTCCGGTTGACATAACAAATTATAATAATACACTAAGATTTTAACACCCCAGTCCCGTTGAATTTTCTTGAATTCAACCACAAGGTATATTGTTTACTAAAGTAAACTGAAGGAAATGCGATAGTAAAATTGACTTCTCATAAAAATATAGATTTAAGTAGACCTAAATGTAAAAGAAATTGTACCAGTAAGATACTGGTTTATTAACATAATCGAACTTTATACAGGTATAGGTTATAGGTATCGGCGCGTAACAGAAAAAAATATCGATACTCGTACTCTGTCTTTAAAAAATGGCTCTGGTGCAAAAATGATGCTTTGTGCAAGGTAGAGAATACAATTATGTTCATTATGATCATTTTTTGTGTTGCCGAATTATGTGTTTTATCATTAAAATCTTTACTGCCATGATGTGTCAGTGGTTTCGTGAGAATGACACCACTTTACCTTCAGGGACAATCTGACTACATGGTGACCAACATGAAAATGTATGAAGCTCATATAATGCAGCTTCCGTGTATGAAAGAATGTTTTTGTTTCTTCAATGTCCCAAAGTCACATACCTTATAAGCACTTCAGGATGAAAATGTAAGAACCCACAGGAAGCTTTCAGCTTCCAGCACAATGCATTAATATTTCAAAATAAAAACTGGCCGGGGTCTCTAAAGCCCCAGGCCACACGACCCGAGACACCAGCAGCCAGTGAGTCGACCGTTTGGGCTCTCGGGAATCTCTGTTCCTTTAGCATGAGTGAGGTCATCCATGCATTCAGTGTGAGGCGAGTTTACCATTTGTAAGTTCCTACTTCTATTTTTTGTCATCTAATGTTAGTTTACTAAATTGTGTTGATTTACACAGTATAAAGGTTCTGGCACCAGGGACGGCGTGTGTGGGGGGCTCTAATGATGTGTGGGGCCCAGAGGACTCAAACTGGATCCGCCACTGTTTTCAGTTCCGCGTGATGTGTGAAAGACACACGTTTTGTTTGAAGGTTAGAAATGAAAACATGCGTGAGATTAACCAGATTAGGTGCCAGATGGTGAAACATGGCCGGAGCTGATGCTACACATCTCTGCTTCACTGGCCGTCTAATAGAAGAGTGACTGTGATGTTAGACTGCATCTGTTCATCCTGAAGCTTCTGTACGACTGTACGGAAAAAATCAATCCTGGACTTCTGACGACAATTCAATGTTAAAAACTTTAAAAGATTCTGGAATTTGAAACATTCAGTGAAGTTCTGAGTTTTTCTCAAGGTTACTGGTAGCCAGTACTTTAGACAGGCACGACAGTAGATTACGCTTTGTTTTATAAACCTCTCTCTCGCCCTCTCTGTTTTAAACCCAAAATTGCAGAATACTCTGTTCTTATCAAGGTTATTACAGATGATTAAAACTGAAGCTATTAAAACGTCTCTGTTTATTGCAATCAAGTAAAATATTTAGAAAATATCATTTTTATTATCATTGAAAACTTTACTTGGACTAGAAATGTTGCCTCAGAAATAAACTGAAATAAGCAGAAGCCCAAAATTGTGAAATTATTCATTATTAAAATAATCGTGCATACCATCATAAAAATTAAGAAATAAATTAACATAGAATCTAAACTAATAGATAAAAATAACTTAGGGCATAATACACTGTAATAATATGAAGGATTCTTCCATTTTATTTATCACTGTTGTTATTCCTGCATTAAAAATTTTGAACCGAATCGTGTTGCGTTTAAGCATTAACAAAAATGTTTGTAAAATAAACAGATACGTTCTAGCAGAAAAATTACGTAATTTGTTTACTGTGTACTTCAAAATAACAACACGATCACAAATCAAAAAACAAAACTACTCTTTACATGCAGTCAAATGACAACAAACAGACTTTTCCCACAAAACTGTACCCAACAGCTCAAACTAAAAAACAATATCCTTCTATGTCAGCTGTTCTTCATGGAAAAGATACTGAGGAAATAGTGATGGAGCAAAGGACAGTATTGCTGTTATTTAATGAACATTCCCTAAATATCAACGTCAAATGTTTATGTGACCCAAATGACTTTGATCAACGACATTAATGAATTGTATTATTGGCTATTTAAGCAACAAAAAGTGATTGTGGATTGCAGCAGCACCACAACAACAATGTTTAATGAGTGTGACACACCGGTGGGAGTGTGTTTTTGTGTCTGCAGAGTCTTTAAAGTGTCTCATAATCCTCAGAATGTACACAGACAGCCGACTAGTAATAAAGAAGTCTGGCTTATACTTTACAATTTATTTTCAACTGTCCCTCTACACCGGCTATCCAATAAAAAATAATAATAAAGAAATTTCAAGTTTCAATTTGAAGTTAAGAAGGCCCTTCTTCTAACACATTATATGTAAACTGTACAAGCTAAACATCTGTTTCAAACCCGCCTTGTTGTCGTGTAATCTAAGCCCATTCAAATTACCAAGTCAGGGTATCTGCAGGTTAGATTTAAGACTTTTTAATACCGTGCAGAATGAAATTTAAGAACAATTTCAGAGCAACAAATTTGCACTTCCCCATGGCTAAAGATCTAACTTTTCTCCATGTGGTAATCTCCAGTCCATTTTGGGCTTTCCTGTAGCTCAGTGGTAAGAGCATTACGTTAACAATGCAAGGTTGTGGGTTCGATCCCAGGGGATTGCAAATACCTATGTAAAATGTATAGGATAAAGCAATGTAAGTCGCTTTGGATAAAACCGTCTGCCAAATGCATAAATGTAAATACAGTCCACTCAGCAAACGTGTTATTTGTTAGTTGGTTCCGCCTATTTTGTTCTGCGTGACAAAAAGACGCACATGATTTAAAAAAAAATCTTCTTTATGGTGACAATTCGACTGGATTTCTAAGACCTTGTATTCATGGAAACATGGATTAAGACATTATAATGCTAATTAAGGCCTTATTTTGACATTATGGAATTTACGACTTTTTAAGACATTTTAAGGATCCGCGAACACCCTGTTAGTGTGCTACAAACATCACTCAAGAATGTGAAGAAACGATTCACGTGTCATGATCATGAACATGCTACAATCTCTTTTGAGAATTGTCTCAGAATACCACAGCAATGCAAAACTAAACTAATGTTTATAGCAAAATTCACTAATGCATCCAGTTTGAAAACTATTTTTCCTTCTTGTCAAACCGCAGATAATAGAATAGAATTTAAGTAAAACTCATAAGCGTGGTAAGGAACGGCTCTCGCAGTTTTTAATGTCACGCATCTGACATAAGGCTGTTTTCACAAACCATTGCTGTTAAACTGAAAGCAGATGGGCTGTGAGCAGTCTGTCAAAACACACAACATCTGCATCCCAATTAATACACAAGAAACCTCAAAGTCATTCTTAAAGGGAAGGTTCATCTAAAAATAACTATTCACTCTTCATTTATTCCTCCTCGTGTGGTTGTAAAACACATAAGAAGGTATTTTGTAAAACGTCTCAGTGGTTTTGTGTGTTCCGTTCAATGGAAGTCAATGGGCTTCGATGTTGTTTGATTATCAACTTTCTTCAAAATATCTTCTGCAGACTTTCATTTTTGGGTGAACTTTAATAAATTCTGTGTGAATTCATTTGATTCACTTTGATGACCAGCTGTCCTTCAACGATCACATTGCAAAAACAACGCGTTCATGCCGATTTACCTTATTCAACATTAGAAAGGTTAGACCCTATCTCACTGAGCATGCGGCACAACTCCATGTTCAGGCCCTGGTGATCTCAAGGTTGGACTACTGCAATGCTCTCATTGCTGGTCTTCCCATCAAACCACTCCAGCTGGTTCAGAATGCTGAAGCACTCCTTGTCTTCCATGTGACACCCGTTTTCATCTCTCTCCACTGGCGACCGGTCAAAGCCCGTATCAGATTCAAGTCACTAATCTCCTCTGTTAATACTTGACAGGCAAATGAAAGAAAAAACACTAACTCTCTCTCTCTTTCTCTCACCAGGTACTGTTCTGGCTTTTGTGGTAACTAGTAACTTGGTTTAAGCACTTATCATATTATTGCTCTTGTATGACATCTGACAAGCTTTCCACACCAAACCATTTCCATTGCATCCCTATGCAAAACATGCTAAACTGCCGACAGAACCACGAATCCATAATCCGAGATGAAATGTAATGATCTCAGAGGAGGAAATGGAGTTGGCTATGTCAACATGAAAACAGGGCGTCAGATATCGACTGCCAAGCTCAACGGGGTGAACACAACAGAAGCTGACCGAACACGGGCCAGATGACAGCAGGGGTGTTCAGAGAACCGGCAGGGCGTCTTGGACGACAAAAAGAGAGACAATCCTTTGTTGCTGAACCATATGGTCCCGGAATACAAGGTTAACTCTTTAAACTACTACCGACTATTCTTAAAGTGATAGTTCACCCAACAATGAACATTCGCTCATTATTTATTCACCCTCTTGTCAAACCTGTATGACTTTCTTTGTTCCGCAGAACACAAAAGAAGATCTTTTGAAAAACGGTGTTGACCGAACAGAGGTGGAATCCGTAGCAGCCATCCACTTTTACTGGTTTTGTGTCAATACAATAGAAGTCGATTCTATTGTACTGACAATTGTTCTGACAGGTACTCCACCTTACCTGCAAATATATTGTGGAGGTCTTGGTCAATTCTGATGTAGATTTGTGAAGGTGTGGTTACACAAGATGTTTCAGGCAGGTCTGTGTGAGCATTCGCTTTTAGATGCAATGTATCTCTTGTTCCCACACTTGCATTTCTGCTAAATATACTAATACATGGGCAACTTGTAACACAGAAAGCACGTGTTTGCGCCATATGACCCCTTTAATAGACTCTAAAGAAAACTCGATATTCACATTTTGAGCTGGAAAGAAATCAGCACTATGATTCTGGAGAGTTGTGTTCTTATCTAAACGATAAATTAATGTTTTCCTCCTTTATTGTAAGTAATAAGTGAATAAGAAATAACACCACAAATAAGAACGTCAGCTATATGAGCCTGTGTTCAATAAACCAGAGATGAAACCATTCCAGAGTTGTGATTCTTGAAATCCTAAAAGCCTAAATCGGTATCGGTATAAATAATTCACAAAGGCATGCATTTTAATCCATTTTAAGCTGTAAATGAATCTGCACCTTCGAAATGGATAATCTGTCTAATAAATGACACCTGTGGCAAAGCTTAATGGTTTCAGATTTGATGACATATAGCATTAGTCTGTAATATAAATATTTGAATATTAATCTTTTAATGAAAGCGATCATCTGACACGTTGACGAATGAACCAACCAAACGCAGATGGTGTACCGCTATATTACAAGAATTAAAGATCTCTAGAGCAGAAAATACTGCTGGAGATTTTCACTATTCCTCCCGAAGTTATAAGACATCACAGAGATCTGAGCGCGTCATTACTCAAGTGAATGAAATCAAGTCAACACGTAATCCAGAATGACCCGATTTACCTTCTATCATACACATTCCAGGTGCAATTCCAAAGAAATCAACATTAGTCTTCATAATCTAGCAGCAGAATATATGAAGTAGTTCTGCTTCTGAAATGACTTTCTTTACAGATGATATTACCAAGGTCTCTTATAATTCAAACCCTGAACTCCAGCCATCCGTCGAACACACAACCCTGCACATTTCACCAGCCGCAAAACATCCCGGTCAGGTCAGGTGTTCTACATTTTACACAGAAAAACGTCACATAACGGAGATGAGTTGAGTACTCACGCTAAATTTAATGATGTCGTAGATGAGATAACGCGGGACAGGGTGACCGTTGACTTTGTCCACGATCATCTCCTGGAAAAGTAAATCACGAGAAAAATGAGGCAGAAGAACATGCATTTATAAAATCCAAAGAGGTGCAATGCAATAACGTACGCATGACTGTAAAGATGCAACGGTATTAAAAAAATATAACTAGCTTTAAAACTCAACCAAAGACACACGTGAATCAAAGAAAGTTTCACTGAGTAACAAAAAATGGTGTAAATCACATTTTCTTATTTGCACCTTAAAAAAACACAGAAAATTCTGTAAAGGAGACGTTTACGATGCAAACTTACGATTACAACTTTAGCTATAAGTGTGTGGGTTCGATAACACATCACAGACACATTTTTTCATAAATTCTTCACGAATGCATTTATATGAATCGATTTTACATCGTTAATTAATTTTGATATAAATCAGCAACTTCTACATTGACAGTGTGCCTAAAAAATGACTTGATGGTTTCATACTTTAAGAGAAATAGCCGTTCTTTCTTCCACAATGAAACTTTCTCAAATCATCAGATTCTCTTCTTCAGAACATAGAGCAAGACACCTGAACTCGACATGTCATCATATATCTATTATTTACATCTAGAGTTTAGGAAAAGCGCACCACTAACTGACTACGCAGAGTACCAGACGTTCAATAACTCACCCCGTCTAAAAGTGTGTTGGAAAGGTGAACGCGCAGATCCTTCCGGAAGGGAAACTCCAGGTTGGCTATGTGGAAGACCGAATTGTCTCTGTCAATCATATACACCTCATTCTTTCCATCGATCAACATCATGTACCTGTGGAAACACAAGAGCACCACAGAATGTCACAGAGACAGACTGTCATCATTCAGCGCAGATGTGGCTACAAGAAGACTACTATAACATGTACAAATGTATGGATACGTGCAACTGGACACTGTGTAGTGATCCATCGCTTTAAGAGATATAACAATACAGGGCTCATTAATCCAAACAACACACAATACCAGATTTACAATACAATGATAACCTTTTTAAAATAAATCAAAAACATTTTCTACAGCATTTTTTAAACAACACTGAAATCCTAATAATTTCAGATTTATTTCCAAAACATAACCTATTAACAATGATGTTTTTGTTGTTTCAAAATTAACGATATTCAAGGTTTCATTTTTTTTTAGCTTTTGTGTGTAAATTTAAAATGACTGAATAGTTCTGGCATTGTAACCAAAAGAGGAAAAAATATTTAAAAATTGTAAAATAACAAAAAAAAACATTTATATATATAAATAAAACCCTCAATAAATAATATTAAACAGTCTTTTTATTTTAGTTATGATTTATTTTAATATGATATGATAAGTCACGCAATGTTTTTTTACTATAAAAATATAATTTAAAAAAGATGTTTAGCTGAAGAAAAAGGTCATGTACATCTGGGCTGGCATGAGTGTGAGACAAAAAAATATTTTCTGGTGAATATTCCTTCCTGAAAGCAAGTCTTCACAGTTTCTGATCAGAAGTTGACAGAAAAAAGAAACACGGACAAAGAAGAATAAATCCCAGCAGCATGTCCACTGCAGGAAGTGATTCACAACAACACAGCGCTGAGTCGACTGTGACCGCTGTTCACTTCCTCCAGATAAAACATGAGAAATAATTGTGATAATGAGCATAATTAGATTTCAGGATAGAAAAAATCCCCTCCAGGGCTTTTCTGTTATGTTCTGAGAAAAAATATGAAGACAAGATTAAGGAGAATTAAGAGATGTATTATCTTTCCAACCACCTAGAGAGCCGCCTACAGAGGAAACATCTTCATCAGAAACACGGAAATGTGACATCAGATGAATATCTGTGATGGTTGATCTTTGCTTAACATTTTAAAACAATGGTAAACTTAATAAAACCACCACGAAATTGATAACTTTTGTCAAATATATTCTGTGATGTTAAAAAGCGTCTTGAAGTTTCACACTGAGATGATTTCAAACTAACTCTATTGCTTGATTTTTCGTCATTATTCAGTCCAAGTCAGCAAATTTCAATAAACACTGTTCATAAATACAATTGCACAATACTTTTGTCCACAAAACTATTTTCAAAAAATCAGACACACCTTCAGACTAATACAATTTTTGATTCCAGTTAAGTGATCCTAAACATAACCAACATAGTGTATACAGTAAATGGTATAGTAGTATATAGCATACTTTAAACTATAAATTAAATAAAAGGCCGATTTCAGCGTAATAGTTGTGACATTTTTAGTCGAATCCTGAAATATAAATTCTCAGAGAATGTTTTCATTACCAGTATATTGAAAAATCTGTTTTTTTTTTTTACTGAAATATTTTTTAGTCCAGACATCATACAAACATGTTTTGAGACAACATACTTTTTAGAATTTCTGCGAATTAAAATGCACAAACCAGTAGCAATAATACCCGACAAGTGAAGAAGGGATGCCTTTTTATAGACAAAAAAAAGTTATTAATGCATTATGGCTGAAGCAGGAGTGTGATAGGGCTCTAATATCAGAATGGCTGTGATTAGTCCAGAGGCACGAGGTACAGGAGATTATCAAAGCCACACTATCACATGACTGCGTGAGCGATATTGCATTTATAAAACACAAGTGTGTAGATTAATCAGAACTACATGGGAGTGTCTTTAAAACCCTCTGGTTTTTAAAGGTAACGGGGAACTATTTTCTTCCGCCACAATCTCAAGCCCAGCATTGACCTAACCAAACCTCCGTTACTAATTCCAAACCGTCACTACTTTTAAATTTGCACTGTGATGATCAGTGAAGTTATAAGTGAGAAACTCACTGAGAATGTCTTAATTTCATTGCACTGAGACCATTGTTTTTACAGTAAACACGCCCTTGTTTGCTGTAGCAAGTTGAAGCAGCAATTCCTGAAATGTAAGCGCGTGATCGAGACCCTTGAGTCCTGTGCTGTAATTTTTAAAACCACGAGTGCTGCAAATAAATTGCTAAGAGACACTGCTAATGCTGAGAACTTTCATGCAGTGTCGTAATTCGCCAACTTATACTACTATGCACTAAAAGTATGTATTGTTTTGGTTACGGAAATGTATATACAGTTTAGTGCATAGCAAACATTCTATTAACACTCATTCTCTCTTGTCTGGTCATTATTACGTATCATGGACACATGCTGGCCTCTTTGAGCCATGAGTGGACACCGCGCAGGATAATGAGCTTGTCAGAACACATCTCATGTTAAAGACATCAGCAGAAAATGCTCTTATTACAACCAGAGAATCAAGCATCTTTCAATCAAAGAGTCCAGCCCTTTACGTTCCGTTCAGATGGGTCTGACTCATTCAGGGTTTAAAGCACCGTGTTTGGAGTTTCTCACATTTAACGATGTTGAGGAGGACGCCTGATGCCGTCGAGCACACGAGCAGCAGGAGTTAAGAGAGAATCATTACAGTAGACAGACGGAGATGAGGTGACCTGTGCCATCATTAAACCGCCCTCTATGACTCCAACATCACACCAGAGTCCTGTTCATTTAAAGAGCATGTGGTGTACGGTCCTTCTCGCTTTACCCACATAAAACATCTTAAGGTTGCTCAAACGTTTATAACACAAGGACGGCCAAAGCATTTGTTCATCTTTAAGGAATTGAAGAATAAAAATTCCCTCGTACGATTCACTCATGACGTCATGCCAATGATAATAATGTTATCAAATTTTCTACTTTAAACAAAAAATAATAATCAGAGATGCACAGATACTACATTTCTCCACCGATGGCCGATTATTCAGAGTGATATCTGCCGATACAGATTGTGAAGATGAAATAAATATTCCTTAACTTTCTGAATGTTATTAATTCATATAATGACTAATAACATTAAACATCAAACTGGTGATGTATCATAACATTTTCTATTTACAGAGCACAAATTCTTCGCATTTCCTGTCGTCTGTTGATTGACAGGATATATTTGCCGATACCGATTATTGGCCGATATATCGGTGCATCTCTATACTATCAGCCACATTCTTTGTTTTTGTTTATTTTGTGTCTTCAGCGCTGAAACCCGAGTTCAAATCCCAGCTCCTGTACTCATTCTATCATTTCCAGTCCTTTACACTGTACTGTCTGACAAAAAAAGTCCCAAAATATAATAAAATCACCAAATAACTGTCAAGTAACACATGCTGGTTGGACTCCTCTTCTGTGAGTTTCTCTGTCGTAAACTCTAGGGGCGAGGCATCTAAACCGTGAATTAATAGGGGCATGATATTAAACTGACAAAAATGTCATATTCATCAACATCCGATCATTCGTACGATGTGATTTGTGTTATACGCACGTTTCATGGATCACACGTGAACTGTGGTAGGGTGATTTCTTCACTATTTTGCAAGATCAGGGCCCATCGTGTTTACATCTGTACATTTTAAAGACAGATATTTAAACCAAGAATGTGTTTGACCCTAAAGCACAGGCTCTCTCTTCCTACAGAACAGACGCACATATACACATAACATGAGCTGTGGTACGTTTGGTAGCCAAGTCGTGATGCTTTTGGCATCTCGAGTTTTGTCCTTGTACTCACCGTGTGCCGTCCGCCTTCCAGGTGACCTTATACATGTTCTGTTCCAACAGCCGAATGTTCCTGCGGTCCATCGATACAGGCTGAGCGCCGGGAAACCCAGATCTGACCAACAAGATCACACAAACAAACATAATGCAATTACACCACACAAAATGATAGGCTGGAAAATTCATCTGCGCTCCTCAGGAAATACAGCAGCTGTTTTCATCGCCATCATATCTCACGTCACACAAGAGGGACAAAACACTAGTGCCACGTCCAAGTCTCCAAATGATTGTCAAACACGGTATATTGTGACACTAGGCGAGGGTTAAAACTACGCTGTCACTGATCCTCAGGCTGTGTCCTCTACATGGAAAGTGTGACATTCAAAATCTCTTGACATTTACAGGCATCGTGATTTTACACATCAGGAGGTGGAGAAACGGGGTCCGCACACACACAATCGCACTCACTTGTCCCACTCGGAAAACTGCTGGCATTTGCGCTGAATCTCGCTGAGCTTGGGCTGCGATGTGACTTGAGTGACACTTTTGACAGACACCCCCTCCAAAAACACAGCCCCCTGAAACACACAATAAACAAACAACATGAGCGCTCGCGTCCGCCTGTCACATCCTCACCGCTAACATTCTGAATGAAGAGACAGTAGAATACTGAGAGAAATACTGCAGGGTACATACATCCACATGTGTGTGTGATTGGCTGTCAATACGTCTTCAAAATAATGTGTTTGTATCACGCTTTTACCCTGCAGCGAGTTACGGGGAATCATTTGCTTTGAAAGACTTTGAAATAAATGTAGGAGGACCCTCGGCTGGCACGAGATTTCAACAGAAATTATTTTAGCATACGAAAAAAGGTAAAATGTTCAATGTTTATAGTAGTACATTTGTCAACAGTAGTAGGCGTCGGCGAACGCGGGCGACACTAAAAATGCATGTTTAAAATCAGCTGTCACACTGTTTATATAATGTTTCAATAAAATAACATTGCACCTTAACAACCACTTAACAACACTGACGGTGTGAGGTTATTTCAATAAATAACATTTCAACTCGCTCTTAAATATTGTGAAATATTACGCCTTGCTCAGAATGTGATTTAGACAGATTAGAGCAGGGGGTTTTCAACTGGTTCTGTGCCAGGGACCACCATTCTGACTAACAAGTAATCGGCGGCCCACTATTGTGTGTGTGTATGTTCGTATATGACGTTGGGGACACAAAACACAGCGTTAGCAAAGCATAAGATAGACCTGATAGGTGCAAAGCCAGCCTATCCTGTGTCAGTCTGAATCTCAACTCAAACTCAAATTATTTTAAATATTTTCATTAAATTTAGTATTCACACCAATGCGCAAATATTCTGGAAATGTTTGGAAAAATAAATTATGGAAAAAAAGTGATTTTAATAGTGAAATTAGGTAGGCTGGAACGCTGCTTTGATGTTACTACATTTCGTTACACTGTACTTGTATATGTGTAATGACAATAAAGTTGAATCTAGTCTAATGTAATGTCACAGACAACATGCAATGCCGCCGCGGACCACCAGGGGGCCGCGGACCACCGGTTGAAAACCCCTGGATTAGAGTATAAACATCTTTTCCACTGTATGAACTGAAATTCTTTTCTGAAGCAATTTTCTCAACATCATTTTTTCACTTAAGCAGGAATCTCTATAGAGTCAAATCAGATGTAAGAATAACCAGCCGGACGTGACCATACGTGCCAGTTTGAGTCGTTCTTTCTTCTTCTTGAAGTGACTGGAGTGAGAGGAGCTGGGTTCAGAAGCCTGAGCGACCGGATTCCCATCATCATCCACCTCCTCATCATCATCTTCAAAGCACCACTCGGGAAGGGCGGGAGGGGCCGGGGCGTCCTCCACATCACCGTAACGCCGAAAGAGTTCCTTAAGATACTCACCTTTATAGATGCCCGGGGGCCGAGCTTGAGTGAACGCTGCGACCGCTGCCTCGATGCTGACACACACAAAGAACAACACAAATGTAAATAAATCACTTACTTTTTAAGATAGCAAATAAACAGTAAAGTTTTTAATTTTTTGTCGTTGTTTATGTTTCAGTATTCAATAATAACATTTGCTTTTTTCTACACATATTAGCAAATCCACATTATTCACACCAATACCTATTTATTAAAATACTGATGGACTGTTTGATTGGTACATCTATAATCAATAAAACATTTCAAAATCCTATTTATTATATGTGTTATATTTAGTTTTATTACAATTAAAGATGATTGAACTACACACAAATTAAGCTAAAAATTTCACCTATAACATATTTCCCCCTCACTCGATTATTTAAGCTTACAACTTAAAACGACTCTAAATCGGTAACCTTAAAAATGTTACTTATTTACAATGAATACATTCACAATTTCAACCACAAATCTTTTCCATTTTATTTTGGCGAGACAATTTAAAAAGACAATCCCTTTATACAAAATTGACTACTTTAATGCTATATAATAGGTGAAATGAAGTACGAGTCAATAGTATGTCGAAAACCTCAGTGTGCACAAAACAGTGGATGAGAAATACCCGGATGGCCTTCTGCTTCTGTCAAGATTTGTGAGTGGACACTACTCTATCCCATGATGCCACGGGAGCTGAGCAAGGGTTAAATTTAAGTTAATAAAATAGAGACGCGAGTGGATCTTCACCATGTAACCGATGGGCATGAATGACGAAGCAGTATTTAATGTGATGTTATAATATTTTGTGGGTTTTCGTGATGTGCAGATGGTATAATGTTATTCTATTGATTTTCTTTGAAGAATTGAGGTTATTTTGCGACGCTGCTTTGATGTGATTTGTGACTTTCATGAGTGAGTATCTCTCTAATGACGTACTTGTGAAATGTGATTAGTAATTGACAAACTCTTGTAGTGCTTGGTGTTATTTCTCTTTTTAAGGGAGCTTGTATTCACACATGTTTGTATATGCCTGTTGAAGGTCATGGGACCGAAACGTTGTGATATCAATTAAATGTAATTTTTTACAAGCACTGATAGTGTGCGGGATTTCTTTTTCTTTATCGAAGTAATTAAAATTAAAATAGCACATATACGGATAACTGTTTTTGAATGTAAAGGTCATTGCACATGGAGTCTGAAATTTCCATCTGAAAGTTCCATCCGAAATTTCGGCATGTTATAAAAAATAATAATAATAAATTAAATCACATTTACACACTGCCTCCGATATTTTCATCCGTAATAAAAAAATCCGGACAGGATTCGAAGCATTTTGAGAGGGAAAATACGAAAAAATGAATACGAAATATTTCGGAATGTATGTACAAATGTTTATAGTAGTACATTTGTACATTTGTATGGAAAGTCAATGGGGGTAAATTATGAAGTAAACTTCTCCTTCAATATATAGGTCATAGGTCAAAAGCATACGGATCACAATTTGCCAATGCAGTCCGTCCGAAATGTATTTATACTACTCATACTATATAGAACGTACAGTTTTATCGGTCAATAGGTAGGTTCTCATTCAAATTCAGTTCGTACTGTCACAGGATGCGCTTCCAGACGCAGCTCATGTTCTTTCCCTCTTTTTTTGATTATTCATTATGACATTTTAAAAAGAAATGTCAATGCAAAACCGTAACAGTGCCGTCATTTAAGTTGAAAACATTATGGCACAGAAAAACAGAACTGAATAATAATAGATCAAGTAAAACATAAACAAGTGAAGATAAAATGTATTAGGTTTCCATAAACCTCCTGTGAAGATGGGCATGGATGTGCTGTTTCCACCACCAGCAAACTCAATTAAACTGAATGCAGGTGAGAAAGTGAGGGGATTAAGAAAAAGAGATTAGCAGAAAAGTGCTTTCTCAGATAAGACGACCTTCCTGCAGAATAAAAACCAAAAGTCTAGAAAGCTCTGAGTAACAACCGGTAGTATAAATTCTTCTGAGGTGAGAAATGCAAATGTGCAGTTTTAGTCAGAAGACATCTTGCGGTGTTATATGTGTCCTGTAAAGAACAATAGTGGCTCTGCAATCTTCCACAGATTCGCTGCGGTCAATGACTCATATATGCACTCAAAACCGATCGATTGAGTTTTATTTCTGAAGCACATTTTAGCTTTACAGAGATTCCTTCTATCCCCCAGCTAGCAATCCAGAGCAGACAACAACACACAGCAACGACAACTACAATACACACAATCTGACCTCAACATAACAGAATCTCATCCTGATGTTAATGTTTAAAACTGCCCATTCATCAAAGAGCTTACATGTGTACCAACCCAGAAGTACTTCTGTGTGTAGCTACTGATGCTTTTAAACATCTCAAGTTCAAATTTACTGATCCGGCTGTGTCTTTACTCATTGATATTAAAAAGGTCATACTGATCACTCAAGTAAGCTTTCTGAGGCACCCGGGCCGTCACATAAAGAAATTAATAAGCCAGCTCTCTTGCTGTTTTGGCAAGTCTGAAGGTCTACTGGGCCTCACCGAACCTTATTATTATTCATGAGCCAAACTTTCTCCATAGCAAGAATAATGAACTCCAAAGTATAAAACCAAGATGAAACTACTGAGACCATAAAAAATGTGTTCCATTCAGAGTTTTTTTTCTTTTTTTGTTATAGAATTGATACCGAAATACTGCCATTGACATATCTAGTTTGAATAATAACCAAAAATTAAAAAATGGTCTAAAACAACAGTCTAAAGGCCAGATTTTCTTTCGACATGTACCTTACAAACACATACTGTCTATGAATATTAATGAAATATATGTAGTTTGCAAGCAGTCTCTCCTATTGCAGGATTTTGAATGAGTCATAAAAACTGACCTTGAGGGATAGAAGTGACCTGTGCGCCGCCACACATGTTTCTTTAATGAGCTCTCATCTAAATTTTAGTAGATTGTTTCAGGGAAGATCTACTACTGTTCCAAGTGTTTCCATTTATAAAGTACAACTCAGAGTTTGCTGGCGTTTCAGAGACTTATAAATGACCTTTCAGTGGTTATACGTCATGGTTTTATTGGATGATTATCACCTTATTTCCAGACTGTCTGTTACAGCTAAAGAATTTGAATATTTGGGAAATTAACAGTAAAGCATCATCTGTGAGTTAACACTTTCTTAAATGAAACTCTTTAAGGTTTTTGACAAGAATATGGTTCTAAAACTGCTGCAATGTTAGTCACCAATGACTGACATTGGATTCTTCATGCAAAGGGTCAAATGTATAGTCATTTGAGTAAAATAGTGCTGAAGTTGATTTCATACTATTTGACTACAAGACCCAGTGTGTGTTCTACTCCTCTAAAACCGCTTTTCCAGCAGGGCTCGTGCATTTGCCGCAGCCCATCTGGGAACCGTGCTGCGCTTTTCCACTCAAAAATATCCTGAGGCTGTGCCAAGATCTTGGTTCGGAACTGGTCCCGAAACCTTGCTGGTCTCAAAGTATGGAACATATGATGTCAGTAGGCTGAGCTTACTCTGGATACTGCAGTTAGAAAGGCGGCATTGCGCAGCACCGGGAAAAAAGTTCAGGAGAGCTTTACAATAATACCAAATGTAATTTTCCCCATGTTTCCTCATTTGGGAATTCATTATTACAATTTTTGTTTAATTAGTGAGTGGTATCTGTGAATATTAGCTTAGTTTTCCCCTGTCACTTTGACTGGGAGTCAGAAGTTGTGTGCTTTGAGGAGGAAGATAAATAAGGGTTGCAGTAATGGCGCATTGTTGGGGCACCCCTACATGACATTGCCTAGGGCCCCCAAATCACTAAAATCCTCCCCTCAGTATCGGTATCAGTTCTGAAAACAAGCTCATGTACTCGTACTCGTAAAGATACACCGATACCAAAGAACGATACCTGATATATCTGACAGAACAGACTGAAATTTGTGCTTTAAAAGTTTGTGACAAGCACATAAAACTATGCCTTTTTTCATAATGTGTTTGAGGCGGAGTTGTTCTTAATAAAGAAACTATTCTATTTTTATTAGTTTAAGTGTGCTGTGCTTGGAAAATTGATACCTCTACAAAAAAAATACAGGTTCAGGCTTCGTTATTGGTATTGACGAGTACCAGAAAAAAAATATCGGTACTGGTACTCAGTGTTTAAAAAATGGTCCCGTAGCATCCCTCTTTTTAAATACTCTAGAATACTAGACTGGGTAGGTTACTGCAGTATAGACCTATATCTTGTTTGTTGACATATGTGACTCTAGATCACAAAACCAGTCTAAAGTAGGACGTGAATTTATTTCTAAAAGACAAAAAAACATTGTATGGGTCAAAATTATTGATCCTTCTTTTATGCCAAAAATCATTAGGATATTAAGTAAAGATCATGTCCCATGAAGATATTTTGTACATTTCCCACCCTAAATATACAAAACCTTATTTTTTTGAGCCGATGACCTGCCACAGTGACCCTGATTAACAACTTCAAAGGCGATTTTCTCAAGATTTCGATTAGATTGCACTCTCAGATTCCAGACTTTTAAATAGTTGTATCTCAGTCAGATATTGTCCTGTTCTAACAACTCATACATAAATATAAAGCTTATTTAGTCAGCTTTCAGATTATGAGATGTAAAATCTAAATTTGGTCTCGTTTACAAACGTGCATACGCACAAACGAGGCTGTAAAGGTGCGCGCGCCACTTTTCACGCAAACGTGCGCACCAGTAAGGAAACTCTGACCCATGCATGCGCACATTCACCCGCCAAGTTTGTTTTAAATGGATCACAACCTTTGCGTGAAAAGTGGCGCGCGCACCTTTAGAGCCTCGTTTGTGCACACGTAACGTTTATAAATGAGACCAGAGCTCTGTATTCATGGAATGAGAAAAAACGTTTTTCGCCATCAACTCGTCCTTGAAAATTTCCTCCAAAAATAATGGATTTCTTTCTCTCTTGTTCACTTTCTGAAGGAGATTTTTCAGTGCTACTTCAACCAAAGAAAGAGCAATAAGTAAAAGTATGATGCTTCCCACATTGTCACGCAGAATGATGATGCAAAGTGTTGTTTTGTCATTTCACCCAAAATATCTATATCATGATATATACCATGAGAGTAATATAGAATGACTCATAACGTGGTAAAAGATCATACCGCCCACCCCCAACTGTTACTGTGCATGTGTTCAGTGTGATCATGTGTGTTTTCTGACCTCCAGTCCATTTTCTCCACCAGGTAGGCACACATTAAAAAGCCTGTGCGGTTGAAGCCGTGTGTACAGTGAACGCCTGCGGAAGACAAGAGGACAACAGTGACTAACATTCCCTGAATCACAGATTATTCACACAAGCCACCCACTTACCAAACCCATTCAACAGCGCTTCACTGAAATCCACCTCATTATTATTGAGTACTTCTCCAGAACACGATCAGAAATATTAGTAACGGTCATCAACATTTGACCCAATATATTAACAATATCGGCAAAGCTGCCCATATGGGGGTTTTGATTTGATTTATTAATGACATAACTTTAATACAGGCATAAAGTCTGGTGTTAAATCTCATCTGTTATACGACGAGCGATGGGTACAACTGATGTAAAAATACGCAATTGCCAGTTATTTATGAAAGCAGGCGTTAACGAAATGTCATACGATGGCAAAAAGGGCAAATTTTACCAACCGTAAAGTTTTTGATTGTTTTTAGTGCTTCATCACAAATATTATATTTATACTTCCAATATTACCATTAAATATGATTTATCATCCTAGTGTTTTCACAGGGGCGCAGCTGAAGCGATTCATTCTGATATTAAATCTTCCGGCTACAGGGAAAAAACTATTTCGTAAGGGAACAACACGGCAAATGCCAGAAATTCATCAATGTGATTTCATATCACACCTCACAGCTCTATTGATTCTACAAAAGCTTTATACGGAACAGTCGCAAATAAATATTTCTCAGTCACTTTCTTTACTATCACTGGGGTTTTAAAAAGTAAACTTAATTTTTTTTTTAATGCTGACGACTCGTTGCTGATCATTTTTTATCAGGACGGGACATGAAAAGCTGGAATCATATCCGTGTGGTGCAGAGGAAAACCAAACACAACAATGATGAACAGCAAAGGGATGCAATGAGCACAAACAGCGCCGAGGATTATGGGTTGTGACCTGCCATTAGCCAGTAAAATAAAATCCTCCAGTTATGAGAAAAAGCTGAAAAGAACGACTGACCGCTATCAATCTTCTGTTAAAGCTCAGTTTTTACAGCACCAGATTCTGCAGTACATCATCTCAACGCTTAAACGCACTGCACTATCCACATCACACATAACTTTGCTTTATAATGTCCACTAATTCTGCTTATATGGACGTCTACATTTATTAGAGGTTTTGCTTAAGCGGGCAACACAACAATAATATCAGCCTGAGTAGGTAAACTATCTCAATAATTTCAAATCCAATTTAACCCATCATCAAACAGCCGTAACACCGTCTTCACCATCACAGCCTTAGCATTATAATCTTTTATAAACATAACCTGAGAACAGTGTGCTTCACAAATGTGATAATGAAGCACTTCGCTCTACTTTTCTAAACTGAACGTTCTTATAATATTTCAACAGATGAATGAAGTTTCTACACTTACACAGAAAATGATCACCATTACCATAACCCAGTGGTTCTCAAACTTTTTTTGCTTAAGTACCCCTTTTTATGATTATTTCAAGCCAAGTAACCCTTGACCAGACCGCAACATTTTGCAGTAAAATACAGTGAAATGAGAGTCAGTTATTATATCTGATGCCCCCAAGCAGGTTAGTTGCTTATAAACATTTCTGTATGTATCTTTACGCAACTATGTAAATCTCTTAAGTTTTATGCATAACAGTTAAATGTCAATCTTTTTTTAACATTTAACCGCAACCTCTCATAACTTGCATTATTTCGCACCCAGACACTGCTCCTGATTCCGGGTCCGGGTCTCAAAAAATATCTCTTATAAATTGAAATGCGTTTCAAATGTATGAATTAATTTTTTATGCATATTTGTGTAGTCCTAATTTTATGTAACATTACTATTACCATTATTTACTGACTTATTGATTTTCATTATTTATTCCTAAATTTCAATTTCTCTCACGCACCCCCTGGAGTACCCCAAAGTACCCCTGGGGGTACACGTACCCCAGTTTGGGAACCACTGCCATACCCTACACAGCTAAATACACCAAAAATAATTAAAGACAACTAATGCAAATGTTTGCCCTTGCATTTTGTTTCTGAAAAATCCACTTTTAACGCACTGAAATTTTTAAGAGGCTTCCCGATCATCTCTTTAAAGTCCCAGTGAAATAAAAAATTAGAATTCCTATTTCTCATTAAATAATGCAGCGTTTATTGTAAAAAGTTCATCAATGTGGGTCATTCGAACATTTAAATCTGAGAATGCACTTCTGCCCTGTAGTGACTATACATCTTAAATGACGTATGTTAGACGGCTTGGGCGGAGCATCCGTTAACTTCTTCATAAACTGTCAGTCTTCTGCCAGATCCATTTCAAAATGCAACAGCTGTTTTTGTACATCCAATCAAATCGCAGTGTAAAAACACAAGCCACGGCCACTATTTTTATTCATTCGAAATTCAATTCAACCCCTGACTGAAAATTTTAGGAGTGCAAGCTAAAAACGTAAGGACACACATTAAATCAGACAGCAATGCAATTATTCAATTGCTTTCCCCATAATAACTGTATTACTGATACTGACAAATAAGTTACTTGATGACCGCAGATTTGGTTATGCTTATTTAAAAAGAGGCCGAGTCTACAGAGAGGCTTTGTTATTGATTCGTGCTAGAGGGACCACAATCAAATTCATTTGAACAAGCAGAAATAGTGTTTTTCAAAAAGTATGTATATAATTGTTAACAGTGTGATTAAAGCAAAATGAAAGGTCTCGTATCATTATGTTCTTTCAATTATTTTATTCATGTTCACACAACACAGAGCATTCACCTGTCGTTCATTCTTGCTAAGAACAGATTTTAAATGATCCTTAAGTCATCAACAGTAAAATGAGGTCTCCTGCACTCCCCCATGGTCAGTTTCATTTTAAATGTCTCATTAGGGCTGGCCGATATATATTGCGATTCACGCTAATTATACATGTCTAAATCGATTTGATGATTTATGCACAGCTCTTCGATGAACTACGGCAGTTTGATCAGTAGGAAGGACTTCTCGATCTAAAATCACTACGAGATCGAGTCGTTTATAAGGTGCATTTGCAAAAGCAACAAGTCTATCATCGTTACTATAAATCAACTTTATTGTCAAGAAAATACCTGAAAAGGTTTGAAGAAGAGCGATAGAATATGACCACAGGCATTTCCGGGAACTAATTGTTCTTCTTCCATTTCCCATATTTGGAGTCTCTGCGGAACAGCGCCCTCTGGCTTTCGGATGTGGCGCCATTTAACGATAAGTCATTGAGAAACCGAGAGAATTAGAATTGTGCAATATATTGCTCAGCCCTATGTCTTATATATTAAATCGTTCATCCTCGGGCTCAAGAAATCCCTCAATGCAAGCAGCGACTCTTAGGTCGCGTTCTACTCGTCATTCCACATGAAATAACAGCTAGAAGAAATTCCAAACTTGCAGGTCGCACATGTGCGAGTACAGTATTTGTTAAAAATGTTTGCGCTGTCTTGGAAACTGGTCGCAAAATCGTCCATTAAGTCGTTGTCTAGAGCCATGTATCGACAACTATATCGGTTATCAGCAAATATACCGGTAATTAGCTTCAGATGTTCAACAAATTTCAGTTACCAGACAAAATTTACACATCGGTGCATCCCAACAAGAAATTTCAATTTTATGATGTTAAAACATTTCTCATCAAGTTGAACAAACCTCGACAATCTACGTTCATTTAACACCCATATAATCTTCATGTGTTTCAACGGTTTCATTCTGTTTTTATTGCTCATGAACAACTTTAGACTTAGTTGATACTCAAAAGGAAACACAACTGAGAACTCCATCAAATCTCCTGAGCTCTGAACCCTGTGACCGGTAACACTTTCCTCCGGGGTGAGATGAGTGCTAAATCCAGACTCCTGTAAACATGGATTGTCTGTTTTGATGGCCACCTCTGCATGTCTCCAGATAAAGATCTCTTGTTCAGTGCTGTCCTTGGGATTCTTTGTCTGATTTATTGCCTTCCAGGTGCTTGAAAAGCAATAAAAGCCCTAACAAGCCACATTTCACTGCAGAGCGAAAGGTGATTCACGCTGGACGTTAATATTTAGTGTCTGCTTCTGCAGAAAAGCTGAATTTATCCCCTCAGACCCCTGATCCGGATATAAAAAGCACATAGAGAGAGAGTTTGTGCTTTACATCCCCTCAACGGTCAAATGAATTCCTCACTTCACCGCATAGATTTCTCTTTTACACTAAATTGGCAGGTTTTTGACAAGTTTCCTCCAGGGATCTTCCCACGTCATCTTCTCACCCCCTCTGCTCATGTTCCCTGTGGTGTCAATCACACTGTTGCCGTGGTGATAACAATGACATTCATATATTCCTTCCTCTGTCTTCTGTCTCATTTAGCTGTTCAGTTTAGCGCGCTGCTGTGTGTGGTGTGATAACTCTCTCATATGACTCAAGAGCACCTCCAACAGACCAAACCCTGCTGGTGATCAAGCCCAATGACAAACACATCCAGGTATTAAAAGATAAAGATAAAAGGATTAAAAACAGAAAAGAAAAATGCATCAGTATGCGGTAGACATCTCAACACAAGAACCTTTAGTATCGATGCTATTTTATAGACCACTTCACAAAATGTAAGCGCTGGTCTAGAAGCACAGTTTTTTTTATTTTTAATTATCATTTTAAACCTCACATATGAAATTAAAATAAAATCTTAAAGATATTAGCATCCCATTATAAATGCTCCGTTGGTTGCAGTTCGGTCAAACATTTGTATAGTGTAAAAAAACAAAAAGGAAGTTGTTCTGGACCAGCGTCGTTACGTCATCAGACAATTGTAAAGTTCAGACCAGCCCATAAAACAAGTATAAGTCCAAAAAAGTATAGACATTTGAGACACAAGTATCTGGGCATCAAGGTGTTAGATAAAAACACTGGTGACTAGGGCTGTGAAACGATTAATCGCAACCAATCGCATCCAGAATAAAGTTCTTGTTACCTAACATATGTCATATTCATTTTGTATTAATAATCAAATACACATACACGCATGCAAATATTGAAGAAACATATATCATATAAAAATGAATGAACGTTTATATATCATTTCAATTATTGGTAATTATAAACAAATACATCTAAATATTTTTTAAAAATGTATACATGTATGTGTACAGGTGTTAGGGATGCAAAGATAATAGATTTTGTTTGTGATATTATAGTCTGAGGAATAATCACAATCACACGATAATGACGATTATTATGCATAAATTAATTTCTACATTTTTACTGGCCCTGACAAAAATGTTACTTGCCCGCCACGAAAAGCAATAAATATATAATAATATCTAGTTATTAGTTTGCTTTTTTACCAATGCAATCTTAATAAATAAGCTCATAATACCATACAACTATTTGCCTAACTCTAATAATAATAGTGAAACAGTTATAAAATTAGTAATAAAATTAGAACATACGATCAAATTATGAGCAATAGCACAAATAAATGTAAACAAAGCAAACACACAAATAAAACGAACAGAGCTTTTAAGGTGTTTCAGGTTGGTCTAACTGTGGTTATTAGGTACAGAACCTGAATAAAGTTGTCAAATATAAAATAACACTTCATGGTCTTCACAGTATACTGAAATATAGTTCAAACCATATTAAAGTTAATAAAGTAGATCAGTCAGGAGCAGTGAGTGTGTTTTGTTACATATATTTATTATGCTGCTGTGAGCGCGCGTGCACGGATCACATGCTTTTTGTTTCCCACTCTTTTCCTTTACAGCAAACTATAATAGATTTACCAACGTGATATAGAGCCTATTCGCTAAATTATTACATAAAATAAGTTCGATATTGGTTCAATTTGCGTCAGGAGTGGACTTTGAATTTGACCTTGCGAACACAGAATGTACTCATCCTGTGGGCTGTCCTCGACTCGACTCTGTTTATTACACGCTGCTTTGTTTGTTTACATTGCACTGAAAGCCCAACTGTCACGCTACAGTCTTGACTGTGAATGTACATGTAAGATTGTCTGTTTGGTCTCTCTGTAATCTAGTGTGTTTTGTGGGCCTCTGATATCATTACACTTCTGGTGAATCTTCGCTTTTACTTTAAGCAAGCTGCAACTTTTCCGCTCCGTGCAACAGGAACATGCGGTGTAACGGAACCTTTGTGATTAATCAACCATGACGTTGTCAAGCACGGTTCATAATGAACCTCTGTAATCGTTTCATCCCTAAAGAGTGTGTGTTTATAAATACAACATTGATCTGCACAGTGCTCAGACGTATATAATGTAAACACAAACTTTTATTTTGGATGCGATTAATCGTGACTAATCGTTTGATAGCCCAATAGGTGTTTTTACATTTGTTTTAAAGAGGAAGAGCACAAACACACATTACAAAAAGTAAAATATTAGGTTTTAAACCTTTAAAATAGCTGTAGTTTCTATATTACTTTCACATGTTTTGCATTAGACAGACGCTTTATTTCAATCTCACTCGCAGTCCATGAAAAGAAAAAAGAGTCAAGACTCCAAATAATTTGCTCAGAAAAGTGACATTTTTCATGATGACGTCATGAGTTACAAGTGCACATATTTAAACTTGCAGTGTTGTGTCTTCGCATAAATAATGTTTGTTTTTTTCTGTTAAAACACAATGTTGATGTTGGAATCAGGGTGACCGATCTGTCTACTGACAACAAACAAAAGACATAAAAGAAGAGTGATCTCACCGATGAGCTCTGTGGGCGTCTTCTCAATGAAGTGTTCACACAGTCTGATGAACATATCTGTAGTCTCCGAAGTGGGACATTCACCATGACTGAGCGAGGGGGGAAAATATTGATTTTAATGTGACAGTCTGAAGCCAGACAGAGCAGCAGTTACAGCAAACATACAGGACATAGCAGATGCATACTCCATTCACAAAGATGAACGAAAATTCATGAAATATTATTTCACAAATAATGTAATGACATTGATTGCATTTATAAAATGATGGTAGGCAATGTAAACGTAAACTTGACATATACACATACACACTGCATATTGTAAATGTAGTAAACACTGTGTGTGCTCGCTGTGGTTCATTACACTCAAATACAGAAGAAGAGGAGCACGTACCCTTTGCAGGAAAGCTTTACATATTTGATTCCATCTTTTTCTATGTCTGCCCGATCATAGAAGCGGCTTGTGTTGGTCAGGTCCACCAGCAAACCCATCTTAACCTGAGGCGAGGAGAACATCACAACATCAAACCGAACATCTACATCACAATCGAGAATGTTTAAGTGCACTTTTAAGTACCTTTAAGCTCTTGAGATAGTTAGACAGCATGCTGGGATGAAACCTGTTCTCCTCAGAGACTGTATCATCATACCGTGGTCCAAGCATGGTCTTCATGGGAAGAAATTTACCTGCAATGTAACACAAACAAAATGTGAAGCTTATGTTAGAATTTGAAAGCTTGGGTCCAAGTAAACACTTTGGAGGGACAGTCCGCAGAGTTGTTTCGTTTTTATTTATTTTTTATTGTACTTTTATCCCAATTTTAAATATTAATTTTAGTTTTATTTCGTTATTTGTTTTCGCCATTTTAATACTTAGTTTTTTAAATATAGCTATGTAGGTTCATTGTATTTTTATTTCATTTTTTGTTTTAATATACTGTATTTTTGCTTAAATGTGCTTTTTCATGTTATTGATTATTCAAATTTTACATCAAATAATATATAGGAGTATATTTTCTCATTTCAAATAACAGAAATGTTTAATTCGTTTTTGTTACCGACAATACAGCTCGGATTTACCACCTCAACACGGAAATATTTTCTGGAACGGCCCTATTTTAATGCTAAAAAATGCTTGTAAATAATATTTTAACACTTGTAATTAGTGTTTTAATTAAATACTTATAATGATACAAAAGGGCAGAGGTCACTTCCAGGTATGTGGTGGGATGAATCCCAAACGTGAGGCGTCTTGAGGTTAAAAATAATATCAACATACCTCATTAATATTAGGGCTAAGCCCCGCCCTCAAATCAGTAGCGTTCGTTCATTCGCCGGCTGATTGACAACAGTCTGCATGGCAGCCAATAATCTGGTAAACCGTCACATATGACTATTAATATTCATGTACCAGGGCTGAGTTGTAAACGGACCAAAGGGGTGGAGCTCTATTACATCTCCCGCCCAGTGACGTATTGTATATGTTGATCTGCGCGCAGAAGCAAGCTAATCTAGCTAGCCACTCCATTTAAAATAAACAAACCAGAGTTACAGTGCCATAAACGTCATTTTATCATGTCAGATATCTTTCTATATGTATACACATACAGATTATATTATTTTCTGTGAATTCTGGCTAATTGAATCAACCCAATGTGTCATGTTTGTGCTACGGCTAACGTTACTGTGTGTTCAAGCTAAAGGCAGTTTTGTGTTAGAATGAAAGTTTTAACTCTGGCACTTAAAAAAAACAACCAAAAAACTTAACGACACTTATTGTCAAACGCAGAGAAGTAACCACGAGAAGCCAGTAACGTTAGTCATTACTATCACTGACAGTGAGAGTTAGTAAAGCAGCAGATTAAACTCTGAATAGATGCTCACCAGCCACGGGTTGACCTCTTCTGGGACAATTCCTCCATCGAGGAGGAGGTCCAGTCTGAGACATGTTCCTTTACTAACCCGAGACGAGCGGGAATGCGCGTTCAGCCGCGCCGGAGATCAAGCCTGTCGAGCGGGCTACAGGATCTCCAGTGATCCGCTGACTGGGCCTTGAGCGCAGTGCTGCTAATATCAGCGATTCGCAGCTTTGTGAAGAGCTTCGTGTTGTAGAAAAGTCCTTCGTTGGTTCGGAATTCATGAGACGAGTCCCACGAGACGAATGATTTACAAACCTTTGTGAGAAGTAAACAGAAATAGCTGCACGTTGTTCCGCAGCTGTGTGTGTAATTCCCGTTCAAACCACCTGCAGGGATCAGAAGCGGCCTGCAGAGGGCGCTACACATCCATATACGCTGCAATAATCACATGAAGTGAGGATTTTTACTTTAGTTACCTACGACACGCTGTGAATGTAGGGGGAAATACACTTCTATAATTATATAAAATATAAAAAAATATATATATTTCTCTTAAAATTATGTATGCGTGTGTGTATTAATATATACATAATTAATATATACAGTACACAAACACGCACACATACACATACGTTGTGTAAACAAAAACTTTTATTTTGAATATAATTTATCGTTTTACAGATCGAGTCCGTTTTTTTACCATATTCATATTTTAAATTGAATTTAGTTAACATTTTATAAAAGTCTTTTGCCATTTTAATACTTTTTTGTTTAATATAGGTATATTTGCACTAATGCTCATTTGCACTAATGGACTACTTTCATAACTGCATCAACTCATCTACTGCACTGTAACTTCAGTACCTGCATTAACTCATCTACTGCACTGTAACCTCAATAACTGCATTACCTCATCTAATGCACTGTAACTTCAATAACTGCACTAACTCATCTACTGCACTGTAACCTTAATAACTGCATTAACTAATCTACTGCACTGTAACTTCAATAACTGCATTAACTCATCTACTGCACTGTAACCTTAATAACTGCATTACCTCATCTAATGCACTGTAACTTCAATAACTGCACTAACTCATCTACTGCACTGTAACCTTAATAACTGCATTAACGCATCTACTGCACTGTAACTTCAATAACTGCATTAACTCATCTACTGCACTGTTACCTTAATAACTGCATTAACTCATCAACTGCACTGTAACTTCAATAACTGCATTAACTCATCTACTGCACTGTAACCTCAATAACTGCACTAACTTATCTACTGCGCAGTAACTCTATTAACTGCATCTGCTCATCTATTGCACCATAACTTCAATAACTGCATTAACTCATCTACTGCACTGTAACCTTAATAACCGAATTAACTCATGAACTGCACTGTACCTTTAATAACCGCACTAACTCATCTATTGCACTGCAACTTTAAAAGCTAATGTCTATAATTAATCTATAATTAATAAGTCACTTGCACTGTTCATCTGTTCATAACCACCTGTACAGTAATGTTCACAGTATATAGCCTTCTGTATATATTGTTCATAGGACATACCGACTGTCATATTGTCTTAGAACATTCCTTCTGTAAAGTATTTTCATTGTACATGCCCATTGTATAATATTTTCCTAATATTGTATTCTGTATTTATTCACACTGTATATCTGCACTTGCTAATTGCACTTCTGGTTAGACCTAAACTACATTTCGTTACACTGTACTTGGATATGTATAATGACAATAAAGTTGAATCTAATCTAATTTAATATAGGTTCATTGTATCTTTATTTCAGTTTTAGTTTTTATGCAGTTCAACTGAAATGTGCTTTAGCTTTTCCATTTTATTTTTTCATGTTATTGTCAAGGTCAATTTTACATCAACTAATTAAACTAATAAACTAATAAAGACACTTGGGTCTTCTGCATATTTGACCACTAGAGCTATAGCTGAAGGCTCAAGTCCGTGGAGGGCACGGTCCTCGGGTCGGGCGTGTGTACCGGTCACGCACAGCTGCCTCAGGGCCCTGAGACCATGGTGGCGACCGAGCATGTTCAGTCGGGGAGTTCCCCTGGGTCTCAGTGGTGACGACGGCCGCCTCATCCTCGGGATGGACCGCAGTATGTGAAGGGATGTCGGGGTCGGGTGTTTAGTCTCTGTCACTGAGCAGATGGCACATAAATCGTTTGGAGCTGAAGGCGGTGCCCTTACCTCTTCAGACTTTTCTCTGTTGCGGCTGGAGCAGAGACATGTCCTGATTCCCCCGGACAACATGTCGGTGGTTTTGTACATAAATAGCCAGGGCGGGGTCCACTCCATACCCCTTTTCAAGCAGGCTGCGAGGCTCCTGCTGTGGGCGGATCTGCATCTACTCTCCATCAGGGCAGCACATTTTCCCGGTTGTCTGAAACCGGGGGGGGGCATGTTTTCGAATTAGCCATTTCTGGACTATGGCCTTAGAAATTTGGCAAAAAACTACAGGAGGTTTAAACACAGCGCGCAAGCAGATTATAGGTCACTTTTGGCTGCAATTTTCTGTATTCTCTCTTACAATTATGCAATTCCCTACATTATCCACCTACTCAATGATTTTTTAATCATCTCGTCTCCCAACTCTTTTCTGGCTGCACATCTAGCAAAACTCCAGCAGGTTTCAAAAATCTCGGCATTCCCCCAGACAAAACTTCAGGTCCGAGCAGGTCAATCGAATTTCTCGGAATTAAATTAGACTCGCTTAAATTCCAGGCTTCTCTGCCAAAAGAGAAAATCGACAGAACGATCGTGATCGCGTCCTCCCTATTAGCCAATCCCCGCTGCTCCGAACGCTAGCTTCTGTCTGTTCTCGGCCATCTGAATTTCGCGATGAGAATAATCCCGCAAGGCCGCTCGCTCATTTCACACCTCCTATCTCTCGCGTCATCCGCACAGTATTTAGAGGGCACATTATCCATATCCAGCTCCTGCCTCGACGAGCTGAGCTTGTGGATAAAATTCCTCAGACAATGGTACGGCTTGTCATTTTTCTACAGCGGCACGGCCTCTTCCCCCGCCGATATTCACCTGTTCACCGACGCCGCCCCTTCCGTTGGTTTCGGAGGCTTTTACCAAGGTCGTTGGTTCGCGTTCACCTCCCCCCCCCAGGTCTTAGAGTTTCCCCAGGTTTTAGCATCTTCAGCTCTTTTTGAGCTATATCCACTAGTCGTCGCAGCATCCGTATGGGGAAAAGAGTGGTCGGCTTCCAGCATAATCGTGCATTGTGATATCGAGGCAACTGTTCATTGTATTCACAAAGGCCGCTCCCACTCCCCCGCCATAATGCCGTTCCTCAGACGGCTCATCTGGATCTCAGCCTGTGACCAGTTCATCAGGCATTCCATATTCCCTTTCCCGATTTTTCTGTCCTCACCATCACCTCCTACATCTCCTTCCTAAACTCTTCAAAAAACCTCCGAGCCAGCTCAATTAAAGGTTACATGAGTGGAGTCCAGTTCTTCCTCAAACTCATGTTCAACTCGCCATCTTCAGCCATAGCCAGCTCTAAAACATCTATGCTTATCAAGGGAATTCAACGTACCCAGCCTGCTCGCCAGGATGCAAGGCAAGGGCAATCGTGGCCTAATGGTTAGAGAGTCGTAATCGTGAGCAGACGGTTGCCGGTTCGATCCACAGGGCCGGCGGGTAACGATTGCGGTGCCCTTGAGCAAGGCACCTAATCCCTACATGCTCCCCGGGCGCTGCAGTGATAGCTGCCCACTGCTCCGGGTGTACGTGTGTTCACCACTTGCTGTGTGTGTGCTCACTAATCACTGGATGGGTTAAAAGCAGAGGTCACATTTCGGGTATGGGTCACCATACCTGATGAATCGGTCACTTTCACTATAACCCTGGATATATTGACCAGATGCATTTTCACCCTCCGTAAAGGATACTACTCCAAACACGTTGATCGCACACTCGACACTAGGTTTATCCTAGCATTCTTCGGCTTTCTAAGATGTTCGGAAATTTCCACCACATCCATCTTCAACCCCCTAACCCATCCAGCGGGATCAGACCTGTCAGTACTCGATACAGAGACAATGTCATTCTCTATTAAACAGACCAAGACGGACCAAAACAGGAGAGGACATTTTATCTACATATTCAATCTCCACTCACCGATTCAACCTTTTCAGACCCTCCTAGCCTACCTTCACTTCAGGAAATCCCAGACCAAAACCACATCGGATCCTCTCTTTGTCGACGAATCTAACCGCCCAGTTACACGCTTCTGGTTCCAAAAGCACCGCAAAGCCGTCCTACTCCTATCCGGCATCCCCGCAGACCACTTTTCCGGCCACTCCTTCCGCATAGGCGCAGTAACCACAGCCGCCCAAAAAGGCCTCTCGTAGTCTCAAATTCAAGCACTAGGGCGCTGGACATCGGAAGCTTTCAAGCTTTCTCAATTCCTGAATGCATATATGCATGAATCTAAAGAATCCATCCTTCACCCGCATGGGCGCGAACCTTCTCCATGTCAGCCTAAATCTCCCTGACAGGAGATCTCACTGCCGCAGCAACCGCCTCAGGGGTCAGTGCCCACGTCTCGGGCTCTGCAGCAGCAGACTCTACAGCAGAAGCCAATATCGCAGCAGCAACCGCCACGGCAGAGGACAGCACTTCCATCCCAAGCGTAGAAAGCTAGCATAGCTGCAGCGACCGCCTCAGCAGAGATCAGCACTACCATTCCAAGCGTAGAAAGCCAGCATTGCCGCAGCGACTACCTTGGCAGAGACCAGCACTTCCATTTCAAGTATAGAAGCCAGCGTTGCAACAGCCTCAGCCAAGGCCAGCTTTCCCATTTCAGGCAAGTGCCGCAACTAAGGATCATCCGCAGAAGCCTATGCTTCCATCACAAGCGCCGAAGAGGTCAGCACTTCCATCTCAAGCGTGGAAAGCTGGCATAGCCGCAGCGAACGCCTCCGCAGAGGCTCACAGGCTGGCGGGTACATATGTCTGTATTAGCGAGTGAAGATAAGGTGGTGTTGTAGGCCAGGAGCAGAGTCTTGAATTTAATGCGAGCGACTATAGGGAGCCAATGTAGCTTAATGAGTAGAGGAGTGACGTGTGCTCTCTTCGGTTCATTAAAGATGACTCTTGCCGCAGCATTCTGGATCATCTGTAGAGGTTTGGTTGTGCAAGCTGGAAGTCCTCCCAGTAGTGCATTGCAGTAGTCCAGTTAGGACCAGAGCCTGTACTAGGACTTGCGTAGCATGCTCTGATAGGAAGGGCCTAATTTTCCTGATATTGTAGAGGATGAATCTACAGGACCGGGCAGTGCTGGCAACTTGATCGGTGAAGTTGAGCTGATCATCGATCACCACTCCCAGGTTTCTTGCCTTTCTGGAAGGTGTGATGGTTGATGAGCCCAGTTGATTGGAAAGGTTGTGATAAGTCTTTATATCAGCCGGGATTACAAGCAGTTCTGTTTTTGAAAGGTTCAGCTGCAGGTGATGGCCGTTCATCCAGAGTGAGATGTCGGCTAGGCAAGCTGAGATGCGCTCAGAGACAGTCGGATCGTCAGGGCGGAAAGACAGGTAGAGTTGTGTATCATCCGCATAGCAGTGATAGGAAAAGCCATGTTTCCTAATGACAGAGCCAAGGGATGTCATGTATACAGAGAATAGCAACGGACAAAGCACTGAGCCCTGAGGCACACCTGTGTCGAGATGTTGGGACTCAGACACCTCACCCCTCCAAGATACTCTAAATGACCTACCTGAGAGGTGAGACCTGAACCATTGTAGCACCATTCCGGACACCCCCATAGCCTTGAGAGTGGACAGGAGGATGTGATGGTTAACAGTGTCAAAGGCGGCAGATAGATCAAGTAGGATGAGAACAGATGAGTTAGAGGAAGCTCTTCCCAGTCTCAGGGCTTCAATAACAGAGAGCAGCGCAGTCTCAGTGGAATGACCGCTCTTGAACCCAGACTGGTTGCTGTCCAGGAGGTTGTTCTGGATGAGGAAGGATGAGAGCTGGTTACATACAACACGTTCTAGAGTTTTAGCAGCGAAGGGGAGAAGGGATACCGGTCTGTAGTTTTCTAACAGTGCGAATTAAGAGTAGGATCCTTTAGTAGTGGGGTAATACGGGCCTCTTTGAAGAGAGTAGGAAATGGGCCAGTGGTGAGGGACGAGTTGATAATGTGAGTCAGAGAGGGTAAAACTGATGGAGAGACGGCCTGGTGGAGATGGGTGGGGATGGGATCTAGAGGGCAGGTAGTCGGGTGGTCAGAAGAAATTGCCTTGGAAACTTCCTCTTCAGATAGGAGAGAGAACGAGGCGAACGAGCATGTGTCTGGGGATTGACTGTGGTCAAGAGGTGGTGGCGCAGAGAATTGATTGCTGATGGTGTTCGTTTTCTTTACAAAGAACGACGCAAAATCGTCAGCTGTTAAGTCTGAAGGAGGTGAGGGGGTAGGCAGGCAAAGGAGAGCAGAAAAGGTTTTAAAGAGAGTACGAGGGTCAGGAGAGTTGTTGATTTTAGTGTGGTAGTATTGGGTTTTCGCAGAGGAGACATCCGCAGAGAAGGAAGAGAGAATAGACTGGTAGAGAGAGAGGTCAGTGGGTTCTTTTGATTTGCGCCACTTTCTCTCAGCAGACCTAGGAGAGGCGCGATGCTCACTGAGAACATCAGATAACCAAGGGGCAGAGGGAGATGCACGAGATGGCCTAGATCTCAGAGGGCATAAGATATCTAAGCAGGAGGTTAGTGTGGAGCAAAGATATATTTATCTTGTGTTTTATGTTTTTTTCTTAAGACCCTTTTTAATTTGAACTATTTATTGATGGATTACTATTTCATTTATTCATTATTTTGATTTAATTTTTATTTTATTGCTCATTAAAACAATAAATAATAAATGCGTTTATCATTGCGCATTTTTATATTTGAATACATAATTGAAGTTATAAACGAATGGATCAATGTCTATTTTATTGTAGAATTAGTTATTAAACAATGAAATGCTTTATTGCTTTACACAAGACACTTCTGGTCCTCCATATCTGGCTTCTTCTCATCGGATATTTAAACAATATTAACCAAAACTGAGGTGAAATGTGAGGAAACTTTACTGACTGGTATTCTTCTCAGAGTTGAAAAATAAACGAGGTCAGGAATCAACAGAAACTCCTGACATATCACCTCATCATCATCATCTTTTCTGAGTAGTGAGATCATGCTGGGCGAAGCGTTTGGACATCGCGTTGATTCAAGTGTGGGAAATAAAGCCGTGAAGATGAACAGATCCAAACAAATCCTGAGCAATAGAGAAACAATTGTGCTCAATAAGGACAACAGAGACAAAACATGCTATAAACCTTCATTAACTCCACACGACGAGACTAAACTAGCTACTAATAGGTAGCAGGTAACCAATATTAGCACATACAGAGTGCTTAACGTGCCCTGCTGAACAATACAGTTTCATTATCATCTGTTTACCATTAAAATGTCTTTATGTAGTGTGTGTTGGGTCTTGTCCCAGTAGGATTTAATGGAGTTCTATTGCTTCCCATCCACCTGATGACATCCCACCAGTAGAAAACAACACAAGACCTTTCTAGTTTCCATAAAAACCAATCCAATACTGTTTGACATTAAATCCATTATAATTTATTTTCAACTTCTTTCAAATTAAAATCTTCGTCTAGTCAGATCTTCTTATATTGCTCTCTGTTTGTCTTTAACAGTCGAAAACAGAAAGATGTGACCGAGCCCAGTCATCTGTCTTTAAACCTGAACGATGGAAGATGGCATAGAAACGCTCCCGACAACACTGGGCTTGCCAAAACACACGAGAGTGTGACATGCCGAGAGAAGATGAAAGTTTGTTCTGTGCCGTCGTTTGAAGCAGAGAAGATTTACGCTGGAGCCAAATTCATCAAGCCTCCTTCGCCCAGCGTCCTTCCCAAGCCGCCCAGCCATTGGCGGGGAGAACACGTGTGTCAGGATGCGGCTGCGCAGACCGCCTGCAGTAAAGAGATGTCTGTGTGCCTGAAAACTCTGTTGAAGCTCCATGAGAAACCGTGAGATAGACATAATGGAAATTGAAGAGAAAACGTATTTGGACTGTTGACATCATGCAACAGATGCTGAACTTGGCAATCTTTTCGAGTAGAATGAGGATTTTAAGAGCTGTAAAGTGAACGTCGTTTTGATTCTGAGTCTCATCAATCCTGCATCACGATGGTTTTAATGTAGGAAGAGTCGACATCTACATTTCTGCAGAAAGTCTATAAAAATGTTGAACTTGTGTTAGCCACAAGAAAGCTGTTTGTCTTGCACAACCCTCATGAAAAATGTTTGTTGACCAGATATTGAAGCACCGTGTGACGTAAGCAGCTTCCCTGTGCTCGTCCTCACTTCCGTTTTCATTTTCTCAAACATGTACAATTCTGTCACAATGAAATCTGTAAATCCTTCCTTTGAAGTTCTATCACTGCTTAATGATGTGTTTGTAACATTTGGATTCGTTAAAAATTCGTTTATTTTTGTATAGAGATAATGACATAACAGTTCTTTGTCCCTGAAATTTTGATGTTTTATGACAAGTGAGATCAATATTCAGGTCACATGCTCTCAGTAAGTGCATTTAACTCATTCTCTAGGTGTGTGAAATCACAAATCCTCACTTCTGTCCTGTGTTTGAGCAGTGGATGTGCAAGGTTGGGTCACTTTCACATTTAAACAAGGCTTTTCATTTTTGTTGAATGTTTCCAAACTCCAAAACCAGTGAGCGAGTGATTCCAGTCACAGCATCTCTTCATCTCATTTACCAGTACAGAATATTCATCATCATTAGAGCCTTCACAACTATCACACAAACTTGATCTTGTTGATAAAATCAGTATGAAGTTCCTCACAAATTATTTTATGGATTAAAGCAGATGAAAGTCAGAGTTGTATTATCTGTAGATTTTTACATGTGTTTTTTAGGCATTCCTCATAAACATTGATAGTTTCACAATGTGTTATGATTATATTTTATTCTTGACTCATTCCAGAGGTCTGTGCTCTTGGATACACTTTTGTTTGTTATTTACTTCCATTATAAAAGAAGGATCTGATCTGTATCTATCTCAACACATCAAGAGCTCAACAGTTTAGCTATAAACATACATATAATAAAAAATGTATGCACGCATATAAAAATACATTTAAGCAGCCCAAAAAATCGAACATCTGCAGTTTCTGTTGGTCACCCGGCACTTGCAACACCGAGGTCAGAGGTTGGATTCAATGAGAGCGCATGTGGAATGTAAAACCTGGATGAATGTATAAATATAAATGTAAAATAGAATTTGTGCTAGCTATATATATAGAGGGTTTCATCAGATGCACAAAGTTAACTTTGAGTCTGTGTCTGGTTATATTATACAATTTAATTTAGATTCATATTGTTTATTTGCATTAAATTAAATGATAACTACTCATAAAAACGTTTCTTGATTCTTTGCGGAGGTCTATACCAGAAGTTTATGTGGCTGCAGCTGAAACATGCACAGAAATAATTACATTTCAAGCTGTTGACTTTTCATTTGACAAGTTGTACCCTTTAAAGAAAGAGAAGATGTGATCAAAACAAAATCAAATAATAATGGATTGTAAATTTGGATTTTAATCATTCTGTATATATGAAATATATTTATAAAAATAAGCTTTGGTAAAATGTTTGACTTTTTTTACTCATAATTTGACTACAATGATAATATGAAAGTTGATCAAATATCCATACACATTTGATATGATAAGATGTATCTCTACAGTGCCCATAAACATATTAAGCCTCCTTGAACTTTAGATTTTACATTTAGATTATATCACAGACTCTTGTGTTATACAGACCTTTCATCAGAATCACCGAAAAAATAAGATTCATGTCTTGCTTTGATGCATCAGAAGAAGTTTTATAAAACAAATGTAACAAACACTTTATTACCAAAGAATTTGATGTTAGCAGACACAATACAGAGTAAAGAAACACTTTAACATAAAGATCAGAACACATTTAAATATGTCATTAAATGAAACAAACATACAGCAAAGCAAACTTTTCTATTCAGGACCAGACAACAATGATTGTTTACCAAGACATGATCCTACTAAACCAAAATGTGTATTTTACCAAAAAACAATGTTCGCTTTTCTTTGTTGACTGTAAATAATACACACGTAGCAAGAATATTTGTTGTTGACAAGTTTAAAAAAATGTGTTTTTGATCATACAAGTACAAAATTAACTGTGATTCTGTTTTTCGCAAATGTCTGTAGAGTAAAAGAAAGGAGCAGCAGTCACCGAGAGTATATAGACCAGTATATAATGTTGAAGAGTGTGTACGCTCCGGGGAAGAAGACCCGGGAGTATTTGTCAATAGCGTGTGTGTCTACATATAAACTGCTGCTTGAAGGTCCTTGATCATTATCCAAAACTAAATGCATCAGGAACTGCTCCTGTTTGTCTCCGTTCTGCTCGGACATGCCGTAGTTCCCGGTAGTCATCATGTCCATGTCACTGTAACTGCTGCTGTACATCATCTGCTCCGGATGAACCATTCCACACGTACACGGCAACTGCAGCATCATCACATTACATCACATCACATCACACACGAGGTCATCGTGATAACTGCTATCTGAAGAGTCTCATCTTACCTTACTGCGTTGTGTCCTCTCTTTACGCTCCTGTAAGGTGGACAGGTAATTGACAGCGGCGTACTCGATCACAGACAGAAAGACGAAGACGAAGCTGACCCACAGGTAAATGTCCACAGCTTTGATGTAAGAAACTCGGGGCATGGAGGCGTTTACTCCCGTGATGATGGTGGACATGGTGAGCACCGTGGTAATGCCTGCAGAGAAACTCAAGACGTCATAACAAATCTAAAGCACTTGAATCACGTATTGTGAAAAATATCACTGTCAGTGTAAGAGATGTTCAATTATATTACGTTATATTAACATCTGCAATGATCCATTACAGTATTTAAAGAGACAGTTCGCCCACAACTTCTCTCATCATTTTAGTTGTTCCTAACTATTTTTTGTACATAAATAACATAAAAATGTTATTTGTAAAAATGTTTGTCACAGTTCTGGGACACCATAGACTACCATAGTAGGAAAAAACTCTGGTGTCCCAGAATTTTTTTGTTTCCCATTGTTTTTTAAAGTATCTTCTTTTGTGTAATAAAGTAATTTACAAAGGTTTAAAACAACTTGAGGGTGAGAAAATGATGACAGAATTAAAATTTTTGGGTGAACATATGTACTTGTTTGTGTGCTGTTATTACACAAATTGAGAGTTTCTTCTGTGGTTCATCTATACCCCACTTCAAAATCATTTGAGTTTATATGAATTTAATATAAGTACAATGTGTGTTTAGAAGCAATTGATCACTTTCCAACATTTCTCCTGCCAAAAAATCATTTGAGCCTACAGACTGTTAAGTTTTTGAGGAATTTTTGAGGGCACTAGTTTATTTCTATGCAAGAAACTACAGCAAAGATAAGAAAATACGAATTTCAATGATTCATGAGATGTACATGTGCGGTGTCAGCTGTGACATCATAATAAACACATGTCAGATCATATGAAGGATGCTTTGTGTTTTCTCACCCAGAGGAACTCTGGCAGGAACGGCCCGCCGGTCGATCCAGAAGGACACCCAGGACAACATGACCATCAGAGTGGCGGGAAAGTAGGTCTGCAGTAGAAAGAAGAAGATATGACGCCGCAGAGTGAAGTTGATGTACAGACGATTGTACCAACCTGCAGAAGACATGAATGACAACAATACACATGTAACCAACATCCACACAACATATAATCTACTGGAGTGAAGCACAAACTCATTACTGTCATAGTAGATGTAAGTGTGTGTGTGTGTGTGTATAATACCAGTACTGCTGTAGAAAGCTAGTTTAGAAGTGGTGTGAAACTCTTGAATGAGAAACTGAGAGAGAGAAATCTTCTCGTCCGTCTGCAGAGATTTGTTTCCTCTTTTCCAGTACAGCATCAGATCATCATCAGTATAAGCATCTGCACACAAAGCATTGTCCTTTACAATCCTTACATCGCATGACAGACAATCAACACTGATTATTATGCATCATGTCCACCCTTTAAACAGTTTTCCTGTGGTTTTATAAAACATGTCATGTGACAGATGACAGACACAGCATTGAGCTCTTTGGCTAGTTACTGTGATGAAGGCCAAATCAATTTTCATAATTCTTAATGATGATCAATAATTTTATTATTATTACATATTATATGAAAAGTATAATATAAGGTCTAACTATTGACATTATAAGTAAATGGAGACAAAAGTGTTTGTGCTCCACGTGTGTCATGAACCACTGAAATCAAATGGGAAACTTATGCTTCCATGTTTTAAATAAAAAAACACAAATCCTTCATTCATGCTATGTATTTAGTACTTTCCCCAATATGGCTTTAAACAAATAAAGTTATAAAGTTATAAAGTTTAAGCAACTCAACTGTCAAGGACACAAAGTTGAGATTTTGGCGTCACCAAAATCTTGTTGCAAGGCACATATTTTACAATCATCAGAATCACTATTGTCAAATACCACAGGTTAAAGGAAATTGTCTGGTGTACTGGTGCTTAACAATAACAGTAAAATATGATTAATAGTAGAGATGCACCGACATATCGCCAAATAATCGATATAAATAATCGATAAAAGCAATTTTTCACACCACAGGCTCTCAGTCAAAAGTTTAAAAACAGCCGATGATCAGGGCCGCAGTGAATTTGTGCTCTGTATATGAAAAATCTTAAGCATCATCACCAGTTTGATTTTCAATATTTATAGTCATTATAGTCAGAATTTGTATCGACTGATATCACTCTGAATTATCGGCCATCGGAAAAGAAATCTAGTATCAGTGCATCTCAGGTAAATAGCAAATATTCATAATAAGAATCCAGCTAGTGTTTGGACTCACAGCTCTCAATCTCCAGTGAACATGTCTGCGTGTCCATGGGAAAGTGACTCAGATCCATATTACACATTGCTGTGACCGTGACCCTGCAGAACATCACAAACATGTAGCTGTTGGGTTTATTCCACACAAACCAATGTTTGGATAAAATGTATAACACAACAATATTGTACTACACTGTTTTACGTGTCTCACTTCGGTTATTTTTTGGGTCTGCTCATGTATTTCATGTTTAAGGATTGTCGTTCACATTTGGTTATATTGACTACATGTTATAGATATATGCATTAATTGCTTTGGCCTGTAACTGCAATGCATCAATGAGTCCACCATATTGGACAGGGCAAGACTGCCATATGATGTATCTCGTAAACCATTGAAATTATTCTGCCTTTAAAAAAAACTTGTATGTATAATGGCAGTCTTCCCCTTACCAATATGGCGGCCGGCAATGTTGACCTATGATTCATTGGCCAGTCTGTTGATTTAAGTATGAAGAGGGATGAGGTAGTACATGGCAAATTTAAGAAGTCAGCCACCTGGCCTCAGAGACTAAGATGTAGATAGAAGATGTAGAGGACACATGGAGATGCTGCTCATGGGAACGTTGATTCTCTTGTAGATTGCAGCAAGTTGAGATGATCATACTGTAGAATTATAAAGTCATTTCATCTGACAGATCGGATGTAGGCCCGCTCTGAGATTAACACTCAGCAATTAGCCAGATTTGTGTCCGGATAGACCCGCGGGTCACGCTAATCCTACAGATTCTCATTTATTTATCCATGCGGTCCAGTGACTTCTTTAGATTAGTATCTGAAGAAAGAACAGGATGACTGCACTTCATTTAAATCAGTCGTGAATTGATCACATGGTTACCTCAGGCTGTAGAGAACTTTGCCGTCGGGATAAACTCTGAGCATGAGGTTCTCTGTGGTGGTGTCATGGATGAATGAACGTTTGGAATGAACGAAGAAGATGTCTGGTACCCAGATCTTCTTCAACAGTCGACCGTCAAAGGTCATGCTCTGGTTTCTTTTACTGGGAAAAGACAGACGCGTGTCCTTCCAGTAGTGTCTCAGGTAGAGCGTCATGGTGAAGTCCTGCAACAAAAACAATCATTAACTGCCCGCAAAGATCTGCAGCACTCCTAGACATGTATCTTTTCTAACACATTGAGTGTTTTTCAGCCATCTCATGAAGTCAAACTGATCTTTGCATGAGCTGCTACTGCATACAGTATATTTGACATTTGAAAAGTCAACCTTGTTACCAAACCTTGTCTTAACACAGTATTGATATGATGAATGTCAATACTGTCACTAACTCCTAGTGTTCACGCTCTGTTATGTTAAGAGAGAATATTTAATGGAATCTTTGATCATATTTAACAAGTCCTGTCAGTGCATACAGGGCGTTTCTGGAAAGATTAGAAAGTGTGCTGACGTTAAAATCCAAATCCTGCACTTTAAAAAATCCTGTAAAAAAATGCAGTTGAAGTGCCAGAAAAATACTCTACAATAAACTTGTATTATTGTTTCACATAAAATGATATGTAATTGCAGTTGGCAATTGGCAAAATTGTTCTGTGATTTGACATTTTTTCAGTAGTAAAACAGTTCAATTCTTTTATTTATTTTCTTCTTGTGTGCTTCAGTCTTAATGCCCCTGAATTGTATGAAAGCTGCTGTATGTTATGGCCGTGTTTTACCATATCAACTTCAGAGATGGTGTCCAGACTCTCCAGCTGAACGTCCACTCCCACCGGTATCGCTGGACCTGCAAATATAGACAACATTAATGCATCCATTTGTTTTTCTTCTTTTTTTATATACAATGTATCATAAAATTATTGTGTTTAAGTTGTTTTCTAATGTACTCTGCTGCAAGCACAATAAAGCTAACAATTTAAATTCAGTTGAACCTAAATACTTAAAACATCCAGATATCTGTTTGACATTCATCTATACGTCCATCTATATTCATCTATATGTCCACCTGATCTATAGTCTCCTTAACATCATTGTATAATGTGAGATAATAAGATGAGATATACATGAGCAAATGTATAACCCTTGTGTGATGTTCATGTCTAAGAGATCTATTTTCAATATTAACTAAAAATGTAATTCATTCTTTTTTCCCAAAATACAAACCTGTATACATTTCTTTTTTCTGGGTTAGAACAAACAGGAAGAAATTTAGAAGAATGTCAGATCTCATCCCACAATGACTCCCATAGTATTTCTTTTACTATAACAGTTAAAAAGGTGATGGGATCTGTTTGGTTATCAACATTCTTCAAAATATCTTCCTGTGTGTTCAGGAAAACAAAGAAATGTATACCGGTTTGGAACAATCTGAGGGTGAGTAAAGTATGACATAATTTTTTTTGGGGCAAACTATCCCTTTAATAAGTTGTTTAGCCCTTTTTATCTACATTTACTGAATTACTTGTGATTCTTTGGTTGATATGATGTGAGTCTGTGTGGACTTTGGTAAATAGGGCAGATGTCTACTGTAAATGCTGTTGGCACAGATCCACAGTGTCATAATCTCATCTGATTTTGTGTAAAAAACAGATCTGGCCATGATGACATCACAAATGTTTGTTAAGATCATCTGGTATTCGTTATCTCCTACGGTCAAACATCAGTGCACAGTAAAATCTCAAGATCTCTATTTGTTTTGATGTTAAATCTCGTCTGGTCTCACCTCCGAAGTCAGGCCTCATGGTGAAGTCATGGTCGTCTAACTTCAGCAGCTGTTGGGATTTTGTGACGGGAGCTTTCGTGAAGTCTGGACTTCTCATCAGTAATGTGCTGTTACACAAATACACATGTGAAACAGCAATGAGCAAATAACACAATATCAAATATTACTACTGTTTACAATAGATAAATAAATCAAGGATTCAAAAATTGACATATAAAATGTGAAACTGCTACTATATACCTGCCGGGTTTGTGTGTTTCTCTTTCTCTTCTGCTTGTTTCTCGTCTAGATCTGAACAATTCAGGAGGAGACATTATCATATCAGAACAATTCATTTTATTGTTATTGTTCATTATCATATTAGAACAATTCATTGTTTATTTTATTCGATTTTGTGTTTACCGCGAGTTATTTTATTGTATGTTTTTATTAATTTATTGCATTTTAAATTGAATTTCAGACCTGTTTGTCAGACAGGTCTAATTAAATAACTATTCGTTGAACCTTTTCAAAAACTTTCTTTTGTTTATTTGCTGTTTATACACATTCTAAAAAAAGTTGGATAATTTTCAACCCAGCGTTGGGTCAAGAATGGACAAACCCAACCATTGGGTAAAATTAAACCAGAACTTTTTTGTGTGCATTGTCACTGTAAAAACCAAAAGAAAATGATTTAATTTTTCATTATGGCACATATTGTGGGCACAGTTTTGTATAGTGAAATTCTTAATCTGTTTTTTATTTTCATTATTTAAATTTGACCTTCCATAGTTGTCAATGTTACAAAACATGTATCATTCAATTTGAATATTATTATAATAATACTTTTAAAAACAGATCAGATCAGTTCAAACTTTCTATTTAGATCTTCATTACTAACCACTGTCTGCTATTCTTACTGTGTGCATCATATTCTCATATCATATGAATGTAAATTCACTGAATAGATGTTCAATGTCTTTTTATCACACCAATGATTCAGTACAATTGACTTTACCTCATTTTTATTTACATTTACTCTCTATTTGTATCATTGTCTTCCATTACCAACAACAAGTCCATGTGGCAATAAAGCTCTTTTAGCTCTCATTCTGTCCGCATATATCACACAGATATGAGGTTTGAGGACCATGACAAATACTGGAATTTTATTTTCCATCAAACATCATTCTAATTCAAGTATGTATGTTTGCAAAACATGCACATGTGTACATTTGTGAACGCTACAGTAAGACATGACAACATCCTTCACGGGAAAAAATGTTATTTTACTCCAATTCTGACAAAACTAGTTCCGCTCACAACCACGAATGTAAAAACAAGATTTGTCTCATAGAAGAAAATTAAAATAAGAGTTGATTGATTGACACTCACCTGATCTGACTGGCAGTCTGAATGATCTGTGCGTGCAGCTGCAGAGCTCCAGAGAGAAAACACGAGCAGAACAGAAAGCAGACATCAGCGTGCATGATTCCTACATCAACCCAGCACGTAAAAGCAATAAAGAAGTTGAAACGGGTCCTGTGTTCTGTGCTGCAGTGTGATTCTCTGTGTGTGTGGATGTGTGGTGTAATGCACACGCAGGCAGCTGTATTAATCTGTATGAATGTGAAGGTCAGACGTGCAGAAGGGGCTTTAGCGGTTACAGGGTGAAACAGACATTTGCTGGCCATGTTATGTAATGTTTAGTGCGCATTACGTGCTATCTGAATGAAATTTACGTAATCCTGTGGTATAGACAGTGATCAGTGCTCCAGTTCACTTCAAGCTCATGTAAACGATTGCTAGATTTCATTTTAAAGTCACGTTATTGTTATTAGACATTCGGATATCGTGTTGATGATGGTCTTTGTCCATCACAGTTGGTTAATATTGAAGGTTTGTGAAATGCTCAATTGGACATGAACCTTTCGTCTTCAAAGGAAGATGAAATATAAATACACAGTAAGTAGTAAATAAGTGAATTTGATGTTGTATGTGCTGCTATGACCTCACATTAACCTGTCGACAGGTGAGTTTCTACTCTCACATGTCCTTTAATCCATTATTATCCACTTTTTTACTGTTAGACCGTCAAAGGTTTTTGTCCCGGTTTCAACTTTTCTCCGTTCCAACGACCTGAATGAGACAGTTGAGATGCGTATGGACTGGAGGTGTATAGTGTGGATAGTTTGGTTCCCAATCTCTCGTCTGGCTGACTTGTTTTATCATTCTTGCCAATCTGCTTCTGGCGACCAATCAGATTTAAGCCATATAGGAAATGAGTAGGGTAAGGGTTAAGCCTTAGATATAGGATTACGATTATGTTTGCAGGAAAATATGGAAACAGCTAAAAGCTGATGTGTACAAATGGAGTTCTTACATGCATAGACATACACACATAGATGCCTTATTAGCGTCTGTTTCTATGAGGGGCCATAGGCAAGTCATCCGCCAAATTGCAACGCTCAACGTTGGTCGACTGCGTGTCTGCAATCATATTTATACACATGTATGAATATCAAACGTTAAGACAAGATGGAGACAAAAAATATCCAGGGTTTAAAAATACAAATAAAACACAAAACAACAGCTGCTAGTTCACATTTTGTAAACATTTTTTTGTCAACCTGAGGATGTTTTGTATAACTCCGCCCCCTTCATCACGCACAAACTTACAGTAATCCTAAATAAGCCCTAAATTGTGATGTTATGTGCTACGGTAAACTTTCAGTATCTTACCGGACGCTGAATGAGATGATTGACATGAGGAGAGATGATTGACATTGAAGTGAGAGTGAGATATTTCAAAGCTAACTTGCTATTGCTAGTCACTAGAAAACTGCCTACAAATAACCTGTAAGACCTCATGTCAGCCAATAGGGAGATTTGATTCAGAGGCAGAACTTTTATAGACATTTGAAAAGAAAAGATCGTTGTTTATTTGATCATTTGGATGTCACGCTTTTCTTAAAGCGACAGATCACCAAAAATGAAAATCATCACTTTTTTCAAACATTCAAGATAGTGAGACATTTAAACAAACGATATATCTAAGAACACTTCTGATAACACTCCACAAACACGTGGTAAGGCACGTCAGCAGTACACAGACCAGTATATGACATTAAAGAATATAAAGGCCCCCGGGAAGATCATGCATGAGTATGAGTCGATGACGTGTGTGTTTTGAATGATGTGGAGGCCACGGAGAGATTTCTTCTTGCTTCCCGCGCCGTCACCTTCCAAAGACAGATGCACAAGCATGCGCTCCTGTTTATCTTCCACACCGGTGGTTTGGGTGAATCCTGCCAGGCCGTTGCTATCGGGATTACTGCACGCTCCATTCAGCATTACAGTCCTTGTGTGGGACGCATCACATGCGCAGGGTGCATGCTGTCATGAAAAAACAGAAAACTGGTGACAAAAGCTTTCAGTAATCTGTCCTAGTGCTACAGTGCATCTATAGTGTTTGGGATTTTATTTGTATTCCATGCATGCTTTTAATGCAGGACATTTGTGTACTTGCCTTCTGTCTTAACTTGCGTTCAGTCCCATCATTCACTGTTGTTAAATAGTTCACAGCCGCGTACTCAAGAACAGACAGAAAGACGAAGACGAAGCTGACCCACAGGTAAATGTCCACAGCTTTGATGTAAGACACTCGGGGCATGGAGGCGTTTACTCCCGTGATGATGGTGGACATGGTGAGCACCGTGGTAATGCCTGCAGAGATAAATGACTTTTTCTAGCAATACTTGGACCTAGAACTTTAACAGACTTATGCCATCACAACTGACATAAATCCCTCGACATATTTCAGCATTTGCTTAAAAACAACCCCAGTGTTTTTTCTGAAATCACCTAAAGAGACTCTGGCAGGAACGGCCCGCCGGTCGATCCAGAAGGACACCCAGGACAACATGACCATCAGAGTGGCGGGAAAGTAGGTCTGCAGTAGAAAGAAGAAGATATGACGCCGCAGAGTGAAGTTGATGTACAGACGATTGTACCAACCTGCAGAAGACACGAATGACAACATGCATACATTAAACTATATGAAAAAACTGACTAGGATACTCCTAAGTAGAACTGATCTATTATTTAACAGCAACGATGAGAGCAGTGTGCTTTAAACCTTTGATCTGTACCTGTGCTGCTGTAGAAAGCCAGTCTGGAGGTTGTGTGGAACTCCTGAATGAGGAACTGAGAGAGAGAGATTTTGTCATCTGTGCTCAGTGATTCATCTCCACTCTTCCAGTAGAGCATCAGGTCTTCATCAGTGTAGGCGTCTGGACATACAGCACATCAACGTGTAGTGTTAGAAACTAAGGAAGCCTGCGGGGGAAGTATGCAGGAAAAACATGAAGGAGAATCCTGCAGGGAATAATACTGGGGAAGCATGCAGAGGCCGAGAGCCCTCAAGAGAAGCTTGTTGGGGAAGAAGGATGCAGGTTGGAATGCAGTAGAAAGGGAAGCGTGCAGATGAAACGTTCAGGGAGAGCATGCGGGGGAAACATGTTGGGAAGGAATGTAGAGAAAGTGTGTGGGAACAGTGTGCAGAGAAGCATGCAAGAGAAGTATGCAGCAGAGCATGTTGGGAAGGAATGTAGGTAAAGTGTTGAGGGAAAGCATGCAGTAGAAGTTTGCATGGAGAACATGTTGGAAGGGAATTTAGAGGAAGAGTACAGGAAAAACATGCAGCAGAAAGTCACAAGGGTAGCATGCAGGAACAGCAGGATTGTCGGGGAAGTGTGAGGTAGGAGAAGCATGCATGGGGAGAATCCAGGAGAGAAATGCAAGGCAAGAGTGCAGGGAAATCCAGGAGAAGCATGAAGGGGAGGCATGCAGGAAAAGTTTTCAGAGAAAACATGCAGGGGAAGCATGTTGGGAAGGATTGTATGGGGAAGTGTGCAAGAGAAACATGCAGGAGAAGTGTGCAGGTAAAGCATGCACGGGTAAGCACACAGTTGGTGCATCCAGGAGAAGGACTGAGTAGAAAAAACAATGCAGGAAAAGGGTCCAGGGGAAGTATGCAGAAGAAGCTTGCAGTGGAAGCTCCCAGAGAAAGCAAGCATTAGAAACATTCAGGGAAGGTGGCAAAAGAATCATGCTTGAAAATCAGTGATGGGAAGGATGCAGGGGAAGCATTGAGAATAATCAGTCATGCAGGGGAAGCATTGAGAATAATCAATCATGCAGGAGAAGCATGCATCTCTCACAGCTCTCCAGCTCTAGTGTGCAGGTCTGTGTGTCCAGCGGGAAGCGGCTGAAGTCCATATTACACGCTGAAGTTACAGTCACCCTGAAGCACAGAAACACGCTCTAACATGACTGTGACGGATGATGTCATGTGTACTTCTGTTCTCTTCTGCTCACCTCAGGCTGTAGAGAACTTTACCATCAGGATAAACTCTGATCATGACGTTCTCTGTGGTGGTGTCATGAATAAAGGAACGTTTAGAATGGACGAAGAACACATCAGGTACCCAGATCTTCTTCACCAGTCGACCATCAAAGGTCATGCTTTTATTGGTTTTACTGGAAAAAGACAGACGCTCGTCCTTCCAGTAGTGTCTCAGGTAGAGCGTCATGGTGAAGTCCTGTATTATAAAACATGACGCGATGTTTAACATAAAATAACAAGAACTCAATGATGAAAGTTTGGGGCAATCTGTTTGTTTGCCATTTTTCTATTTTTTCTATTTTAATAGCTTAATAGAATAATACAGTGAAGAGATGACAGAAACATGAGATGGCGTGAGAGAGGAACAGGACTGGTCATGTGATCTCAACGCGTAAAGGCAAACCACCAAAGGTCCATTAAACAGAGGAAAACTACGCAACCCATGCAGCGTTAATGTTGTCTTGATGAAAGGTTCCCATCTGTTGGCATTACTGAGAGCTTTCAGAGTTTCAGATGGACGAAGCTTTCTGATTGGCTGCTGGGTCACTGGATTATCCCCATAGCATGTTACGTAACATCAGATCTCTCCTTGCTCGTAAACATCGGCACTGATACGATAAACAAAAGCAAGTCTTGATGTCATATGCTTTTAGAGGGAAGGTTAATCACATATACTGAGATTGACATATAATCCAGTCATTTACACTCAAACATCATTACACCAAGATCAAAAGTTCACAAAATCACTCTTCTTACCATATCGACCTCTGAGATACTGTCCAAACTCTCCACCTGCACATCTACACCCACTGGCACTGCTGGACCTGAACAACACAAACACGTTTCAGTTTTAAAAACACACAATTCTTCATGGAAATGAATCAATATCAGGAATATGTAAACTTTAGTGGAAATACAATTTATTAGGAACATCTGATCAATTGCTCATGCACACAAATATCAAGTCAGCCAGTACACATGAGCTGTGTCTGAAAGTCAAGCGTCATATTTATGATAACAAAAAATTACAGCAGTATTCTCAGATCAGCAAAGGATCAGAATAAAGATTAAGATTTTCGTGAGGCAGGTCTTGTGCATGTCTCAGAACATCTCATGAGGGCCGGGTGATATGTCCAGTGTTGGGTGGAATTAGTTACTGTAATATTATTACTTTTCCATTCGAAAGTAGATTAAGGGATTACTCTTCTTTTCTGTAATTTACTTCTGAAGTAATTCAATTTAATACTCTGTGTGATATATACGTGTGCAATCGTGGAATTGACATCAAAATTCAAAGTCTAACTTTAATATCTGAGCTTTAATGTATAATTCTCACATTTAATACTTTAGTCGGATAATCATACTACTTTATGTAGTTTTATATTATTTATTTGAATGAATTTAAAAAACTGTTTCATGTCTACACTTGAATCACTTCACTAATCAAGGTTGATGTACAGTAGGATATAGAAAGTAATTAGTAATAATGAATTAAATACTTTATGGAGAGAGTCATTTGTACATTAATCTAATTACACTATTGAATATGTCATGAGTAACTTGTAATTCATTACTTTTTCAAAGTAACTTGCCCAACACTGGATAGGTCTTAAACAGCACTTCATATTTTCATATTCAGGCATCTATAGTGCATTCCAATAATAAACACATGTAATTGCCCTCTGGAGTGTTGCTTCACAAGAAGAACTAGGCAAAACAATTTATTTGATGTACGAAATGTTAAAATAAAGGAGATTGGAAAAAATACTGCTATCGTTTTTTTCATGATACTGGCCAAACTAACACTGGACAGCAAGAATCTTTAACAATATATTTTTAGATCGTTTACAGGATTTTTGAATTGCATTGCTGTAGAAGTAAAAGCATTAAAAAGAGGTAGAGTTATTGGATGTATAAATACATATAAATTGAATTAAACTAATCAACTAATTTCACTTAAAAAGCATTTTAAATACCAACATTTTATTTACACAGAATGTTAAACATCGCTTTACCTGCAAACGCTGGTCTCATGGTGAAATCATGATCATCAACACGCAAAAGATGATCTGACTTCACCTGGTGTGTCTTGGTTTCATCCATCTTCTTGAAAAGTGGACTGCAAAAAAAACAACAGCTTTCTCATGCAGACATCCATGAAATTAATCAATTAAATTCAGTTCTAATCTATTTTATTTATATAATGCTTTTCACAATGTGCATTTTCACAAACACATAAACACAAAAAGGTAAAACAAAGCACAGTGCAAGGTGTTTATAGAACAAGCAAGATCATTTAAGTAAATAATATCTAATAAATGCAGATTCCCTGTGGTTTCTTGAGCATATTATGCATTACTAAACTCAATAACCCCATCACACTGAGGTGTGACATTATACATAGACAATAATTACCAAATGTTTATGTTTTCAGGCTAACTTTCTTTTATAGGATTTTATTCTTTAAGCACTGATATTATCCAAATGAGAACATACATTTTATTCTAGCAGTGCTTATTTCATATTTAATGAATGCACTTGAGAATGCATGTAATAAAAATCATCCAATCATTTAAGTTTTTTTAAAACACCCTATTGTTAACAACCGATACAAAATGTAAGTGTTTATTAAGCGATGAAATAGGTGTTTTGGTCCATGTTGTTACATTTTGTATTATTAAACTTAAAATATATTTGCTGAGAAAAACTTACTGACCCGATCTCCCTTCTTTAATTCCTACTAATCTAATTTGCAAACCAGTTTAGGCAACTTTTGAACACTTCTTTAAACAGGCTTTAGTGTAAGAGAAACACTTACTTTCCGTGTTTGTGATGCGGAGTTGAAACTGAGTTTAGGTGATGCTGCACTGGTCTGGTCCTGATGCTGCGTCTCATCCTCCGGCAGTCACCGCACGCACACGCGCACATCAGAAGCAGCGCGAGTCTTGTTAAGTCACACATGGTGACGGACACCGCGCATTCAGTGGAGTCGCACCATCCTTCCATCAATGTTGACAGCGCGTGAAGAGATGAACGCCGAGATATTTGAGCAATGAGCTGCACGCGGGAGCCGCACGAGCGCAGTGATTGGTCTAACAGGAGCGATGCTTCCTCTGGGAAGTATGACGGCATTCCAATAATGTCCAGGACGCGCAAATTTATTTTCCGATCGCTTATTTTAACTTTTCCCTTTTACGAAAATAAATGTTTTACTACAATAAAATCAAAACACACAACACCCAGTCCAAACATGTTTTTTTCTTTCATGTTCTAAATGTTCAAACACACAAAGAGCAATTTAAGAGGCTAATATTAAATGACAAATTATACTGTGTACAGCTTTTGGCTTTATTTCATTATTTGACCCTGTATATATTACACACACATATATATATATATATATCACATTTATTGCAGTATATGTCCATTTAAACATAATCATCTACAAAAAAAAGCATCAATTGTGGTGTCCTTACTAGGATGCTTTAGGTGTAACAGATTTTTTAAGGCTACAACATTACCACATTGATCAGCTTACTTGACATCAGTTTAAAAACTCTAAGATCTACCTGTCAAATAAAATCATTTTGAAAGTTCCAAATTAATTCAAAAAGCTATGCACCAACCAGCTGAACAGAGCGCTTTAACAAGTGTTTAAGTAAAATATAACAACCACACGTCTACATGAATACAGTGTTTAAATGTTTAATTCTGTTCATTAGTTTTCAGATACGAGTTATATATTTAAATCAGGCTGAGAGTAAATGTTGCACACTGAAACTGTAACTATGATTCCTATAAAAGCATTTTTGGTAAATGGAAACAGCAGTCTCACACGCTAATAAACTTGTGAACAGACAAAAAAAGCAAAATTAAATAATTTCCAGACATCATTTTTATGACAAACAACAAGAAGTCTCACTTTGCTTTGTTGTTTCGTATTCTTACATGTCTAGTGCAGACATTTTTCCTTTCATTAAAAACATTATAAATTATAGACAATACAACAAACAGAACAATTATGTCCTATGAGCGACAAAGCCTTCGGTAAGGACAATTTAGTAATGTGCTTAAAGGGACAGGTCACCCAAAAAATAAATTCATTATTTTACTCACGTTCACTCAGTACCTTCTTCTTCAGAACACAGAAGACTTTTTTTGAAGAATGATGATAACCAAACAACACTGAACCCCATCGCATCCATTGTATGAACACAAAACCACAGAGACATTTCTCAAAATATCTTCATATGTGGAAGAATAAATGATGTCGGAATTGCAGTTTTTGAGTGAACGTCTCTTTAACCGTCATCAAACGAAAATGATGCTAATGTCAAAAAGCAAAAGAATAAATGGTCCTTTAATTACGCTCCACTTTCTTTATGCAAAATATAAAAGCTTTTTTTTGGGAGGGGAGACAGCTTTAACGTAACCTTTCCTGGTTATGTTAACCCTTTTATGCCGTATATGAAGCTATGGAGAACGCAGGACAAACAGTCAGATGATGAGCAGGTCTACAGTTCACAGCTCATAATCAAACTTATACTCGTTGGCCAGATAGATTCTGCGGAAGATGAGCGCAGCGAGAGCGAGCGTGAGGAGGAAGATCAGGACGACTGAGCCTGTGTGACCGGTGTCTTGTGGAGGTTGCTGGGCGACGGGGGATGCTGTAAAGGCGGGGTATCTCGGGGACTGGGTCTGGTTCTGTGTGCGTCTCTGCCGTGGACTCGGAGCAACTGAAGACGGACCTTCAGCTGAGGTCTGAGGAGCCAGAGAGGTTGATCCAGACTGAAGAAGAAAGACAGACGGTTATTATGAACAGGCCGGAAACATGAGAGTTAAGAGGACGTGATGAATGCTGTGTCACCTGCTCAGCTAATGTCGAGTCCTGTGAGTCTCTGTCGTCTGCGGTGGATCCGCTGGTGCTGTGCTGTTCAGCTTGACTGGAAGCTGCCGATGCACCGGCGCTGTCTGAACTGGATTCAGCCTGATCTCACACACAACACAACATCTGTTATCAGACACCTGCACTGAAGAAGTCTTCTGACAGAAAGTCAATGTTCTGTATTTTTAATATGCAGGAAAAATAAATGTTGTTGTCACTGCAGTTCTCTGTAGTGTTAAGAGTTTTTTTATGAATGACGTTTGTTGATATTTATCATGATTGACAGACATGTTCAGTGTTGAGAAGTAAGTTCATGACACAGTGACAGAAATGCCACAAACACAAACGGTTTAAAGTTATTTGATCAAAGCTATGGTCTATCTAAAGCAGAAATACAATTGATGTAAAAGACAAATAGTCAACTAAAAATATTTGTTTTTTATTCGTATTTTATTTACAAAACTTGACTTTTTATGTTGTGACAGCGTATGACTTGAACATAATCATTTGAGTTGAGTGGAATTGTGTCAAAAAGTGTTCTTGCAATAGGTTGCCTTATTTTAAGTTGACTCAACAGTGTATGACAAACAGATTTTTATTTTAGTTAATAATTTATATTTGTTTTATTTCTAATATTCCAGCCAACAGTCAGATTAAGTTTTTGACAGATGAGATAACGTGTGTAAGAGGTGAATTATATTGTGTTCGATTTTTGGAAAATTATAAAATATGCAGGAGGAATTATTTTTCTTTTTACATATTTCATTTTATTAGTGTAACATTACTGACATTCAGGTGTCGCAAATTTGCTAAATTGCTGCATAAATAAAGGATTATATAATAAAATTCTTGAATCTATCCAGATCTGGTTGTAAATAGTGAAATAATGTTTTTTACATGCGTGTTTGTTTTTCACCTTAAAGTTGATCTGTTGGGCGAGTCTGTGTGCCTGAGGATCAGCGGGTCGAAGGTCACTGTCAGGAGAGAGAGCCTGCAGAGCAGTACGCATACAGCTACCACACGCCTCACAACAGAAGTCCTGAGACCTATAACACAAACACACAAACATGAACACAACCGCACATCAACAACCCTGACAGACACGCACCAGCTAATGATCTCCATCACATTCTGGAACGACATGTGCATTAAACTGTTTTATACCCTGGTCTGTTTGAATACTCGATTCTGATTGGCTGGATGGCGTGCATTAAAAGCATTAAAAAACGGGTAGCTCCAGTCAGTTTGATTATATTTAAAATTAACTGACAAGATAACTGTCTTTTCACCTGTTTGATCTAAAAGGACCCTTCTAACATCAATAAAAGCTTAAACTTGGCAAATAACAATGGTATAAGCGGGATAATACATGGCTAGCTGTGCATTAAAATCCTTTAATGCAAGGCTACCTGTGGATTATCCCTTGCTTAATGCACACATTCCAGCCAATCAGAATCGAGTATTCAAACAAACCATAGTATAATTAGGATTTAATAAAGATTTGATCATGGCCTTGGAAACTCATGTGTAGTAACAGGTGTCTAGGTTAAAGACAAGCCCCCCAAAGCTGACATTGGAACTCTCAGTAAGATTACGTTTTTTAAACTATAATATATATAATTTATATAAATATCTCTGCATGACCGTGTTAAACACATCTTTAAAATCAGCATCGAGGACAAAATACCAATCCATAAACATCTATGTATATAAGGATGTAGTTGAGCTGATGTTTGGATGGCAGGTTGATGATTGTGAAGTCAGTGATGTTGAAACTCACAGATGTGTGTTTGATGTGTTTTGTGTTATTGTGCTGGTATGCGTGTGTGTTTGAGGTTGGGGGTGAGGGGGGGGTGTTTAATTAGGATGTGTTGATAAGAGATTCACTACCGTGAACAGAGATCTGTCACACATCTCTTTACGTCTTCTGATGTATTTCTATCTAAAGGACTCCACAGGCCCGCACATGTCATCATTATGGATCAGCTGGACTCAATAAACACATCCTGATCTCTGGAGTGCCACGAGATTTTCACACAATGAGAGAGTTCCACAACAGAACAGCGTCTAAACTCCAAAACTCATAGAGTAAAGATTTAATATTACACTAACTTTTGCCAAACAAACCCAAATTGTTACAAGCGAAAAATAGTAAACTAACAAGCTCATTAAAAATCGTTAAAGCAAACTGATTTTCACAATCACTTTCTTTCCCATAAACACAAGAAACAATTACATTCCATATGTATGGAACATTTTAACAATACATAATCACACTCGGCAACATTTTGTACATAAATATTTGATGTGGCAGCTTTCATCTCACAACTCCTGTTAATACATCAATGCACAATATCAGTGTGGCTTGGTCAGATGAAGTTTGGATGTAAATCCCAGAAGAGATGGAAAAGCTGTCTGTGTAATGTTCATCAAGGCTTGATGCAAGACATAACATGATCGCATGACACCTAGGCTGTGTTTTCCCCAGGCACACCAGCAGTAGATGTAAAAATGTGAGGGGGAAACCTTCATATCAATCCCTATGTGCTAATAAATTCTTAATAGGGATTTTGCAGAAAACCCCCTTATGGTGTAGTTTGTAGGTCTTTGTCCTGTACAAGGCGAAGCTGCTACTGCAACATTCAGATGGATTTTCTCATTTAAATGATGGTTTAAAACATGTCTTAAACCCAGGGGATGCGAGTCAATGTTATGGGATAGACAGTACTTAAGGTACTCTGCAGGGAACATTTTATTTCAGTTTTAACTTAGTTTAAACTCACAATAAAATTAAGGTAACCCTCAAGGTTTGGTGTTTGGCCTGCACTTCTTATCAATATACAAAGCCCCAATGGTTATTCTGGAACTTCTCAGGTTTATCTTGCTCTCTCTGGGATGAAATGCTGTTGTAGTTTGCTGTCAGATTTATAATTTAACTGTTCCACCTCACCACCTGGATGGATGAATAGATGGATGGGTTTTCCATCTAATTTCTGCAGTTTGATCTTTTATTCAAAAATATTCAAGCAGCGTGCGGTTTTCATGTGTAACTAATCCGATGTTAACAAATGATAAAATAAAACTTTGAGTTGAAATGTTAGAAAAGCCAGAGAAGACAGAAAAACAGAAGACTGGTGGGGTAATGAAAGGGTTTCTCTTACTTTTTGGCCAGGGCTCTTCTCTCCTCAGGAGTGTAATCCAGAGATCCGATTGCTCCTTCTCCTTTAGTTGGCATGAATCCAATGATTGCTATCAATGCTGTACGAACTGACACAGAAAAACACACGGCTTGATACACACGGCTTGATACTGGATACGGGGGTAACTAAACAATGCATGTTGCTCTGTGACTCTTGTGTTTTTCTGTGTAGAAGTGCTTCACATTTTAAAAATGAGGAATAATGTTAACTGACTGTTCCTATTTTTAGGAACTTTACATTTTTTTTGCAATCGTGATAATTATTACCTGCCACTTAAAGTACTTTTAAGATTTGAACATTGATGTGGATACATTTTTGTAATGAATCGGTGTCAAGTCATGAGAAATCTGTTTGACAACTACTAAACCTTCGAACTGTCAGTCATTTTCAGTTTCATGTTCTAAAATAGTCATTGGATTTGGATAATGGTTTCATTTGCAGAGTCAGTTGGTTTCATTTAAATGTAGATCAAGAGAAGAAGTAGAGATACGCACTGCTCCATGACGGCTGCCATGTCTCTGGATGGTGACCAGAAATACTAAGACAGATCTTCTTCCCAACTTCAAACCTTCCATTAGGCTGAGGATAAGAGAACATTTTATATCAGCTAACACATCCATTCAGACAAAAACAGTGAAGGACTGCAACTAACCATCAGCGGAAAAGAAAAATCCAAAAGAGTTCATCAATTTTATTTTGCTTTTTCATTTCAGTTTATACTAGATTTCCCAGTTCTACAGTGACCCTGATTTCTACAGATTCCTATGAGAACCTTTTCTGTGGAATTAATTGAATTCATCTATTATTAATTTTATGTCTTACAGTGAGAAGAATGATGCTGGGGGGCTTCATGGGGTATTCAGGGGGAAGCACGATCCGACCGTGATAGACTCCACCATCAAAGTCTGAGTCAGGAGGTCCTCTGACAGAGAAGTGCCATTCAAACAGGTTATCCTGTACAAAACAGATCGATTTTTGAGGGAGAATTGGTGCATAAGATACTCATCACATTAAAAAAAAACAGTAGACACGAAGTGTGTCTCACCTCCAGTGGTTGAGCGTGATAATGTTCTGTTGGGTCCCGGAGCTCCGCAGCCTCTTTCATCAACCTCTTTACAGCTAATAAACACAAACAACAGCTTCTTATTTTCACAGAAAATATTTAATTTACCGTAAGCCGAGTACTATCGTTAGCATTAACTGAATACAAAAACACAGATAAACACATGACGATAGTCATGCCCCCAAATAGATTTGAAATATGTTCAAAACAGTTTAATTCTTTATGGCTTTTTCCTAATCTTCCCTAAAATTTCATTCACAAAACTTAATAACACATGTTTGGGGTCTCAGAGAGACATCAGGTATTATAAAGTTATGTGACATCTCAAGAACGTACATAATGTAGAGGTGTACACACTTCACTATTATGATTTCTCATTGCACGTGTCAAACGGATCCTCAAACAAAAACAACGACACATCTTAGAAAAAAGAGAATGCTGATTTTGTGTCAAGGCTTTTATAACATCTGTGCTCTGGGTCCTAAGATGACTGTAGACAACGAGGAATGTAAAAATAAAAAGTGCTCTCTAGTGTTTATATATGTGTACAGTATATGAACGATGTGACTAACATTATGGTAAATTGACTATAACAACTGACAGGACTCTTGACATTAAAGGTGTGTGAGTGATGTTTAAAGTGTGTGTTCTTGTCATACCTGGACTCTTCAGATTGTATTTGCTCTCCATGACGCTCGATGTGTTTGTGTCGTTCGGTTAAGATGTGTTTATCTACAGCTTTAATCCTGACGTGGCGCTACCGAAGGCTTTTTTGCTTCTTTCGACACGAATTTGCTCAAATGTCACATGAAGAATGAAAACAGGAAGTGTAGGCAGATTTTGAATCGCGCAACTTTATTGGTGCCCTGCAGACGAACATGCGATGTGACGTAGTCGCCGCACCCTGTCCTGTGCTATTATGCAGCGAGCTGGATGTAAAACCTATTCAAATGACAAAGAGCAAATCCCACACCACCTGAGCTATTAACTGTATTGTTTGAGAAATCTGTGTTAAATGTATGACGTAATGAAAATGTGAGTATTCATATTAATAATATTTGTTTTTCAGCAGGGTGTCAATCACATTATATTTGTTTTAGCAAAGGCTCAATAGAAGCCACTCTTAATTCTGTAAAACGTTTGTCACATCTCATATTTATTGAAAGCGAATATGTTTTTGGGGGTATATGAATTACTCTCTGGATTTACTTTCATATACATTTTTTTCAAGAAAGTTCAATTTAACAATCCCTCTGCATCGGTTTTTAAATAAATAAGATAAGGGTCTTCATTGTATGGAACTGAGTTAAAGTTCTGTGTCTGACATTGCTCACTCGTTCACTATTCCCTGACTAAGCAAAATAATAGTACCAACACTTTGTCAATTATAATGATAATATTTAACTGGTGACGTTATAAGTATATTCGTGCCATTTTGTAATTGGTTCAAAAGAATACACACATATAAAACAATCTTGAATTGTTATCATCGTGTAGTGTTTTCCCTCATCAATGCTTCTTTTTAGTTTAGAGAAATTGCAACAGAAACATAGCGCCCTCACTCGGCCATCGAGCAGTTTCTTCGAAAAATCAGAAGGTAATTTGAAATATGATTATATAAATCAGATTAGTTGTTTTTATTCAGATATTCTCTTACTTTATTTCTATGTCAATGTTTGTGGTTTTATCCATGTTATATCATAATAAATGTGGATTTATTCCTACGCTGCTACTGGTGTTTAATATTACAGGACGCTCAACCAGTTTGGCCAATCAATTTCTGTATCGCCTAATGAATATTCATAAGCCACGCCTTCACCGTAGTAGCGTGAACTCCGTTGAATATAGGGGTGTCACCTAATTAGTATTCATGAGCCACGCCTTCGTCATAGTAGTTAGTGAAGTGTCTCTCGCCGCCGCTGGATGGCACACACACACACACACTCTCTCCTCAGCTCATTGCGCAGTTTGGATCATGTTTATCAACCGCTGCTCTGTTCCCACGCGGGTATTTCACGATTCATAGCAGTTTGAGGATAAAGCCGTTTAACCGTTTGATAACGAAGCGCTGACGTGAATCTCCTCCGAGTGTAAGTTATATTTGTCTTACAGTAGTCACAGAGTTTGGGCTCGTTTGTGTTGTATTGTTCATGCTTAGCTGGTTATCCTTCGTTTTTGACGCTTTAATGCTGGTTTATGACTGTGTGTGTGAGGCGCATGTTTGATATAATAGAGATCATTTAAATAAAATGTGTGTGTGGTTGCTATAGCACTTGAAAATTCTCCTGAAGAATGTGGCGCGCGCGCTCTCTCTCACGCGCGCGCGCACATTTATATATGAGGACATTCCATAGATTTATATTGTTTTATACACAGTTAGTTATAAACACTGTAACCTAACCCACACTTTACATCTTAAAGAAAACGAAACAATTATTTTAAAGGGGTTCTTTATTTGAAGTTACGTTTTTTCAGATATGGAGGTCCCCAAAAGGAATTTCTGCTCGGTTTTGTCAGGTTTTGCTCACTTTTGGTTACAAGTCACAAGATATACTATTTAACAGATATATATATTCAAAATAATATTCATAAAGATTTATCTGAAAGTTTCTAATGGATATATTGGTTTTAATGGGAGTTATATTGGTTTTAATGGAAACTATAGTGGTGTCTGTGGGTAATGTGTTGGTTCTATTGGTGGAGTGTTTTCGGCTGAATGGGAACAAGAACAAGAAATCTGGAAAAAGACCTAAAAACTACATTTAGACATTTTGTTATGTTCATATTGTTTTTTTTACTAAAGGGATAGTTCATCCAAAAATGAAAATCTTTCATCATCTACTCACCCTAATGTTGTTTCAAACCTGTATACATTTCTATGTTCCAATGAACACAGAGAAAGATATTTGTAAGAAAGTTAGCAATTTTCAGTTCTGGGACATCATCCATTACCATAGTAGGAATAAAACATTGTATTTTTTGTTTGGTTTGTACACATAATGAGATATTTTGAAAAATTTAGGAAAACAAAGAGTTCTCTGGCACCTTGGCCAACCATCTAATTCTTCTTCTAGTCAATGATGTCCTGGAACTGAATATTACTAACTTTCTTCCAAATATCTTTCTTTGTGTTCATCGCAACAAAGTATATAATACAGGAATGAAATTACAAGTGTGAGTAAATTATGACAGAATTTAAATTTTTGGCTGAACTAGTAAATGACAACAGGCTAAACCAAACCTCAACATTACATTTAGTCATTAAGCAGACGGTTTTATACACTGCTCCTAATTATATTAAAGATATTTTACTATATATAATAACATCGCTCTGCTTATTTTAGTCTAGTTATAAGACCCTATTCTGGTCTTTCACAAACAAAAAATGACTCAAATACGACATTATACCTACTAATGTACTTGGCTTGATTCCACCACTTTCTGCTTATAATAAAATCTAGAAGCGTTTCTAGTAGGGTGGCGAAATATATCGAAATGATTGGAATATGCATTCCACAATAGTTTGCAATAACTAAATACTTTAAAAATGTCTAAAAGTTATGTATAGACCTCTTTGGATAATGTAAACAATGCTGATCTAACGCTGGTCCTGAAGAACTTTTCAGTTTTTTAACACTAGGCAGTGGATGAGCAAAATACAAATAACAGAACATTTTTAACCAAATAAAAATATCAACTGAGTTTCTTAAAGTTTTAATTAGGTATGTGAGATTTAAAAATAAAAAGAAACTGAAACCTGAAGTGCTTCTGGACCAGTGTTTTCGTCTTGCAAAGTCGAAGTTTTGTGTTGATGCAGATAGCAGAGAGACTGTGTCTGATGTGTGGAAGATGATAAGATATATTTAGTTTGGTTTTAGTTGGTTGAAATTAGCATTTTTATCAATATCAGTTATTCTGAAGACAGTTTTTTCTCTATTGTTTATTTTGTAAGTCTTTGTGTGATGGAGAGCTCAGAGAGAGAGAGAGAGGGTGTGGTCATATCATTCTTATGTCTGGATTGTTTCTAGCATTGGTCATCTCAAGTGCAGATCATATAACCATATCTCACGTCATTTAAACCTCATACACGTTTATTGGTCGTATTTTTCCGGAATGAAGTGAAAATCAGTGTCAATCATTTATTCGTACGTATAAAATGCTTCAAACGATGTGCTGAAGAGAAAGCATGAATGAAATGGGTTCTGGATTGCTGCTCATTATGGGAATTCATATAAAGCTTAAATGATCAACCGCCCTTAAATCATTGTTTGTTGTATATAAATAAAGCAAAATACAGTTTCTCATGTCTTTATTTTTGATTTCTGAATGTAATATGATGGGTGTTTGATGGTTATATTGTTGATAATGTCAGGATCATTTGATAGATGTGATGTAATCCTCTGAGCTACACATGATTCACATCACGCTCTTTCTGGCACCATCTCTTGACTGAGTTCCGCTTCCAATGTTCTGAATAGAGCTGAAAAGTGAAACTCTTGCTGTACGTCGCCATGAGGAGAAAAGGATTATGACGAACAGATTTCAGGATAAGGTTTCAAACCGGGAAATTATGTCTACAGCCCCCCCCCCTCTCTCTCTCTCTCTCTCTCTCTCTATATCTCTCTATCTTTTTCACAGAGATAAAAGACGGTGAATGACACTGATCTGCTGAAACGTGCAGGACACTTTTATTACACACAAACATCTGGACGTAGAACATCATTTTGTCATTTAGATACAGATCTTCAGGACAGACATTATGTTTGTTTCTATTTTGTAAATTGATTAGATTTAGAAAAACATCTTATTGTTTTACAACATGATCGTTGGAAATGACCTATATGCTCTTTAACAGAAACATGTTGACTTAATCATTTTCATGCAGTATATCCATCTGTCTTCTTACAGTGTTTTGACTTTACGCTTTAAACCTTCTTTTCATTGGTCTCCTCACTTTTGTCTTAAAACACTTCCTTTTTCTAGTGGACCATGAACTCAAAGCAGTTTGATTTTGTTAACTCTGACTGTTAGGCAAGTGAAATGAGATGAACGGCAGGTTTCTGTGAAGTTGTTATGTCATTTTTGAGAAGGTATTTACAGTAGATGAAGTCAAGTGGATTTCAGCCAGAGATGATGTCATGAAGATTAAATTTGATCAGTCGGCATTCACGCTGGAAACCTTTTTCAGTCTCTGTGGACAATAAATGGCTTTTAGGTTAATATTATTTGTGGTCTGGAATCTGATTACCGGTTTGAGTCCAGATGACAGCGCCTTTAAAGGACAAACTGAACATATGAGCTCATAGAGATGCTGAGGATGGTAAAGAGATGTCTGTGGGGGATTCTCATGAAATCTTGGTTTTAAGATGTCAAACATTTTCTTAAAAACACTCACATCAGGGGGGCACGGTGGCTTAGTGGTTAGCACGTTCGCCTCACACCTCCATGGTTAGGGGTTCGATTCCCGCTTCCGACTTGTGTGTGAGGAGTTTGCATGTTCTCCCTGTGCCTCGGGGGTTTCCTCCCCTGGTCCAAAGACATGCATGGTAGGTTGATTGGCATCTCTGGAAAAATTGTCCGTAGGGTGTGAGTGCGTGAGTGAATGAGTGAGTGTGTGTGCCCTGCGATGGGTTGGCACTCCATCCAGGGTGTATCCTGCCTTGATGCCCGATGACTCCTGAGATAGGCGCAGGCTCCCCGTGACCCGAGGTAGTTCGGATAAGCGGTAGAGAATGGAATGGAATGGAAACACTCACATCAACGCATTTCGTTTTTATACATTAATGCCTAGTTTAAAATAGACATTCATTTCAAAACTTTTACTGACCGTTTTATAACCATCAATCCCATAGCATGTTTTGCTGGGGAAAAATAGGTTTTTATTAATCATACCTAATAAGACATTTTTTATGTTTATTTAAATAGTATATTATAAATTTTAAAAGCAGAAAACTACCGGTAATGATAATGAAGCAAGTTGTGTACACAGCGTGACAAGAGAGTATTAAGGTTTTCGAATAGTAAAATATAAAGTAATCTGTTAACCTGTTAGTCATTTGAAAGGTACTGGCAGATGTGTTTCTTCACATAAAATCAAACTTAATGTAAATATATTTGTGTGTGTGTAAACGGGGTTTAAAAAACTTTACGGATGGTGAGAATTTCAGGTATGGACACTTCTTTCTTCCACTATTCCTTCATTTTTATCATACTTAAATAATCTGTCAGTTATTTTTTTGTCATATGATAACATCCAGAAGAGCATCCAATTGCTTTTTTCAGAATATTTTAATTTGACTCTTTTTCTTTGTTAAATTACAACATATAATGCTTTCAGTCAAATGTAGACGTGTAACAGTAATCAGAAAAAGCGATCGAATAATTCATTCCTTTGTTAAAATTATGCTTTGGTAGATAGAGAACAAAATTATGTTTATGATGATCATTTTTGTGTTGCTGCAGTATGTTTTATCATTAAAATCCTGTCTGCCGTGACGTGTCAGTGGTTTCGTGGGAATGAACCTTGCGTATTTGGACGACGCTTTTATCCAAAGCGTGGTCAACGGATGCATTTTATAAATACGTGTGTTCACCTCGACCTTAACGCCGCAAACACAACCAAGTGAACTACAAATGAAGAGTGTTTTTGTGCAGTGAGCTTTTAAGAAGTCAAACTTCTTGAGCATGTAAAGAATCGTTTTCTTTCTTCAGGCCAGTATTGTAAAACTCTTTGTGTTTTCTTGTGTGTAGTATCAGTATGTGAAGAATCTGTCAGGTTTGAATGGGGGTTGTGTGACTGATGTGGGTTTGTCTGCACTTGCTCATGTGTCAGCTCTGCTCTGATTTACTGTCATACTGCCTCTGTGTCCCTTTTTAGTGGTCATCAATATACGTTATAAATCAATCACATTACGCTTTGAACTTATAGACTGGGGTTTTAACACAAAGCGCTCGTTCTCTAGACTACTATGCTGTAACTCTGTATTTCATCGTATTTAATGCTTCTTTTATGTGTTATAACGTGGCATTAAAGTACTGCCAAAGGAAGCAGTGTAATACTAACTTCCGGATTGACTCAAAAAAAATACGTCACCATAAAGTCTCTTAGTTTGCGGCGCACTTTGTTGCCGCTGTTCGGACAATTTCCACAGTTGTATCCATTTCCTTTTCCCGTCCAGGGCCTGAGTAACGGACGTGAGGGTCAGATCCCTCCACGAGCTGGACATCTATGATCCCACATTCATGTCATCTCACGGCCGAGGGGCTTATTCCTGCTGACCCTGAGCATTCCCCCTCTTCCCAGGGTTTTGTCTAATTCATGAGCCAGCAGGATGCTCCATCTGTGCGAGCACTCTCCGAGCGTCTCCTCGTCGCCTCGCACAAGGGCCGAGCCGATCATGTGGTCCAGCTCATCAATAAAGGGGCCAAAGTAGCCACCACTAAGGTGAGTGAAGACATTTCAGTTATGACAACTAATGAGATACATACTTGAATAATAGCATTTGTGGTTTGTTGTGTGTTTGGTTTCAGTGACTGATCGTCTGTGTGTTGTGTGTTTGTAGAATGGCAGGACACCTCTACATCTGGCGGCATATAAAGGACACATCGCTGTGGTGAGGATTCTGCTGGCAGCTGGATGTGATCTGGACATTCAAGATGATGTGAGGATAAAACATTCATCTTCTTAGCAAACGTCACATGTGATGTAGAGACACTCATGATTTAAGAGTGTGAAATATTGTTCACATCATCAGTTAATAACTTTCACAAGTATATGAGAAGCGTTGTGAAGTTTATTGACGGTTTCAGCAGCAACAACATAAACAAATAATGAAGATCTATGCAAAGAATCTGACTCTGTTGAGTTGATTGAATTTAATATAATTAATATACTATAAAACAGTAATATAAATCAACATTCAAATACATTTTTATATTATAACCAAAGCACATGCGTCCGATGAAACCGTCTATACATGTAACTAAGGAAGTGAATGTCAAAGTTCACTCAAACGACATCGTGTCATCATGTACTCATTTGTCATCTCAGATATATTTGACTGACTTCATTTAAACACAAACAAATAATTGTATATAAATTGGCAGTCATGTTATGTTTAAAATGGTCAAATCAGTCCAGTGAGTTAATAAATGTATTCGGCATCGAAACAATACAGTTGTGAGAGAAAAAATTAGTATTTGGAGCACACAATCACAGCAGGGCAGCAAGTTCAAATTTGACTCAACTCAACTTTATTTATATAGCGCTTTTTACAATTTTCATTGTTACAAAGCAGCTGTACATGAGACACATTGAATACAAGTAGAACAACTAAAGCATGTACCTGTAAAACAAGAAAAAGGTGAAAACAACAAAAGACAGACATACAAATGCTCCACAAACACAATATGCAAATATATATACACACACACATTGACATAGACGCACACACACACAGTGAAAGCACACATTGGCGATAAATGAGAAAGAACCACAGGTGAAATATTAAACGGACTATAAATTCTTATATGCAATATTAATTATGTCTAATTTCTGAATTCTAAAGCAGCCCCCCCGGCAAGGCAGAACAATATGCAAACGGTGGTGAGGAACCCAAAACTCTCATCGAGAAAAAAACCCTCAGTAGAACCCAGGCCCAACCAGGGGATTCCAGTTCCCTGTTCTGCACTCTTTGATTCAACAAGTACATCATTTGTTGTTGGATGTGTTCCTGGTTCCGGTTGATCTAAATAATGCAGCCTAAATCCTCTGAGGATTAATATTATGGAGGTGTAGTGTATGCAAGATTAAAAAGATGCGTCTTTAGTCTAGATTTAAACTGAGAGAGTGTGTCTGCCTCCCTGACAGTGCAGGGAAGAATATTCCAAATATTAGGCGCTAGATAAGAAAAGGATCTACCACCTGCACTTGATTTTGAAATTCTAGGTATTACCAACTGACAGAAGGCCTGAGAGCGTAACAACACGTCGATAACTTGAAATCTCATTGGCTGTTTCATGTCCTGGGACTAGTTGTCATCATTTCCTCATGTCGCATGCGAGAACCAATGAGATCTGAAGCTATCAACATGTCAGACTCAGCATGTTTAAACTGTGTTGGCTTTAATTTGACTAAATAAGCTCAAAATATTAAAGTTTTTTATTTGAACTTAAACGATTTGTTTGTGTTGAGGTGTAGAAAGGAGGTCATACACATCTTTTTTGAGTCAAGCCCATGTGAGTGTTTGTTTTGGCCCTGTGTAGTGTTTCAGTAATATTTTAGGATGTATGTTGTTTTCAGTGTGATCAGACAGCGTTACACAGAGCAGCGGTGCTGGGAAACACAGACGTCATCTCTGCTCTCGTACAGGAAGGGTGTGCGCTGGATAGACAAGACAAGGTAAATGTCCAGATTTATATTATATTTCCCTTTCACACATCAGAAAGAGGAGTGCGATGCATTCATGTGATCTTGACTATACATGAGTGCCTATTTCATTTAATAATCATTTCTAGAGTCCTGAACGCTTTGTAAGTCACTCGTTGATGTTGTGTTTTCTGTGTGTTTCAGGATGGCAACACTGCGTTACATGAGACGGCGTGGCACGGCTTCAGTCAGTCTGTCAAACTGCTGGTGAAGGCCGGAGCAAACGTTCACGCTAAAAACAAGGTTCACAGCGTTTCACTGCGGGTTGTGTTTAACTTTGTATGCGACAAAGCAAACCTTGAATGTATAATGCACAAAGCTGATGATGTCATCATGTCATGTGTCTCAGGCGGGAAACTCAGCTCTTCATTTGGCGTGTCAGAACGGTCACGCTCAGAGCTCTAAAGTTCTCCTCCTGGCCGGTTCTCGTCCTGACAGTAAAAACAATGTAAGCATCACGTCTGTCTTTTCTGTTTTTCTTCTAGTCCTTGGTTCTTTTCCTTAGTTTATTCTCATTTTTCTCTTTTTTGTGTTTGTGGCAGGCTGGTGACACGTGTCTGCACGTGTCCGCGCGGTATAATCACCTAAACGTGACCCGAGCGCTCCTCTCCGTCTTCTGCTCGGTGACTGAAAAAAATCATGTATGTTTTTTGCTCACATCTGCACATCTCTGTTCGTTCTGTATTAAAGATGTCAGTGTTTCTGTAATGAAGAATGTGTTGTGATGTACAGGTGGGTGACACGGCTTTACACATCGCAGCCGCTCTGAATCACAGGAAGACCGTACGCATGTTACTGGAGGCCGGGGCTGACACTCACATCAAAAACAATGTAAGAAATACACTCGCGCAGGACCTGATTGAAACACCGCACGCGTTGTTATACCGCTATAGTTGAACAGTTGATATAAGCTGGTGTGGTTTCGCATCACGACCGAGACAATACAACCACCGTCAAACAATCAGACGAAAGATGTTTCTTCTTCGTATTAGTTTCGATTTAATCTAGTCTGTTCTGCTTAATGGATATTCTTTTGTGTTTGTGTGAAGGTGGCAGAGACGGCTCTCGGTCAGGCACGTGAAAATGACAACCCTGAGGTGGCGCTGATTTTAACCAAAGCATCGCAAGTAAGAACTCACACAACCATCTTAAAATTAATGATAATTCAGTCTGATCAATGTGTTTAATCAGACACATCTGACTCATGTGAAGATGGTGGTCTAGTGGGTTAAACCACTGAACTGGTAAATCATAAGGTTGCTGGTTCGATCCCAGCAACCACCAGCAGTGTGTCCTTGAGCAAGACACTTTACTCCATGTTGCTACTTATTACAGGATTGTCCCTTTAATAAGTGCACTGTAAGTCGCTTTGGATAAAAGCGTCTGCTAAATGACTAAATGTAAATGTGTGTGTTGACGTGTAGAGCTTCAGTCGAGGACGGACGGTGAGGAAGAGGAGAGACAAGATGAAGACTGAAGGTCGAGCGCAGTCGGTCCCGCGTGATGACGTGTTACATAGAAAAGTGAAGATGTTCAACTCCATACACCAACATATTCTGCTCTTAAAGGGACAGATCCCTTAAAATGAAAATTCTGTGTGTGTGTGTAGGACAGTGAATCTCCAGCTAATGACACTCATCATGGCAGTGACGGCTCTCTCCGGCACAATGACAGCATGTGTGCCACAGACACACCAAACAAAAACCTGGAGAATAAAGTCAAACAGAAGGTACACAAGAGACATCAGATGAGTTTTGACTCATTACTCTCCATGATGATGATGATTTAAATGTGTGTGTTTCACAGGTGTCTCCATCAGACGCTCTCATCAGAAGACACAAACACAGTGATGTTAAGAAGAAGAGTAAAGCTGACAGATCATTTCCATTGACTGCTCCTCATAACTATAAAGCCTATCAGCTCTACACACTTTACAGAGATCAAGACGGAAAAATCATGCAGGTGAACTCTTCTCATGCCTTCATTATACATTCATGTGCGCTCGCTCTGATTGGCCAACGTGATGATTTTAACCTCCTGTAACGTTTTGTATTTGATATCAAATATAATCAATAGTAGCAGATATTTCTGATAATATCAGGATTTGCAACGATAAAAATAGTGAAATAAACATACAGGTATTAAATAAAAAGAGGGTTTGTATGAGGGTTTAGTGATAGAAAATAGTTTTAAACAGAAGTCAATGTTGAAGAATGAAATGAACATTTGATAATATGAAACATGGCCATTATTAGTCAGTCATGACACATGATAGTTTGTGATGATTTTGTGTATTATTTGTGCGTCAGGCGCCGCTGAACGGCTGCAGATGTGAACCTCTCATTCATAAACTGGAGAATCAACTCACGGCCACTAAAGAAGAAATGCAGTCAGAGATTCACACAGTCCAGCAGCTCATGAACACAAAGATGGGTCAACTGGACCTCAGCAACAAACATCAGGTACCAAACATCTCATCACGACCTCATGACTTATTTCATCATCCACATCTCTTTATTAATGTCCAAACACTCAAAGCAAACTTACTGCTGAATGAATGTGTGAGTGTTTTTATAGATCAGAGCTCTTGATAAGATCACTTCAGAGAGAGTTTCTGCTGAGAGGATCCAGTGTTTACATCGCATTGACAAGAGAGTCATGCAGGAACGACTGGAAGGAGAGAAGAGACGGGTAACATTCATCACATCTACACAAACCCAAATGACAAGAGCTGTTGAAGTCATAAAACACTTATTCACACTTGCTTTTAGTTTTCAGATACATGTCAAATGATTGAAACAGACGAGCTGTTTGAAACCTTCATCAACTGATCAAATAAATGAAATATCCAGAATCACATTTAGATTCTAATGTCTTTATTAATATGATATAATGAGTCTGAGCACAGTAGCATTACATTTATGTTATTTTAACACAACTACAAAAGAAATGTTTCAGTTAAACCTTCTTTATCAAAGTTGAAAGTGTTAGACGGAATCTTTTCTTATCTATTGTAATGTGAGTGCTCATATTTCCACATATGGGTCATTCTTTAATTGTGGGTCATGAAAAAATCTGAAAATGTGAAGCTTTTTCCTTTAAATACGAGCATGACCTTACATAAGAGCCTTTTATCTCAGAGAACTAGATACCTAGTTACATTTACCTTATATTTAACATAGTTGACATTTTTTTAAACATTTTGGGTAGAGCATGTGATATGTTTAGAAATATATTTCCATAAACATATGTTTAACACAATTTAAATATGTAACAATAATATTTAAGTAACAGTGTTGACAGGTAATGAATCCACTCTTGACACATGTTTGCTATTTTAACCAATATTTAGGAAAAGAGAGAGGACTTACCTACTAGCCTTTCATTCACACACGTCTATGACATCACAATATGCAAATTATGGGAGATTTGAGTGAGGTTTAACTAGTGGGTAACAGAGTTGACAGTCGTTTCTTGGACACACGTGAAATTAGAAATATCACAATGAAGGCTGTATTTTTGGAAAACACACCCAAATGTCTCGTCTAATCTAACTGAACGCAAAACTATGAAATAAATGTACATTTGAGATGATTTCTATGTTTAAATACAGAGTAGATTCTCTCTTGTGTTCTGTAAACAGGATTCTGTGGTCAGTGATCTGAAGAACTGGTGTCTCTCTAAGATCCAAAGTTTGGAGTCGCGTCTCACCGGTGACCACACTACATTACGCCGCTCATCATCACTGAGTGACACGCGTTCAGATCGTGATCATCATGCTGTCGGGGGCGGAGCTCTGAGCAGTCAATCAAACCAGTCGGATGAGAAAGAGGAGGGTGGGACTGCAGCCACGATCTCATGTGCTGACGACGGATCCGCCGCTTACTTTGTGATTGAGGTGGACGTGTCATCAGGTATGAAGCACACTTTCATCTTCATCTCTGTCCGTCTGTCTCACACACACATAACCAGAATGTTATAGATGTTAAACTTTTTATTCACCAAAACGATGATATTTGTACAAGTCTTCTAAATTCTTCTTTGTCTTTGAAGATGTCAAGCAGCCATCAGAGAATCAGTCTGCGTGTATCGTCCGGCCCAAGCGACGTTCTCGGGCGTGCAGTGACCCTCACAGAGCGCAGAATGAAGCGCAGGATTCAGAAGTGAACACGAGACCTCTCCCAGATCAAAGGAAGAAAAGTTCCCAACAAAGAGCAAAGACCAAACAAGACACACAAATGTCAAGAGGAGGCACGCTGGAGCTGACGCAGTATTTCTTTGAGGCGGTGACTCTGCAGATGGAGCGCTGGTATGAGAGGAAGATAGAGGAAGCACGTAGGCTGGCCAATCAGAGAGCTCGAGCCGACGGAGACGCTCTGATTGACAGAATCAAACACCTGGAAGATGAACTCAAACTGCTGAGGACTAACAAACAAGAGGAGAGCTCATAAATAACAAGTCAAAACTCAAACCAACATTTGTGTTTGCAGACCTGCGTCAATGTGTCACTGACAAAGATGTGTTTATAATCTCCTGTGATCAAACATTTGTGATTCTTCAACATCTGCCGTCAGTGATTTCATTCTCGATGACACTGTTTGAATCTTTCATAACTTCAGATATTGAGTGAATGTTCCTGGTCATGTGTTTCCACTCCATTATTCTTGTGCATGTGAAACAACACCAGTGATATTTTCATTTGGTCAGAGACTGAGACAAAACGCATCACATCACTGTGATATTAACAAGTACTATTGTGATTTTTACATGTTGGCCATTTTTAAACATTAAATACATAAATACATATGTATTACATTAAATACATATTCTAGAAATCAAAGATTTTATGTTTATCAGTTTTATGTAGCAAAAGTCAATTTACATGCCATGAAAGTGTGTTTTTATGTAGAAACCTGTTGATTTTATAAGTAAATGTGATCTAATTTAACATTGAATTTGATTTGCATCATTCAAGATATTTTAGATTTATCACACAACTTGATCCTCTTTTTTAACAATACTGTATATTGTGGGAATATTATAGTTTTGTGGATAGAGATAAACGTCCTGATTTACTTTCTTAATGTACAGAATCATATTACAGCAGGTTTTACTTTAATCTGAACCTGTAATATGTGTAGATCACTTTTGAGTATCATTGTAGCTCCACATAATGTTACATTTCCATGTAACACATAATACGTCATTTTAACATGTTGTTGTTTTTTACTGTACATGTGCATCTACTACTAGACAACGGCAGTTTACAGCTGTTAAAGGAATTGAAAATATTGTGTCTTAACTGAGAAAATAGACGATGAAGTCATACAAGTGTATGTAAAATGTGTTTAATAAATATTTTTTATTAACAGAATAATACATGTTTGTACAATTCATATATAGAAAGTTAATAACTGATGGACGGCTGTCCTTTTCATTTAAAATCAAGTGTGAGGGTTTAGTTCTGTCAAGTAATGTCAGTCAATCTTGCTCAGTTGATCTGATCAGTAAAGCTCATCGATGTCAATCAATAGTGACACAACACGTATCAGACTTTATCAGAAGTCCTTCTTGCAACTCTCTCTACAGCCGTTCAATCGTGCCATGCTCAAAACCCACCTCCATCCCCAACTCCTCCACATCAGACTGGATCTATCAGGTTGTGATAAGTTGCCGTAGCTTTGGGGCATGACATGGCTTGCAGGTTCTTCTGGTTTGTAAAATGTTGATGACTAAAAGATACCTGCTGCTGCACGTGTGGTTCTTGTGAACATATACATCACAGAAACATTGGCGACGGGGATCAAGCTTTCTTTAGAGAATGGCGCTTATTGGAAATATAAGCGAGTTTGTCCCGAAAGCAGAGTCCTGGTCGGCTTATATTGAACGGCTGGAGCAGTTCTTCAAGGCGAACGATATACGCCAGAAGAAACAGGTTGCGACACCGTTGAGTGTGATGGGAGCAACTACTTACGGGTTACTGAGGAACTTGGTACAGCCTGAGAAGCCAAAGGACAAGTCGTACAGAGACATTGTGGACACTCAAATGCGTGACATTCAAATCTGAGAGGGCAGAAGTGCTTTTGATGTCATGGCAAAAATCACAGCCCTCAGGTTTGTCATTTCGAAGATTCAAAATGCCACACAGACGGAAGATAAAAAAACTGCTGGGAAAAGTATGAAGTATGTGGAAGCAGAAGAAGCTGAATTACCCATGTTTTCGTTGCTAAGTGATACCAACGGCTAAAAGTCTTTCACAGAGACATTTAAGATAAATAGCAGAGAAATTATGATGGAAATTGATACTGGGCGGCTGTTAGTATCATATCTGAGAAACTATTTCAAGCTGCGTTCATAACAGAACCACTAGAGGTCGCAGGAGTCAAGCTTAAAACGACACAGGAGAGATTCTGCCTGTGTAGGGACAGTTTCAAGCTAAAGTGACCTACGAAAAACAAAACGAACTGCTACCTGTAATTGTAGTAAAAGGGGAGGGGCCAGCTCTGTGTGGCAGAAATTAGCTACAAAAGCCAAAATTGGAAAAGATTAAAACATGTCAGTCAATTGCAGAAGGTAAAGTCTCTTGAGGATGTGCTAGAGTCGTGCTCCGAGGTGTAAAAAGATGAATGAGAATACTGGTGAATCCTGGAATTCCGCCACGTTTTTGTAAAGCTCGCCCACTGCCTTTTTCCATTAAAGCTCAAGTAGATGCGGAACTTGACAGACTGGAGATGGTGGGAATAATCACACCTGTGAGACAGAGTGAATTGGCAGCCCCCATTGTACCGGTTGTAAAAAAAGATAAAACCATCAGACTGTGTGGAGATTAAAAACTAACTGTGAACCAAGCAACTATGACAGCGACTTACCCTCTACCGTGGATTGAGGAGTTGATGACGGCCCTAAATGGAGGAAGAGTGTTTACCAAAATTGAACTGCCCTCAGCATACCAGCAGGTTCTTCTTGAGGATGAATCCAAACAACTGTTAACCATCAACACACACAGAGGATTGCATGTTTACAACAGATTTCCTTTCGGTGTCAGTTCAGCACCCTCCCAATGAATTATGGAGAGTCTCATGAAAGATCTGCATATTGTAGTGCACCTGGATGACATGCTGGTCACGGGAAGAACTGAGCAGGAACATCTACAAAGGCTAAAGGCAGTGCTGCAAAGACTCCAGGAGAATGGCCTGAGAGTAAAAAAATCTAAATGTTAGTTTGGAAAAAAGACAATTGAATATCTAGGATTTGTGTTAGACAGCCAGGGCCCTCATTCATCACCAGACAAAGTTACAGCAGTCAGAGATGCGGTCAGAGATGCGGTACCAGGACCCTTTCAGAGATGAAAGGGTCCTGGTACACTACGATCCAAATTTACCACTCACCTTAGCTTGCAATTCTTCAGTCGTTCTGCAACACGGAATGCCCACAGGAGAGGAGCGGCCCATTGCGTACGCGTCACGGACGCTGGCACCAGCAGATAAAAAGTAGTTAAAATATTCCACCAATATCTGTGGTGGAGAAAGTTTAATTTGGTAACCGACCATAAACCATTGTTGACTTTATTCGGAGAGCATAAAAGTCTACCTACCATGGCTGCAGCCGGGATTCAAACATGGGCAATAATCCTTTCAGCTTATGACTACCATATTGAATGCTGCCCCTCCGAGAAACATAGTAATGCAGATGGCCTGCCGCGTGTTCCCCTGCCTGACACGACTGATGTGGGCACAGCAGCTTTGTCAGAGAATGTTTATGCTCTTCTGGTTGGGCACTTCAAACGAGCCCCCTAAAATGGGGACCAGGTGGCAAGTGTGACCCGCAGAGACACAGTGTTATCCAGAGTACTGAAGTATGTCATGGAGGGATGGCCATTGAATGTGGATGAAAGCCTGAAAGCTTACCACACAGAGAGATACGAATTGTCTGCAGAGAGAGGATGCGTACTCTGGGGCCCCAGGGTGATCATTCATGATAAGCTGAGAAAAAGTGTATTTAAAGAACCACATGTCGGTCATCAAGGTATGGTGGAGATGAAATCCCAGGCCCGCAAGTGGCCAAAAGTGGAAGCAGATGTGGAGCAGGTTAGCAGAGCTTGTGAGTCGTGCCAGATGGAACAAAAAGCGCCTCGCCAGGTTCCTTTGCACCCTTTGGAATTTCCAGTTCAAAGATGGAAAAGATTGCATGATGCCTTCGCTGGTCCTTTTTTAGGACACACGTTTATGATAGTTGTGGATGCAAATTTAAAGTGGTTGGAGGTGTTTAGAATGCCTAACCAAACCTCGCAAGCCACCATTGCAAGACTGAGAAGGCTATTTGCAGCGTACAGGCTTCCAGAGCACCTTGTCACGGACAATGGAGCTCAGTTCACATCTGAAGAGTTTAAAAACTTCATGCAGCAAAATGGCTTCCTTCATAAACCAAGTGCCCCAGGTCATCCTGCTACCAACGGCCTCGCAGAAAGGTATGTGCAGACTTTTAAAAGCGGAATAAAGAAACTTGCACACTTAACCATGGACTTGGAAGATAAGATCATGCTTTTCCTACTGCAGTATCGCACTACTCCTAACTGCACTACAGGCCAATCTCCAGTAGATCTTTTTCTAAACAGACATGTACGTATTGCCTGGACTGAATTCATCCAGATGTCACTGTTGCTGTCCGCAGGAAGCGATACCTACAAAAGTTCTTCCATGACCAACGGGCGGTGGAGAGGTCTTTTTCTGAGAAGGATACAGTCTACCTCAGTAATATTACAGGAAAAGGGAACAAATGGCTTCCTGGAGTGATAGTAAAGCAAACAGGGCCTGTGTCTTACAACGTTCAAGGACAAGATGCAGATGTCACTTTCAGGAGACATGGTGATCAGTTGGGACCTCGTGTGGTAGAGGATGAACAGGTTAAGCAGACTGACTGTCCTGGGTCTGAAACCCCTATTGAACCCTGTACATCTCAAAAGGAGAATGAGAGCAATCCAGAGCCTCAAGAGGACAGTGGGGGGGTTACAGGGGTGGATCAGAGTTTACAGCGCTCATCCAGAATTAGAAAACCATCAAAACGTTACGATCTGTAATATTCAATAGGAAAGTTTAAGACTGTTGAGTCTATTATATTTATACAATATTTAAGTTGTTTCCTGATTTAAAAAAAATGGATTTTTGTTTCTCCTCGTTGTTGTGTGGTGCTTATCTCTCTTGTGTTTGAGCAGAAACTACATTTGTTTTAAAAAGGGGGGTAATGTGATATATTTAGTGTCTACGAGTTCGCTTTTGTAGACAAGCTACTTGCCGTAGCTTTGGGGTATGGCATGGCTTGTGGGGGGGCGGGTTCTTCTGGTTAGTAAAATATTGATGACTAAACGATACCTGCTGTTGCACGTGTGGTTCTTGTGAACAAATACATCACACAGGTCATGTTTAATTTCATTCTGTATGCTGATTTTTATTTATTTTCTCTTCTGACAGGTATGGATCCTCTTTTAGATGATATATTTTACTATATTAGATTTACATAACACTATCAGTGTAAAGGATTTATGTCCCTGTTATGAAAATAATTCTGCTTAAAAAGGGTTATGGTTCTCCAGTTGGTGAGTTTGCCCAGAAAAGTTTCCTGAAACATCACTTTACTTTTAAAGCTTTCTGTATGAATCCCTTTGCATTATAGATATAAACATTGACAAAACTCACATTAGGACCACACAGGCATTCAAAACTTAGGTCGTTCACTTACAACAATATGGATTAACAATTTTTATGACATGAATCTGCATTATAGATTATCAACAATTTACGGAGCCCGTAACCTGTCACACGACATTTTTTATATATATAGTGGCCACGAATTAAGAATTCGTTCCCACGAATAATTAATACGTGTGAACGTTTTGCTTAGTCGTTACCTCGATTTAGGTAAATCGCGCGCACGTTTTATTAATTCGTCCCCTCGATTAACGTAAATCGCGCGCACGTTTTATTAATTCGTTCCCTCGATTAACGTAAATCGCGCGCACGTTTTATTAATTCGTTCCCTCGATTTACGTTAATCGTGCTCACGTTTTATTCGTTTGGTCCCACAATTTAATGAAACCATCGGTATTTTACTTATTTAGACGTTGACTCAACTCTCAACTCAACTTTATTTATATAGCGCTTTTTACAATTTTCATTGTTACAAAGCAGCTGTACATGAGACACATTGAATACAAGTAAAAAAACTAAAGACATATACCTGTAAAAACAAGAAAAAGGTGAAAACAACAAAGACAGACATACAAATGCTTCACACACACAATATGCAAACATACATACACACACACATTGACATAGACGCACACACACACAGTGAAAGCACACATTGGCGATAAAGGAGAAAGAAATCCAGCTCTATCCTCTTAGCTCTTGTCAGGTCACTGCTTCCCATTCTCAGCTCTGCCATCAGGTCTGGGCATGAACTGCATCCTGCGGTAACCTTGGAACAAAGAGACAAGACTGGCTGAGAGTAGAGTACTGTTCTGCACTCTTTGATACAACAAGTACATCATTTGTTGTTGGATGTGTTCCTGGTTCCGGTTGATCTAAATAATGCAGCCTAAATCCTCTGAGGATTAATATTATGGAGGTGTAGTGTATGCAAGATTAAAAAGATGAGTCTTTAGTCTAGATTTAAATTGACAGAGTGTGTCTGCCTCACTGACAGTGCAGGGAAGAATATTCCAAAGTTTAGGCGCTAGATAAGAAAAGGATCTACCACCTGCACTTGATTTTGAAGTTCTAGGTATTACCAACTGACAGGACGCCTGAGAGCGTAATGTACGTGGAGGTCTGTAATACAATAGAAGTTCATTCAAATACTGCGGCGCTAGACCATGTAGGGCTTTATAGGTAATAAGCAAGATCTTAAAGTTAATGCGATGCTTTATAGGTAACCAGTGCAAGGTTGACAGAACCGGGGTTATATGCTCATACTTTTTTGTACGTGTAAGAACTCGAGCTGCCACGTTTTGAACAAGTTGCAGTTTTTGTAATAGGCCTGCAGGGCATCCACCTAGAAGTGCATTACAATAATCTAGTCTTGATGTCATGAATGCATGAATTAATTTCTCTGCATCTGACAGTGACAGCATATGACGTAGTTTAGATATATTCTCAAGATGGAAAATGCAATTTTACAGGTGTTGGCGACATGGCTTTCAAATGACAGAGTACTATCGAATACAACGCCAAGATTCTTAGCTGATGACGAGGATTTTATGGAGCATCCGTCAATAGTTAAGCAGTATTCTTGGTTGTTACGTATAGCGGTCTTCGGTCCAGTAAGTAACACTTCTGTTTTGTCCGAGTTTAGTAGTAAAAAATTGTTACTCATCCACATTTTTAAGTCAACTATGCAATCCTTTATTCGATGAAACTGATGGGTTTCATGAGGCTTCGAGGAAATATAAAGTTGAGTATCATCAGCATAACAGTGAAAGCTAATTCCGTGTCGCTTTATTATATCTCCTAGAGGTAGCATGTATAATGCGAAGAGCAAAGGCCCCAAAACTAAGCCCTGTAGTACACCGTACTGGACTTGTGATTTGCGGGACACCTCATTGTTTATTGCTACAAATTGAAAACGGTCAGATAAATAAGACTTAAACCATTTCAATGCTATTCCGTTAATGCCGACGTAATTTTCGAGTCTATGTAGAAGTATGCTGTGGTCAATGGTGTCAAATGCAGCACTGAGGTATAGCAGCACCAATAACGAAATACAGCCACGGTCAGACGCTAAAAGCAGATCATTTGTAACTCTGATCAAAGCAGTCTCTGTACTGTGACATGCTCGAAATCCAGACTGGAATTCATCATGAATGTCATTCCTTTGGAGGAAGGAGCATAATTGAGTTGAAACTACTTTTTCCAGAATTTTAGATATAAAAGGTAAATTCGATATAGGCCTGTAATTCCCTAGTTCTTTAGGGTCGAGTTTGGTTTTTTTTTAAAAGAGGCCTTATAACAGCCACCTTAAATGCTTTAGGCACATGTCCTAATGTCAGAGATGAGTTAATAATACTAAGAAGAGGATCTATAATTTCTGGGAGCATTTCTTTCAGTAGTTTTGTAGGTATAGGGTCTAGCATGCATGTTGTTGATTGAGATGATCTAATGATTTTAGACAGTTCATCGTGATCTACTGTAGAAAATAATTGCAATTTCTCCTTAGGGGTGCTGTAGTTAGTTTGTTCAGCGGGTTTCACTACCAGGTTGCATTGTTTTAATTTTTTCTCTTATATCTTGGATTTTACTATTGAAGTAGTTCATAAATTCATCACTGTTATGCTGATAATCAGAATCTGACGTCGCTGACGACTTATTTTTTGTTAATTTAGCCACGGTGTTAAATAAAAACGTAGGGTTGTGATGGTTTCCCTCTATTAGTGATGAAAAGTAGGCGGATCTAGACGTTTTTATGGCATTCCTGTATTTTCGAGTACTATCCTTCCATGCTATACGAAAGACCTCTAAATTAGTTTTCTTAAAGTTGCGCTCCATTTTCCGGGACGCTTTCTTTAGAGTCTGAGTGTGTTCATTATACCACGGAGTTGGGCTACTATTTTAAATTTTCTTTAAACGCAGAGGAGCAACTATGTCTAATATTTCCGAGAAGGTAGAGTTAAAATTTTCAATAGAAGTGTCAAAATCGTCAACGTTTTTACACATGCTAGATATTTTAGACAATTCAGGTAGATTATCGAGAAACGCATCTTTGGTAGTTGAAGTAATCGTTCTACCATATTTGTAACAAGGAGTTTGATTTGCAGCCGTAGGCCATTGAAGCAAACATAATATCAGACAATGATCCGAAATGTCTTCACTCTGCTGAACGATTTTAACATCGTCCACATTTATACCATAAGAAAGTATTAAATCTAAAGTATGATTACGAAGGTGAGTGGGTCCTGACACATGTTGACTAACGCCCATGGAGTTAAGAGTGTCTTTGAAAGCCAGGCCCAAGGCATCTGCATCATTGTCTACATGGATATTAAAGTCACCGACGACAAGGACTCTATCTGCGGCCAGTACTAGTTCTGATAAGAACCCACCAAAATCTTTAATAAAATCTGTGTGGTGCCCTGGAGGCCTATTTACAATAGCTAGAATAAAATTAAAAAAAAATTTGTCCTTAGTATTAGGTGTCGATACGTGAAGTACCATGACTTCAAAAGAATTGTATTTAAAATTAGACTTCTGAGAGATGATAAAATAATTATTGTAAAGTGCAGCAACACCTCCCCCTCTACCTTTTAGGCGAGGCTCGTGTTTATAGTAATAATCTTGAGGAATGGATTCATTTAGAGTAATATAATCATCTGGCTTTAGCCATGTTTCTGTCAAACAGAGCAGGTCTATTTTATGATCGGTTATCATATCGTTAACAAAAAGTGCTTTATTTGAGAGAGATCTAATATTAAGCAATCCGAGTCGTAACAGTTGATTATCTGTATTTTGTTCATGTTTAATTTGTTTAACGTTTATCAAATTACTTTCAAGAGGTTTACGCAATATCTTATGTTTGCTAATCCGGGGGACAGACACAGTCTCTATTTTATGTTGTTTGTAAGAAGGGATTATTACATGTTATATATTTTGTGTATTCTGTAACGCGAGACGGCGAGCAGACAGTTGGTTAAGCCATTCAGTCTCCTTCCTGACCTGGGACCTAGGTAGTCAGACTTTAGCATTATTAAGACTGTGTGCCACATTTCTAGAGAGGAGGGAAACCCCATCCCAGGAGGGATGGAGACCATCTCGTTTCAACAGGTCAGGTCTGCCCTCAAAACTCTTCCAGTTATTTATAAAATCTATATTATTCTGCAGGCACCACTCAGACAACCAGCCATTGAGTGATGATAATCTGCTATAAATCTCATCACCACGGTAAGCAGTGAGGGGGCCAGAGAATATTACAGTGTCTGACATCGTTTTTGCGAGCTCACACACCTCTTTAATATTATCTTTAGTGATCTCCGATTGACGGAGTCTAACATCATTTGTGCCGACGTGAATAACAATCTTACTGAATTTACGATTAGCCTTAGCCAGCACATTTAAATTTGACTTGATGTCAGGCGCTCTGGCTCCCGGTAAACATTTGACTATGGTGGCTGGTGCCTCTATGTTAACGTTCCGGACAATAGAATCACCGATCACTAGGGCACTTTCAGCAGGTTTCTCAGTCGGTGCGTCACTGAGCGGGGCAAACCTGTTCGAGACTTTAATCGGAACGGTTGAGTGATGTTTTGTCCTGCGACTATGCCGTCTCACCGTGACAAAGTTTCCCAGCTGCAAGGGATTTTCAACCGGAACCGAGCTGTGTGCGCTAACATTGCTCGCATCCAAAATGTTTTCTACGGTCCTAACACTCTTACTATCCTCAAATAAAGATTGGATGCGAGACTCTAATTCTAAGATCTTCTCCGTCAGCCTAACTACTTCCCTGCATTTATCACATGTAAAACCCTCGCCGCTGACAGAGAAGGCTAAGCTAAACATATGACATGAGGTGCAAATAACAACAATAGGAATAGAAGCCATGACTCACCGGGTATGAAGTGCAATCCTAACTTACCAAGGTTGCTTGATGAGTCTTAGTATATACACTTAAAAAGAGAAACAGTTAGCACACAGGACAAACAGGGGGAGATGATATTCCACAGTGTAAACAGAAGGCAAGCTAACACGCTATTATGCTAGCGGCGCTACGCTTCAATTAATATAGGTTTAGAAAATAAAGTTATAAATAATTCGGCAACGACAGTGATAGGTAACGATAGTAAAATACACTAATATTAAGACCAGGAACAAATGTGAGGTGAAGCAAGTGTCGAGGATACAAACTAGCCGCTGGCAGCGATGCTACTATTATGGACAGAGAAACGTTAATTGATGTATATTTTGAGCTGGGATTGAGTTATAAAGACATTCTCCGAAGCCTTGCATTGCAAGTAATCGTTTTATCAGAGAGGCACCTTCATCGCATATTGAGGGCAAGGGGGCTACCTGTTACCAAATGTTCTGTTACCCGTGATATTTTGTGACCGCAGTAGGCGCTGTTGTCACTGTCGGCAATTCTCTACGCAAAGAGCGTAGATTCGGGCGAGAATGCGCCTTGTGCTCGTCCGCAGCTTTTTAATCTTGCGCAATAACGCGCTTTGTTCTCGTGCACGTTACTGTGAGCGGGCTTTTCGGAAAGTTGAGAGTGCTGACGTCAGTGGCTGAACACGCCGATTGAACTGTACAAAGCAGGTTCATTTAATTATATATATATATATGTACATACACACACACACACACATACCCTAATACCCTTATATATACACACTTTTACCCTAATAATAGAACAGCAATCACGACAATTTTAAACATTGTCCTTTTAAGAAACATGAACATAAATGAGCTTTGTGTTATACATACATGCATTATAGGCTATAAAATATACATAAGGACACAATATTATAAAATGATATGTTTATAATGTACAGAGTAACCTTGTAGCCCTTCAGCAGGTCACCATATCTCACGATGCACGGTAACGGGCTAAAAAAATCTGCTATCTTCCTCTGTTTTACGCAGAATAGCCTTATTGTTCTCCATATTCCCTCTTTTGACATCTAATGCCTTCTATGTCTTATCCTGAAGAGCATTTAGCTGTGATGAGAACAGTGACAGTGGTACAGCAGGTGACCATATCTCATGATGCACGTAACATGGACTTTGATTTTAAGTATATTTAAGTGCATTTTGGGGTTTTATTAAACTTAATTAACTTTATTTTCCAAAACAGCAAATAATTATAAAAAAAGTATATTATGGTGCATTTCAGAAGCATCATGCACCTCAAATTAGTTCATAAACCTACACAATCACAATAACCACATCAATGAAGCGCAAGTCTTGCAAATTACTTTATTACTTGTTTTGCATGTTTGCAAAAGAAAATGCAGTCGAATCTTAAACTGGCATGCAGCACAAAGTACTTCCTGGGGTCAACCATTTTAGCACACTGTATGTGGAACCATCGGTTACACACGTCACAGTGGATCTGTAACAACAAAAGTAAAATTAAAACAACAACATTTCTAAGATAAATAACTGAAATGCAGTATAGCATACTATCATGATAGATGTATACTTTTTTTTACCAAAGCATTATTTTTTTTTTGGCTGTTGTCCTTCCTTGCCCTGCATCCTTCTCCCCACAATAGTGGCAAAGCTCACTGAGGTCATCTTGTCACCAATAAAACAATACACCTTAGTAATTGGTTTCATCTGTTAATCATTGAAATAATATATGATATTGTGAAAATCACAGAAGTACACCAATAATACCTGTCTCGTTTAGAAGTGTCATCGCCACCTGTCTTCTGTACTCTTCAAACGCAGAGTGTTCAATACAAAAATTGAAAACGCTCTTCAGGAAGTATTTTAAGAAAGTTTACTATGCTTTATTGTAGTAAAAGTGAATAGCGATTGATGCTTTGGCAGATTTATAACAACTTAAACACAAATACCATGGTTAACAGTTACTGTAGTAAGACTTTATTTATAGTGGGGATAATGAATATTTGAAAAGCCTATAGCCATACCCACCAGTGTACTTTTCTCTCAGGTACAGCCCCATGATTTAATCACATGTCTCAGCCAATAACGGTATGACTTTAGTGGCGCCTAATTTTGGCCATAGCCAGCACTGAGGTAAGAGAGGTCCAGATAGTTTTTTAATGCTCATAAAAAAATGCAAAACATACATTAAACTTTTTTCAAATGTATATACAACATACTGTCATACACTAAATCGACAACATCTTTAACAATAAATTAATATCAATTACAAGGAGGTTAACAACAGCAAACACAGAACGTTCCCCTAATGTTGGTTCCCATTTGGTTATTTTTGGGGGAACAAAAAAGAAAGTTCTAAAAACGTTCCACTCAAAAATTGGATACAGGTAAAGCTAAAAAATAGAATATCATGAAAAAGGTCAATATTCTTTGTCACTAATTTCAGAAAGTGAAACCCATATCTAGATTCATTACACATAGAGTGAAATATTTAAAGGCTTTATTTTGATAAATGTGATGATAATGGCTAACAGATAATGAAAACCAGTGTCTCAAAAATCAAAAAATTACCTCAAAACACCTGCAAAGGTTTCCAGGGCCTTCAAATGGTCTCTCAGTCTAAATGGTGCACTTCAGGATAAGACATAGGAGGCATACGATGTCAAAAGAGAGAATATGGAGAACAATACGGCTATTCTGCGTAAAACAGAGGAAAATAACAGATTTTTTTAGCCCGTTACCGTGCATCGTGAGATATGGTGACCTGCTGAAGGGCTACATGGTTACTCTGTACATTATAAACATATCATTTTATAATATTGTGTCCTTATGTATATTTTATAGCCTATAATGCATGTATGTATAACACAAAGCTCATTTATGTTTATGTTTCTTAAATGGACAATGTTTAAAATTGTCGTGATTGCTGTTCTATTATTAGGGTAAAAGTGTGTATATATAAGGGTATTAGGGTATGTGTGTGTGTGTGTGTGTGTGTATATGTACATATATATATATATAATTAAATGAACCTGCTTTGTACAGTTCAATCGGCGTGTTCAGCCACTGACGTCAGCACTCTCAACAGACTTTCCGAAAAGCCCGCTCACAGTAACGTGCACGAGAACAAAGCGCGTTATTGCGCAAGATTAAAACGCTGCGGACGAGCACAAGGCGCATTCTCGCCCGAATCTACGCTCTTTGCGTAGAGAATTGCCGACAGTGACAACAGCGCCTACTGCGGTCACAAAATATCACGGGTAACAGAACATTTGGTAACAGGTAGCCCCCTTGCCCTCAATATGCGATGAAGGTGCCTCTCTGATAAAACGATTCCTTGCAATGCAAGACTTCGGAGAATGTCTTTATAACTCAATCCCAGCTCAAAATATACATCAATTAACGTTTCTCTGTCCATAATAGTAGCAACGTCTAAATTAGTAAAATACCGATTGTTTCATTAAATTGTGGGACCAAACGAATAAAACGTGCGCGCGATTTACGTTAATCGAGGGAACGAATTAATAAAACGTGCGCGCGATTTACGTTAATCGAGGGGACGAATTTATAAAACGTGCGCGCGATTTACCTAAATCGAGGTAACGACTAAGCAAAACGTTCACACGTATTAATTATTTGTGGGAACGAATTCTTAATTCGTGGCCACGATATATATAAAAAATGTCGTGTGACAGGTTACGGGCTCCGTAACAACTGAATTATCGCGATGTGATTTGTTTAATCTCTGTATTATCTACATTGTTAGATCACACAGTTTCAGTTTACTCAAATAAACACCAAATCCAGGATAGAGAGGTTGAGTGAATGTGGTGCTGATGCTGTGGATGAGGGTCATTGTGTCAGAGACGCTGTAGAAGGACAGAATTCCTGCTCTCTCATCCACATACACTCCTATTCTATCAGGTCTGATCTTTACAGAGAGATAAGTGTGTTTGTTATTGTGATTAAATGAGTAACTGGAGGGAGAGCAGATCAAACTCCAGGACTGATCATTACATCCAAACAAACACTCATGACCCGATCCCTTCCTCATGATGCTCTTATATGACACTGATGTATCCACAACACCACTGCACTCAATCTCCCAGTAAGAGCGTCCACACACACTCTCTCTACACAACACCTGATACACATCACTAAATCTGTCTGGATGATCAGGATACTGATGCTGTGTGAGAGTGTCTGTAATCTCTCTGTTGTCCTCAGACAGATGGAGGTGTTTATTCACTGTGTTTGGATCCAGAGTCAACTGAAGAGAATCTGAGGAACATAAAACACATCATTTGCATCTTTACATCACAAAAGTAATAAATCAGAGAAATATTGAGATATTCTTCATTGTTGACATTAGACATCATAGGAGAGAATCATTGTGTTCATCTCAAAGCAAACTGAACACGCACACACATTATTTATTCAACCAATCAGGTTCTCTTGTTCAAAACAAGCACTCAATGAAGCCGTATGTTGTGATGTTTGAAGAATGTGTCACTCAGTGTCTTCAGGGCAAATATCTGATGGTCAGAACATGTAACTAATGAAAAGATGAATTTATTTATATGTGTGTTGTTTATATTCTGCATGTAGATGAGTTTATTCATTCATTAGTTTTATGTTGTTAGTTTTGTGAGGAGTTCATCTGTCAGCTGTCATCCAGTACAGACGCTCTTTCTGTCGTCTTCATTAATGTCACAAACTAATATTTGACACCATATGAACTAAAGATGAGATTCTTAACAATAATTCACTGATTCAAATCATTTGTTCTGAACTAAATCAACAGCTCTTGATATCACACGTGTCATGAGATTCTTCATTGTTGTGTTTCTCTGTAAAGTTTGTGTGTTTGATGATTTTTAATAAGAGATGTAGTGGATGTGTTGATGTGTTTGTCGTCACTTACACTGGAGGAACTGATCTCTGCTCTTGAGTTCAGGACTGTGAATAATCTCTGTGTGTTTCACTTGAGAAATAAACAGACATTTGATTCTCAATCATGTCTCATGAAATCATTTGTGTTTCTACATGATAACAGCTGATGGATTGTAAAGAGTCAATGAATGATACTTCACCTCTCTCAGAGATCTTTTCTAGCTCTCGTGTGCACAAATGCTCCAGTTTGTCTCTCAGATGAGATACAGATGTGATGACATCATCAAAAGAGAGGAGAGAGCTGACAGTGATGCTGGACAGAGAGTCTGTAGATCCAGGAGGAACAGAGAGAGACGACAAACTCTACACACACACACACACACACACACACACACAATGAAACACATGTTGTTGTCTATCTAAAGAGCACTGGGCTGTTTTTCACATCACATCTCTGTTACCTGCAGCAGATGGATGTGATGTTTTGTGTGTAAAAGCTTCTCCAGCTCAGCGTCTCTCCTCCTCAGATCATCAATCTCCTGCTTCAGTCGCTCCAAGAGTCCTTCAGCTGAACTCACTGCAGCCGTCTCCTGATCTCTGATCAGCTGTATCACCTCAGAGCGTCTTCTCTCAATGGATGAGATCAGTTCAGTAAACATCATCTCACAGTCCTCCACTGCTGTCTGTGCACACCGCTGTTACACGCACGCACGCACGCACGCACGCACGCACGCACGCACGCACGCACGCACGCACGCACGCACGCACGCACGCACGCACGCACGCACGCACGCACGCACGCACGCACGCACGCACGCACGCACGCACGCACGCACGCACGCACGCACGCACGCACGCACGCACGCACGCACGCACGCACGCACGCACGCACGCACGCACGCACGCACGCACGCACGCACGCACGCACGCACGCACGCACGCACGCACGCACGCACGCACGCACGCACGCACGCACGCACGCACACACACACACACACACACACACACACACACACACACACACACACACACACACACCACACACACACACACACACAGACACACACACACAGACACACACACACAGACACAGACACACACACACAGACACACACACACAGACACAGACACGCACACACACACGCACACACACACACACAGACACACACACACAGACACAGACACACACACACAGACACACACACACAGACACAGACACGCACACAGACACGCACACACACACACACAGACACACACACACAGACACACACACACACACACACACACACACACAGACACACACACACAGACACACACACACAGACACAGACACGCACACAGACACGCACACACACACACACAGACACGCACACACGCACACACACGCACACACACGCGCACACACACACACGCGCACACACACACACGCGCACACACACACGCGCACACACACACACAGACACACACGCACGCACACAAACACACACACATACACAGACGCACGCACGCACACAAACACACAGACACACACAGACACACACACGCACACAAACACACAGACACACACAGACACACACACACATTACTGTGAGACACACTGAGACTTCACTGAGACTCTTCTGAGATCTTCTGCTCCAAACTCACCTTGTGAGACTCCACAACATCTTTGATCTTCTGAAGGTCTTTCTGTTTCTTCTGGATCTGCTGCTGAACTTTATTCTTTGATTCTCCAAACTGACTCTGAAACATTGAACACAAAGACTGAATAATAGAGTCTGTTTCAACTATTAAATCATCATATATCTCAGTTAACTTCTATGATAAAACATTTATTTAAAAATAAAATAATCACCTGTTTCTCCGTCCATGCTGCAGCTGTTGATATAGTGTCATGTGTTCTGTGTTCATCTATACACAGAATACAAATAAGCTTCTGATCCGTGCGACAGTAAATCTCCAGAATCTTGTCATGTTGAGGGCAGATCATGTCATGAAGTGCTGCAGTGGCGTCTATCAGGTTGTGTCTTTTACCTCTGAAGAGATTCTCGTGTTGCTCAAGATGAGTTTGACAGTAAGAGTTGAGACACAGCAGACAGGATTTGATGGCTTTGTGTTTTCTTCCAGTACAGACGTCACACTCCACATCTCCAGCTCCAGAGGAACACTGATCAGAAACAGCACATTTGACTTTATTTTTTGTCTTTCTTTTCTTTTTTTTAGTCTTCTTTAGTTTCTCCATCATCTCAGCAAACATCACATTCTTTCCTAAAACAGGTCTTGGACTGAAGGTTTGTCTGCACTGAGGGCAGCTGTAGATTCTCGTCCGATCTTCTTGATTCCAGCAGTCTGTGATACATCTCATACAGTAAGTGTGTCCACAGGGAACAGTCACTGGATCCTTCAGTAGATCCAGACACACTGAACACATGAAGTGATCCTCTGAAATACTCGCTTCTGCCATTTCACCGTATGAACACACACAGATAGAAACACCAAACACTCCACAGATCGATGAGTTCAGTTTCACTTTCTCTGAACTGAAAGACTTCCTGCTTCAGATTATGAAACACATGAAACAGGTTTGACAAGTGATATAATAAACACGTCCACTAGATGGAGGCAAAGTGCTTTATTTAAGGAAAGTCTCCTGCATGATGACAATATTTGAAACAGCTCTGAGCAGATATTTCAGTCATACAAAACCAAACCAAATAATCTAATGGTGAAGATTAATCTCTACTACACTAAATAATAAATTGTCTCCTGAAAAATCTGTGTTCAACTTCCTAGAGCTGGCCGCCGAGCCAAACTGAGCGATTGGGGGAGAAGGGCTGTAGTCAGGGAGGTGACCAAGAACCCGATGGTCACTCTGACAGAGCCCCAGAAGAACAACCATCTCTGCAGCACTCCACCAATCAGGCCTGTGTGGCAAATGGCCAAACGGAAGCCACTCCTCAGTAAAAGGCACCTGAAGGACTCTCAGACCATTAGAAACAAAATTATTTTTTGTGCTTTATTTTATATACTTGTGCTTGCCCGCCTACTCATCAGACAGAGCCATAATGACAGGTAGGAGTTTTAAGTTTTTTCGTTGTAAATACTCCCATTACTTTGAAATTGTTGAAGGAATTGTCGTTAAGTGTACATTATGTGTAGGCGATAAACACTTGTCAACTGCTAAAAACACTACTTCAAATGTAAAAAAAATCATCTCCTTGCAATGGCACAGCGCTACAAAATTGGAAGCAAGAGACTCACCAAATGATGATGACACCTGCACCCCACCTCATGCTAAAGAACAAAAGCTTGATTTCAGTTCAACACCAGATAAATAAATTACTTTAACTGAACTCAAGAAATTGGTTGCTGCATTTATTGTCCAGGAGATGCTTTACACTTTACACTTTACATGTTGCAAGTGCCAACGTTTTGTAACATCATTAGCAAAAAATACATGTGCATAGGATACAGAGCAAATTACAAGATAACAGCCACGGTCACGGACAATGGCGCCAATTTGGTAAAGGCATTCAAAATGTTTCAAGCAGACAATGATGAAATGGGAAAATAATGAAGACGATAAAGTTGTTTACGGATTTGTACGAAGTTTTAAGGGATGACAGTGAGACCATTGAAAGGTATGTACTTCCTCCTCATCACCTGTGTGCATCGAATACTCTTAATCTAATATGCACGAACGATGTAGTGAAGTTTTTGACAGTGAAGGCAGATTGTACAGCAGTGTACAGGAGTGCAACTGGAAAGTGTTCTGCCTTGTGGTCAAAAGTAAGTCGATTGACTGCGGCATCAGAGGTCCTTGAGGAATTCAGCAAGAGTAAATTGCTTCTCCCTACAATAATGAGGTGAAATTAATTTCATGATGCGCTCAGCAGAATCACAGACATGTTCCTTTGTGGACCTGAATCAGCTGTGCACCCGTCTGGACATCAGATGCATAACTGAGAGAGAGTATCTGTCAGGGTCGGTTAACAGAGCAGGAAAACCCAAAAGCAGGCAGCCACAGACGTAGCGGTAACAAGGATATTTATTATCACAATAAAAGACTAAAACAAACAAGCAAAACAAAACCCACGAGGGGGAAAAAATACAGGATAAATAATAAAGTTAACAAAGACACTTACTAAATAAACTAGAAAACAAACACTTGAGACACGAAACTACACTTACTAACAAACTCGAGGATACTAGGAACAAGCAAAAACTGGAGGCACTGGAAAACATCAAGCACACGAGGTAAGACGTACAACACAATGAACCAGCCACAAGACAAAGAAACATGAGGACTCTTTATAGGGGAGAAACCAAGAGGGAACAGGTGCAAGGGATAAACAATCAAGGAAAGCTAATTAACACAAACTAGGAAACAGGAGGGTAGGAACGATCACGCAGACTAGGGAAACAAAGGATCCTGTATGATTCCACCTCAAGACCAAGAATTACCTAACAAGAAGAGGTGAAATCATGACAGTATCAGTTCTTGAAAGAATACTGCAAGCTTCTGAAGGTTTGTGTATGGCACTGGATATCCTTCAAGGAGAAGATGACTGTTTCTATGGGATCTTTCAACTTAACTTTGATATCCCTTGAAGCACTGAAAGAAGGCCTTTCCCAGATGATGGCTGACCTCCCAGACTTCATCGTCCAGGTAAGTCTTATTATTATTATTAAACTTTAGTTCTACTCCTGACATAAATACATAATTTTGGTATAAATGCAATGTCAAATAACCAAATTTATAAACTGTGGTAAAATGATCTCTTGCAGACCATCAAGACACGGTTTAGCTCCGTTCTTGACTCTGTTTAGCTCCAGTCTCTCCGTCCTTGACAGTAATGAAGCTTTGCATGCTGCGGTGCGCTGGCTGAAAGATCAAACAAGAAAAGACGACATATAGATGCTTCTGACAGCCAAGTGTTGTGCTCTCAATGTTGAGAGACCTCAGACAGCGCCTCAGACAGAGCGGAAACCTTGAAAATGATTTCTTTTCATTTCCTTTAGAGACTCAACAGGGCAAAGAATCAATTTCTGTGGACATGGAGGTGTGTGAATACATGAAAACGGCTACTATGGGAAATTTGCATGATTTCTCTAGGATTTAAAATATCTTCCTAAAAACCAACACAGCAACACCTTCGAGTGCACCGGTTGAGAGGCTGTTTAGTGCTGTAAGTCTCATCCTCACCTTAAAAAGAAACCGTCTCCCAGACGACAGCTTTGATAGTCTTCTCCTTCAGTACAATCATCACTTTCAGAAAGACCTCATGATAAAATCATTTAAGTTCTGAATTTAGTTTCAGGAATACTTGATGAACTTAAAGCTACTTATACTTTTGTAAAGTTGACCATACTGTCATTTTCAGTTGTGAGCTTTGTGGCCGCTTTGTTAAATGTGTGATGGAACAATTTGTTCTCTGTTATTTCACGTTATTAAACATTTTAAAGTCGCTGTTTAATTATAGAGCCCAAGTTTACGGTCTAGTGTTTTCTAATATTTGCAGTTGTTTAACATCATAGATCTTAAAAGGTCTTGCTGTTTTTAAAAAGTAAATTGATCTGCAGCACTCATGTATGCAATTTTAATGTTTATATTATTGATAATGTTTATTTGATAATGTTATTTAATTAGACTTGAATGGAGTTTAGAGAAGCTATTTTACACTCTGACATGATCATGTTTGTGCTGTACTCACAGTCTTAGTTTTCACTCAGGTTATATTGTGCCTGTATTAAATACTTCTTAAAGAGGCCTGAAGCTAAACATTAGTTTCATTTGTTCTTTAAAACATGTATATTTATTGTGAACTGAAGAAATCTTGACATCGAGCCATTTTACTGGTCATGCATAAAGAACAGAAATATGCCAACAACTTCAACAACCTTATGAACAGCTGGCAGCTTTGTTTAATCTTTGAAGAAACAATTTGTTTTGTTTCAGGTTAATAAATGTTGCACATGATGTGTCTTTTGCTAATTAAATCTGTTTAGCTGTGCTAATAACTATGCACAAAATATTAAGCATGACAGTTTTCTCTCTTTTATGAACTTGAAGAAATGTATTCTTAAATGATTTAAGGAGGAAGCATGTATAGCACTCTTATATTATCACAGTGAACAATGAATTACTTTATTTAAAATGACATAGAATTACAAAATGTTTAGATCTTTTTTGTAGGATGTTTTACAGCATTAATGCATCATTCAGGTGTGAAAGTAACTCAAGTAACGTAACAAAGTTACTTTTCATAAAAAGCAACTAAATATCTCAATTAATTTTTTTGTGGAGTAACTACATATTATAATGCATTTCTTTTAAAAGTAACTTTCTCTAAACTGCTCAGCAGACCTGAATCTGGGGTTAAAGGCTTGGCCTGTGGTTTCTGCCCCTCCAGAATAAAGCTTTTTTGGCTGGATCCTGTCCACACCAAATATGAAGATTTGTTGGTGAGGGCAGCGCATCATATGAAACTCTCCTCACTTTAACAGTTATGAATGAAGATGAATCAAATAAAAACCTGTTTCTCTGTCTGTGCTGTAACAGTTGATACAATGTTGTGAGCACCAATCATAACACATTACAATCTTCATGAATCCACAAACACAGCTCAACCCCACCAGGATTAATATGTTCTTTATTGTAGTTTCAAATATAGCAGTTGTGTGATACATACACAAAAATAACACAATGAAATCATGAAGAATGAAAAAACTGTTCACGAGAATTGATATGAAACCACAGCGAACAGCGCTGAGATTAAACTGACACTTCAGCCAAAAATGAAAATTGTGTCATCATTTACTCGCCTTCAGAAGTAGTTTACCCGGCAACCTTTGACTAAATATCAGAACTGAGTGTTTTGTGTCCGTGAGATCCATGAACCCTGCGGGCGTGAGACTCTGTGCGACTGCAGGTCCCAATTGAAAGAATGACTATAACTAATAAATAATAAAGTATGAAGATTTACAGATAAATTAACTATGATCATCAGATACATTTTAAATGTCACATAAGTTATTTGGGTTAAATTGGAGTCAGATCGGTCTTAAACACAGAGTCTTATAAATTGAACTTAATTGTTGCAGTTCTTAATTAACTTCTATTGTGTTCTTATGTGCATGTTGACCTGTAGGTGGCAGTAGAGGCTGCTTCTATGGATATGTGGGGATAGGAGATGGAGAGTGAGAAGTGTTACGCCTGCGACTACATGTGCTATACTATTCTGCTACTTGCTTTGTTTTATATAAAGTTTTCCTTATGTCCGTATGCCTCCCAATTGTTTCTTACTAAGGACATAATAACTTCTTGTAGAAATCGCTGAGGAGAAGCAGAACACAAGATCCCTTCAACCACACCATTGGATTCAGTCGTTGGGCCAGTGGGTGGTCTGTTACACATCAAACTGTTTCGTAACAATTTTTCTATGTCCCTCATTGGACAATTCTCCTGAAAATGCACGCGGCACAGCAAGGAGAGCAGGAGAAGGAGCATGCGCAGACGTCACTTTCACTTGTGTGCAGGAGAGAGAGCATACGTTCATGAAGTTCAGGTGTTAGTTTGCTCACTGCATTTTGGGGATGAATATTATAAACGGTGGATGTAACGCTGGATTTGGAGATGGTTTGAAACTGACATATAGAGCCGTCCCAGCGCTGAAAGACTCTAGACTTGAACCGCATGTGGTGAGTGAAACTGATGTCTGTGTTTTGTTGACAATGTGCTTTAGTTCAGTCCACCCCTCCCTCCTGCACGCGCCGTATGATTTTGGAAATAATCGTACAGCTGTATCTATCTTTCAATAATGTGATCACACTAAATACTCTTCGAAGATACAAAGTATGCAATACTACTCTGTAGGTACTCAAGATTAATATGAGATTGACAGAAACAGTATCTATAACATCCTGGGGACATATTGTGAAATTCAGGCTAGACAAAGTCGAGAACATAGTGTTTAAGTTTACAGGCTCCAAGACGGATCAAGTGGAAGAGTATTGAACATTGATGAAATTATACGATGACACTGACATAGTAGACATCATCTGAGAAATCTTGTCATTAAAATAGTTTTCACAGAGACTAACAGATACCTCTGGAGAAATATTTACATTTGGAAGAAGAGCAGACTCAATTGTAGAAAAAATGATATTTGGTTTATGGCTATTTTGTAAGATTAGCTCAGAGAAATATCTAAACTTTGCAGCCTTAGCAGCCCGTTGAAAGGCAGATAGAGAGTCCTGTAAGATTTCATATGAGACTTGTAGCCGATCTTTCTTCCATTTTTGTTCAGCCCTTCTACATCTTCTTCTGAGCGAACGAGTGGTGTCATTATACCAAGGTATTGAGTTATGTTTGTATGTTTATGTTTTCACCTTTTGTGGTGATTGAATGTAAGATATTGAAACAATTGTTAGTGATAAAGCTTAGGTGTTCATCAGCACCCAAATAACAGGTGGAACCATTAGTAGCCTGAGTGGCACCTTATTGTTCATAGATGAAAATTCTTCACTTGAGCTATCCGTGAATATTCGAGTCCTGCATGGTAATGAAAGTTGACTTGAAGTGTTTTTATCAAATGGTACAGAAAAGTAAGGTCAGAGGGTCAGATATGCCAGTGTTCACAATTGTAATGTCTGATATTGACAGTCCACGAGATACAATTAGGTCCTGAGTTTCTCCCTGGACATAAGGAGGTCCAGACACCCATTGCATAAAATCTAAAGAATCAAGTTTGTTAAGAAAGTATTTTGAAAGCGGTTTAGAGTCACAGCGCACGTGAATGTTAAAGTCCCCCATTATTCAAATGATATCGTAACTAGTGACAATTTCACTCTTAAATTCAGAAAATTAATTTATGAAGTCTTTGTTTGTGTTGGTGGTTGATATGACAGAAAGGCGAGTGGATTTCCCAAAGAAAGTTGAAACAGCTGAACTTGAAAACTGTCCCATTTGACAGACAGCGACAGAAGTTTGTGTCTTTAAACACAGTCACCAACCCCCCCACCACGACCAGATAACTGAGGGGAGTTTAAAAAGTTACATCCCCGTGACATCAGTTCAGTGAATGGATTTAAGTCTCCAGAATGAATCCAAGATTCAGTGATGCACAAATATATCCAGGATGTGCAACTTAAAAAAGTTATTTAATATCAACATCTTATTTACCAGAGAGTGTGTGTTGATAAGAGCCACATGAAGTAGTGACACCTCTCTCTGAGGTTGTGTTATGTCACTGTAAAAGTCCTGATCATACTTAACACAGCACGTGTGTAAGAAAAATGTTCTTCAATTCACACAAATTAATATCAATAAACATGTTCAATTATATTAGATATAAAGATCAAATGTGTTTCAAAGAAATAGTGGAATTATAAATGTATCGACATGAAATCTGTGAGAAAGAAAACAAGTCAAGTTTAATTTAAGCCTTTAGTCCTGTTGTGTGTTTTCTGTGCTTGTTTTTGTGATGTTGATGTTGTTGTTGTGTGAATGTTGTCATGCTGTAGCTGGAAATGGAAAGTAAAGTGACAGAAGTTTTCAGTGTCATGAGAGTTTATTGTCTTTATTAAAACATAAATATGACACTGACAGTGATGCTGTTGGACTCTATATCAGCATTGATGTGATTCTACTGTAGACAAACACACACATGATGATATATGTGCTGAAACAATCATTCACAACAACATCAATGAATCAAACTTCTGGAAATCATCACATCATGAACATCAATTACACAAAATAAAGTCAAATCATTACAATCTTTTCTTCAAATATTCACTCGCTGACGTTTAATCCAGACTTTTCCATCTTAACATCAACAACTGAATTATCACCAGATGTCAATAAGATAAATGTATTATTTGAGTAACTTCGATTTGATTTGTTTAATCTCTGTATCGTCTACATTCTTAAATCACAGAGTTTCACCTTTGAAC